>CM052707.1:100009383-100116605 GCA_028551405.1 Uromys caudimaculatus
TGTGTGTGTGTGTGTGTGTGTGTGTGTGTGTGTGTGTGTGTGTGTGTGTGTGTGTGTGTGTGTACACACACCATGCAGTTTGCCTATGGGTTGAACTAAACTAAATGCTGCCTACGAATTGAGCATCGAAGTAGGGCTGTGACTGTTCCTATACTTAACACAAATGGCAAACAAATTGTTGCATGCCCTAAGAAGCTAAGTGCAGCTGTTGGTTCTCTCTGGGAAAAACTAGAGTTGGACATGGCCACCCATCTAGCTATGCTGATCTCACCCTTTGGAAGGAAGGTGTTGAACTGGTGGCAGGAGAACCAGCTTTGGGCAGCCTAGGCCAACAGCTTACAACCTCCCTCCACTTTCTCTTTGGGCCCTACCTAAGCTCCTGTAAGAAGTCATGAGCTGACAGCTTGGGGGCCAAAAACCAAGTTGTCGGAACCTCAGATGGACACCCCGCCAATTCCCAGCACTATCCCTGAATTGCTAGGCCAACTCTGAAAAGCTACCAGCAAAACCATGGGCTAGACAGTGTTGGAACAAGCCTGGCGCTGTGGAAAGAAAGCCCACGTGTCTGTCCCGGGCACTGCGGCTCTGGATGGGACAGGAGACACTCGGGAAGTGGCCGCATGTCTTCCCAAACAGTCCGATGGGCAAATGGGGGCTGTGGGAAGCCTTTGCGGGGCCCTGCCTGTGGGTGGGGTAGAGGACCATTCTTGGGGGAACGCGTGGCAGCCATCTCCGTGGGTTCTCTAGCCTGGGGCACCACAGTCGCTGCAGGGAGCCGCAGATGGGCTAGCCGGAGAGCAGCTGGGGTTCCCGCCGAGACTGGGTTTCGGCAGCTTGGGGCGTTGGGCTAGCTGCCTAGGCTTGGGTGAATGGGTACCATCTGGGAGTGCTGGGAAGCCCTCAGCCAGAGATTAGACACAGCTCCTTAATCGAGGGCCAGATCCCTCGCTTCCCACGGTGGGTCCAGATGAAGAGACAGGCCATAATTCTAAGATGTTTATTGTCATCGTGTGGAGAGTGGTGTGGATGGAATTGTACCTCGACTTTCTGAGAGATATAGTACCTGGGAAGGGGCGTGGCTAAGCCTCTAGGTGTCTCATTAACTTGGGGAGGGCTTGGAGCTGTGTGGCCCCGCCTCTATCCGAGGAGGGGTGGTACATGACCGTGACTGGAGCCAAAAACCTCCTGGGAGCATTGGCATAATGTTTTTCGGTCCCTTGCGGATTGTTCCACTGGGTTGCCCAGATTTTACACCTGTGCTCAACCAGGTGCCAGATTGCCTGTCACAGATCACTGCCCCACAAGAGAGTCTTCTGTTGTTCAGATCAGCCTTACCAGGTGCCCTTGATAATGCTGACACAGGCAGCAGACTATCACAGACATTTACCTGTGAACTACAGACAAGTGGAGCCAGGGGGTAACTTCCAAGAGTCCTGATAAGCTGGATTGTAAGAAAAGAGAAAATCTGACAGAACGCACCCTACTGGACTTTGCTACTGGCCCAGCAGTGGAGCCAAGGGTCTGCCCACATAAGATATTATGGTCTTCTTTGGGTCTGCCAAAATAGGTATATTAATTAGACTGGAGGAGAAGGGGGTATTATTGTCAGAGTAAGACTTCCTATACTAGCATGGTGGCTTGGAAGTGGAACCTGGAGGACTATGGACTGTAACTAGCTGAGCTATGACAGGTGCCAAAGCCCCTTTCTAGCTGGGATTTAAGTAGAGAACAAACTATATGGGAATGGACGAGACTCAGCTTCTCCAGTTCCCCAGGCCAGAGGCTTTGACTCACTATATACTAAAAGCTCAGTTCCTCATTGGTACAGCTTAGTGTCAGAACGGATGCTCTGTATTTCCTTTGCTGGCATGGAATTCTTCTAACATGTGCTGGGTGCTTAGGGGGTCACCTAGCTTCCTTAGGCCTATTGCTTAGATGCAGGTAATAGACTGGCAGTGAGCCCTGCGACCTGTGTACTTGCTTTGCCCAGGTAGAGGTCAGTCCCACGTTTTCCTACACTCTGTAGGAGGAGCAGACTGAGCTAGGAAACAGCATTGGGAGCAGCCCACCTTCGCTCCAGGGCCTAAGCGGTCGCATTTCCTCTGCAGCCACTCAGACTACAGGGAAACAAAGTGGATTATCTGGTTGAGTTTTCAGAATTTATTGATATCCCTTGAATAGCCCAGTTTTGGGCGCAGGTGGAGGTGGGGGACGGGGTGTTGTTTAAAAAGCTCTGGCATCTAGACCCCACATGAGATGTAATGTGTCGGGACGCATGTTTAATAAAGCTTCCTGGATAATGCTGAGGTGCAGAAGGACCAGACTTGAGACTTAGCTAGCAGCACCTCAGGACTATAGAAAAGCTTTTGTGCATCCAGCATAGCGGCATAACTGAACAGGCTCTACATGTCAGTCCCTCAAGGAAGGACATGCCATGTCCTTACCAGGTAGAGGAGATGCTGTAGGTTTCCATTCTTTCAGCTTGTTTGGATCACATGATATTCTTTGTACAGCTTGACCTTCCTTTCATTACTCTCTTCTCAAGATCCAAGTGGCCCAGGGCTAGTGGCCTATATACACCAGCTCTCTGACACAGTTCTTGTCTGGTCTCCTAGGTCATCTTCGTGAAGCTCCCTCTCCGCTTATGATACATTCCCCTCAGATGCCACAGTTCCAGAACCTGACCCATCAGTCTCCTCCCCAGCAAAACGTCCAGCCCAAGAAGCAGGTAAAGGGCAGGACTGAGCCACAGCCCCCAGGGCCAGTCATGGGCCGAGGCCAGGGATGCCCACCTGCCTCACCGGCTGCCGTACCTATGCTGTCCCAGGATCTGCGCCCACCTTCAGTCGTCCAGCCCCAGCCTCTGGTGGTAGTAAAGGAGGAGAAGATTCACTCACCAATCATCCGCAGCGAGCCTTTCAGCACCTCACTTCGACCAGAGCCCCCCAAGCACCCAGAGAACATCAAGGCCCCAGTCCACCTGCCCCAGCGTGAGTGTCCTCCCTGCCTATACCTTGGTTGGTAACCTACACACCATGAGCCACACCTTCCAGGTGACCCAGACCAGTCTCACATATTGTTTATAAATTCTAGGGCCTGAGATGAAGCCTGTAGATGTAGGGAGGCCTGTGATCCGGCCTCCAGAACAGAGTGCACCTCCACCAGGGGCCCCTGACAAGGACAAACAGAAACAGGAGCCAAAAACGCCAGTGGCACCCAAAAAGGTAAGGATAGTAGGTGCCTAAGTGTTCTGAAGTACTCATCTCATTGAGATTACTTTGGGTGGGCATAAACTTCCTGCCATATCCTCACCTGGCACTTGACCTCTGCCTTTATAGGACCTGAAAATTAAGAACATGGGTTCCTGGGCCAGCCTTGTACAGAAGCATCCGACCACCCCATCCTCCACAGCCAAGTCCTCAAGTGACAGCTTTGAGCATTTCCGCCGTGCTGCTCGGGAAAAGGAGGAGCGGGAAAAGGCCCTGAAGGCTCAGGCTGAGCACGCAGAGAAGGAGAAGGAGCGGCTGAGGCAGGAGCGCATGAGGTGGGCTGGGGTCCATGCAGGGCACTGGGGCTCCCAGGGCCATACTGGGCTCCAGGCTGACCTGGGGCCCCGCTCTGCCCAGGAGCCGAGAGGATGAGGATGCGCTGGAACAGGCACGTCGAGCCCATGAGGAGGCACGACGGCGCCAGGAGCAGCAGCAGCAGCAGAGACAGGAGCAGCAGCAGCAGCAGCAACAGCAGGCAGCTGCTGTGGCCGCTGCCTCTGCCCCCCAGGCCCAGAGCTCCCAACCCCAGTCTTTGCTGGACCAGCAGAGGGAGTTGGCCCGAAAACGAGAGCAGGAGCGGAGGCGCAGGGAGGCAGTGAGTAGGGGGACCTGGTGGGAACTTTTGGGCAGGAGTCCACCTTGATGACTCTGGGAATAAAGGTCGTAGGACCTAGGGAGGGAAGAGGAGGCAGCGAACCCAGGCCTGTTGCTCTACACCAGCCTGATCTGATGAGTTAGCTCACTGACAACTGGGTTTGAAAAGGTCCAGGGTGGGAAGAAGGGAACAACATTGGAGCTGTGCACAAGCACTTTGGGGAACAGGTGGGAGCAGAGTACCCCAAACTCAGTTCTTCCTCCTTCTTCCCCCTCCAGATGGCAGCTACAATTGACATGAATTTCCAGAGTGATCTTTTGTCAATATTTGAAGAAAATCTTTTCTGAGAGCACCCAGGTGACTTCTGACTTTTTCCGGCAAAAATGTTGACTCTCCATAGTGTTAGGGGCGGCAGTGGAAGCAGTAGCAGCAGCCAGGGATGTCTCTGGGCCTTGCTCTTCTGCATGCTATGCCCGGGGCAGGCCTGACGGGCAGCTGAGGATCGCAGAGCCCATCTGCCTTACAGCCAGCCGGACAGACGTCCTCCCACATGCCACCCCTCAGAGGACGTCAGTTCAGAGCACGTCTCAATATGAGTCAAGTGCCGGCTGGACCTGAGGCCTGCTTCCCCGCGTGCGGGGCAGAGGCCCTTCTCTGCGCCAAATGTCTACACAGTATACACAGGATATTGTTGCTGCCGCCACCATGACTGGTTTTCTGTCCCTGAGAACATGACGTTTGTGACGTCCTACACATTGGGAGTACTTCACACCCCAGCCATCGCTGCCCACTCCCAGGAGGCCAGGGCAAGCCTGTGTGGACTGGAGCAGCAAGGCACTGGCCCACCCCTTGCTGGCACTGACTTTGCCTTGAACAGACCCTCTCCCCTCCCCCCACAAGCCTTTAATTGAGAGCCGCTCTCTATAAGTGTTCGCTTGTGCAAAAGGGAATAGTGCCGTGGAAGTGTGTGTGTGTCCATGGCAATTTGGACAGAGGTGACTGTTCACATTTATGGACAGGCCTCACCTGGGGAGTAAGGCCACCAACCAAAGTCAGTTCCTTCCCACCTGTGTTTCTGATTTTGTTTTGTTTTATTTTTTTCCTATATATATATATATTTTTTGTTGTTGTTGTTGTTGAACTCTATTTTTAACTCTCTCTTCTCAGACACAGTGGCACTGCTTATCTCCAAAAGGTGTGATCGTCTCCTCATTGAGCGGCAGCTCCCCCTGCGCTGTGGGTAGTGTGTGGCTGTGGCTGTACTGTATAGTGAACATAGTTGGCATATCTTTGTTTAAAGTTTGTTGGTGACTCCACCAAACTGGTGTAAAAAACAAAAACAAAAAATCCAAAAACCACCCAACACACACACACAAAAATCCTGCTTGTATTCAGTTTCAAACTTTATTAGTCTTATTTTTAATTATAAAACCAGAAAGCTGCAATTTCTTTTCCCTCTACCCCTTATTTGTTGGCTTCTTTGTTTTTTAATGTCAAATCTGTTTGTTTTTACCAAGAAAGGGAGAGCCTGGGGAGGGCTCCAGGCCCTGGTGGGCTGCAAACTGAGGCAGAGGTCCCCACCCAGCACCTGGTCAGACCAGTGTGCTGCACCTTCCTTCCTATTAGTATTTTTGTTTTGTTTTTAAATTGGAGCCCCTGGTGAGGTTACATGTGCCATGAGAACCCGCTCTACACCACAGTGCTGGTGCCTCGGTGTTGGCCAAACTCTGGAGTCACTGACTGGTTTGACTTTCATGTGGTAAATATGCATTTGGTCTGTACTGATCATGGAATAAACACATCTCTCTTTTTTAATGCTGGTGTCTCCCTGAAATTTCTTTGTGAACCAACTAGGTATTCTAGTTTGCTTAGGCTAGGCCCAGGTTCCCAGGCACTTTATGTAAGACTTACCAACAGTGGGTGCAGAGCCACTCTCCAGTGGCTGGGCAGGAGCTGCTTGGGCTGAGTTCCCCCAAACTGAAGTTCTAATAGGGAGCCAGACACCCTGTAACTACCTGGACTGGTTGGTGATGAGGCTCAGTGAGCTTGGCCATTATCCAGACCACATTCTTACTGAAGGTTCTGCTCCATCCTAGTCCCTTCACACAAGGCTCGGGGCCACTTTTCCCACCATGCTTGCCTCTACCTAACTCCTAATTTGATTTAAGCTCAGGGTTAACCACATACTCTTAGGTAATGCACATTCCCTCCAAACAGGATCTCTGTATCCCCACTCACGAACGCATTTCCACCGAGAAAGCCCCAGATGGCTTCCCTACCTTGGCCCACTTGTTCACACATGTCCCAGCACCCAGGAACAGTCTCTAAGATGTAAGATAAATAATTACACGTATGCAGAGACAAGTTGACTGAAATGTTTCTAGCACTCTTAATTTGTATCTCCCACCCCTCAACCAGAAAGGCCAAAGCTCACCTCCCTATCTGTAAGGTCCTGTCCTACTCCAGTCATTTCATATATTACTGTGCTGGAGCAATGGCAGTTTTAGTCCTCTGAGGTTTCTTCTACCACATCCCAGCCTCTCATGTTTTTCTCTTGTTCAGATATTTCCCCATGCTGGGCCCCACTTCTGAAGTGGGGAAATGGTTTCAGCTGTACCTTCTTGCTCAAGTTTTGAATGGCCTCCACATCTTCCTGATGGGTGTTCCTCTAACTGGGTTGTAATTAGAACTGGGATCTATTTAATTTCTCTGACCATTTTCAAATCCTTCCTGCAGTACTAGGCATCTTAGTCTTATACAAGAATAAGAGGTGTGTACAAGCCCCCCACTGTACTGTATGCACGGGTCGCTCGGCCAATAATTATGTCAGTGAATCTGAGACTTGTAATAAAATACTTTAGACATTTGTAGAAGGGAATTCATAGACTTTTCACTTATATACTTAAAGGGTTTTTTTTTTTTTTTTTTGTGCAGTTCTCATTGCAAAAATAAACATTTGTACTGAAGTTACCCTTCTGTGATTACTGATGTCTTTTTGAGTGTAGAATTGGAAAATGGATGTGAGTTGGGGGTTAGAGACAAGATTGCATAGTGGAGCTTAAAGAAGGGAAGTTCTTAAATGCCCATCAGCCACAAGAGCCGAGTTAGGGCTCAGGAGAGATCCTGGGAACTGTATCGTCAGAGAATTGATTTTTATGAAATTAAAGAAAAACAAAACTAAAGTTAGCTGGGTGTAGTAGTGGTTCATAATCCCAATACTCAGGAGGGGTGAAGGAGGCAGGAGAATTCTGAGTAGGTAGCCAGCCCTGTCCTCCCCCCCCCCCCAAAAAAAAAATACTGGTTAAAATCATGCAAGAAAGATGGTTAAGCCTTAGAACAATAAAGGTAGTGAAATTCTACTCAAGTGGACAGTTGACTAAGGCAGAGCAATGTGTGTGGCCATTCACTGTATGATTATGGTCCTTCAACAGTAAATATCTGTTCTGTAGCCTGTTTGGTAGCACAAAGGCATGTAGTTACTTGGAATGGATGTGGCTCAGCTGGTAGAGTGCCTAGCACGCATGAGGTTCCGGGTTCAATTGTAGCATCATAGAAAGCGGACGTGGTAATGCATCCCTGTAACTCTTAAGTTCCCGGTAATTCGCTACAGAGAGGGTTTGAGACCAGCCCTAAGGTACATGGGACCCTGTCTCAAAGAACTAGCCACTCAGCCAGGCAGGCAAAGTGGCACAGGAGGATCCTGAGCAGTTTAGCAAGTAAGACCTTGTCTCAAAAATTTGGATACAGTTGGCCTATTTCTGTATTTCCATCAAACTAGAAGGGGAGGCCAGTTCTAGTCTATCCTGAGCTACATAGTTGCAAGAGTCAGTCTGGGTGGAGGAACCCTAATAAGTAGTAATGATTTTCTTTTCCTCCTTTTATTGAAGATAGATTATTTTCTCATACAATATATCCTGATCATCGTTTTCCCTCCTCTCATTTCCTCCCCACCTCTTTTCTCCCCTCTAGATCCATTTCCTTTCTGTCTCATTAGAAAAGAACGGGCTTTTAAATAACAAACATGACAACATACAATCAAGATAAAAACTATCACATTGAGGCTGGACAAGGCAATCCAACAGAAGGAAAAGAGCCCCAAAAGCAGGCACAAAAACCAGAGACCCACTTGTTCACATTCAGAAGAGTCCTAAAAACACTTAGTTGAAAGCCCGGCGGTGGTAGCACGCAGCTTTATTCCCAGCACTCAAAGGCAGGTGGACCTCTGAGTTCAAGGCCAGCCTGGTCTACTGAGTGAGTTAGAGGACAGCCAGGGCTACACAGAAACTGTCAGGGGTGATGGTGGTGGTGGTGGGGACCAGAAAAAGGAAGAGAAAAAAAAACTACGCTGAAAGCTATAATATGTGTGCAGAACCAGGTGCAGACCCATGTATTTGCTGCTTCAGTCTCTTTAATGAGCCTTGCTTAGTTGATTCAGAGGGCCTTGTTCTTCTTGTGTCCTTCATCTCCTCAGGCCTTTCACCCTTTCTACTGCCTCTTCCTCTCGGGTTCCCTGAGCTCTGAGGGAAAGGATTTGATAGATATCCATTTAAGACTGAGTGTTCCAAGAAGTCTTTACATTTAGTAGCTAGCTGTGGGGTGTCTCTGTATCTGTTCCCATCTGCTGCAGGAGGAAGCTTCTCTGATGATGACTGAATAAAGCACTGATCTATGAGTAAAGCAGAGTATCATTAAGAGTTATGTTATTGATACATAATTTTAGATCAATAGTGTGGTTTTACCCTAGGTCTCTGGGCTATCTAGTCTCTGGTTCTTGGTTACCCAAGCAGTACTGGGTATGCTCTCTCTCTTGTGGAGTGGTCCTTGAGACATTCTCACAAGTTCTGTGCCAACGTTGCACTAGCTTATCTTGTAGGTTTTGTGGCTGAGTTGGTGTTTATGCTTCTCTTGGTATCCTGCAGAGTGCCTTCCTGTACCAAAGACACTAGAGCATTGGGGTGAAGCCTCCCAAGTAAGCACCAGCTGTGCTCCATGTTCAATGAGTTGTGTGAGTGTCATCCTCTGCAATGGGGCACCACAGTCTGGGTGGTTTCAGGATTTTCATAGGAACCCCTTGGCCAATAACTATTAAATGCAACCCAGTCCTGGTACTGGAAAGCCTCATTTGGTGACAAGAGATGGCTAGTTGGGACTCCATATCCCCCCTTAGGAGACCTCATTAGGATCACCTTCATATATTTTAGAGTTTCTATTGCACTAGGATCACCCCTCGGTTCCTACTGTCTCCTGCCCATTCAGTGTCGCAGCCTTAGTTCTCTCCCCCTCCCCCCCTTGATCTTCCCATTCCCAGCCTACTTGCCCCCTGTCCACCAGTAAAATCTGTTCTAAAATCCCTCCCAGGGAGATCCATGTGTCCCCCTAGCCCCTTCCTCTTTGTCTAACGTCCCTGGATCTACAGATTGTAGATTCACTATCATTTATTTAACTGTTTAGTATCCACATGTAAGTGAATACATTATCATTTACTTAATATCCACATATAAGTGAATGCATATATTTATCTTTCTAGGTCTGTGTTACCTCAGGATTGTTTTCTTTTTTTACAGTTCCACTAATTTGCCTGCAAATTTCATGATGTCACTTTTTAAAACAGCTGAGTAAAACTTAATAATATTTCTTTTTTTTAAAGGCTAAAGGTGAAGTCCCCTGCTGAAGTGCTTACCCTGCATGAGCAAGGCTCTGGGCTTAGTCACTAGTACCGAAGTAATAGAAGCAGCTACAGAAGTATACCTCACTAAATACCTAATATTTCTCTTGGTATCTTAATAACCACCAGAAGAGATTTTGAAAGCTTACCAGTGGCCTTGGTGTTGGACGAAGCACAGATTGCTGCTTCTGTGTTGTTCTAGATTGCTGCTTCTGTGTTGTTCTAGATTGCTGCTAAGCCAGATGAATGACTTCAGGC
This sequence comes from Uromys caudimaculatus, assembly GCA_028551405.1. NCBI lineage: Eukaryota > Metazoa > Chordata > Mammalia > Rodentia > Muridae > Uromys > Uromys caudimaculatus. Next base: position 100,019,171 of record CM052707.1, read on the forward strand.
AAAATGACCTCATCCCCGAATTTCAGGTTCATAATCTGTACTGTGAGGATATGATAATGCAGGGCTGCTATAAGGGTTAAAAAATGGGTGTCCCTGAAATAGTTAAAGATCTTGGGGAAGGTTGCAAAAGAAGCTGGCTTCTTACACAATTCTTACTTCTATCATACTGGGCACTGCCCTGTTTCCTCTTTCAGCCATAGCCTCAGTAACCCAATAATGCCCAGGCTAGCTCCAGGTTTCAAGTCCAGCCTGTTCTCTAAGGCAGCATCTGCCCTAGGTTGGTTGTCACCTATTGAACCTGGTCTTCAACTCTGGCGATTTAGCACTTAGGCTCCACCTGCCCTTAGAAACCAGTGCCCGCTGCTGTCCAATCACCTTTTTGTAGGGTTGGGCTGATGGCCCCCCCCCCCCTAGGCCAATGAGAGGAGAGGACAAAGCAGGGTTGGAACCAGGACTGGGTAAAAGCGACAATGGGTCTATTTCAGGGCAGGCCTTCTAGATCCAGCCCTCTAGCTTGGAAGGCACACGTGAAACTCCTACTGCCCACACCTACCTACAATTTCCAGTTACATAACGTTACCTGGTCTTCCACTTCTGGGTTTTTTAACACTCTCACTCTCACGTTAGTTTCCTGCCCCTTTCCAGCTCCAGAACAAACTCTAGTTTTTGGGTCTAGCTTCTACCCAAGCCAACTAGCCTAGTCTCAGTCTTTCTCAAATACAGACTCCACTCAATTCCCCTTCCAAAAACCACGCCCCTTAACCCTCGCACAGCCTCTGGGCCCACCTACCTTGGATATGTCACGCCCCTTCGATCAAAGCTCCACCCATCACAGAGCTCTCCCCTTCGTTCCTCCTGGAGTCAACTCTCCTTCCTTGCCAGTTACTTTTTTATTTTTTGTTTGTAGCTCTGGCTAGTCTAGAACTTTATATATATATAAATCAGCTGGCCTTGAACTCAGAGATCCGTTTGCCTCTGCCTCTCAAGTGCTGAGATTAAAGCATCGAGGGATTCATGTGCTGCAGTATATGTGTGAACGGAGGACTACTTGTGAGATTCAGTCCTCTCCTTTCACCATGTGATTCCCTGGGATCAAAGTTAGGTGGCCAGGCGTGATGCCAAGTGCTTTTACCTGCCGAGCCGTTTCTAGGTCCTCAACACCGCCACCTGCTACAGGAATCATTTTAATTTCCTGTCCCTGTCTTAAACTCCATCCAAGATGTCCCAGGGCTCCACCTACGTTACCTCTTTCCCCCAAAGTTCCTCCCCAACTCCAGAAACCAGGCCCTCGCAGGCTCCACCCCCTCATCCTTAAGTGTCTCTTTCTGCTCAGGTAGTTTAGCTGCCACTTTAGAGTGAGTCATGCACGGTGGCAGTCTCTGCCCGAGCCGCGCATCTGTTTCCTCGGCGGGTCCAGTGGACTCCGACAGCCCGGTGGAATCCCAAAACAAAGGTGGTGGGCTGCCGGCGCCAGCACCCCCGGCTCAGTCTTCTGACCACAGCTCTGTCGTCGTCCCGGAACGCAAAGATATGCCGGAGTTTGTGGTGACCGCGCTACTGGCGCCTTCTCGCCTCTCGCTGAAGCTGCTGCGAGCGTTGGTGATGAGCCTGGTGTACTTGGCTGCCTTGGTGGTCGCGTTTGTCTATAGTTGCATCGCGCTCACCAGTGTGTTGTGCCACCCTCGTCGGGGCTGCTGTGGCCGCCAGAGGTTGTCTGCCCCAGATTGCCTGAGAGACCCCACGCTGGGCGAGCATTGCTTTCTAACCCTCAGGGTGAGTGTCCCTTGGAGGTAGGTTTCATGGGGTGGATGTGGATTGAAGAAATGAGGTTGAAATGTCGAATCTGAATCACCCTTGGGGGCTCAAATCTAGGGAGGAAGCTCCTGTATTTCCTTACCCTTCAGCTCTTTCTTGGCTTGGGTCCTTCTGCAGAGTTCCGGCCTGCGTCTGCATTATGTCTCTGCTGGTCGTGGCAACGGGCCCCTCATGCTATTTCTGCATGGCTTCCCAGAGAACTGGTATGTCTGGGTCCCTGGATCCTGGTGCTCATTGGACTAGGGAAAGGGAAAGCTCTGGCTACGAGACACTTAGGAAATGGGACCCGATAGGGTTAAGTAATCCTTGGATTCCACTACTTTCCTTCCTAAGAAGTCCAGAGCAGAAAGGTGGGGTGGCCCAAGGTATCTGCTAGGTATGAGAGGTGCATCATGCTGACTAAACTCCCAACTCCCTTCCCCGACAGGTTCAGCTGGCGCTACCAGCTGCGAGAGTTCCAGAGCCATTTCCATGTAGTGGCTGTGGACATGCGTGGGTATAGCCCTTCTGATGCTCCAAAGGAAGTGGATTGTTACACCATTGACTTGCTGTTGGCTGACATCAAGGATATCATCCTAGGCCTGGGTATGAGTGCCCAATATACTCATCTCATTTTTGCTTCTTTTGGGACCCACTCCTACACGCCTTCCTCATCCCTACTGCATCTTATACCATTGTGTCTGTCGCTTCCCACCACCAGGGTACTCCAAATGCATCCTCGTGAGCCACGACTGGGGGGCCGCCCTTGCCTGGGATTTCTCCGTCTACTTCCCCTCCCTAGTGGACCGGATGGTTGTGGTCAGTGGACCTCCCATGTCAGTGTTCCAAGGTGTGTTGGGCTATGCCTTAAATGCCTGTGTATTCATCTGTGACCTGTCACCATGTCAGGGACCCAGACAAATGAGAGTGCGCTTAGGAATAACGTAAATTATTGTGAGCACTTTCAGGTTGGAGGTGAGTATAACAAAATGCTTCAGACTGGGGATGGGGTATAGTTAAGTGGTTGCACATTTGTTTAATATATTAGACGGCATAGACATGCTCTCCAACATTGAAAGAGAGAGAATGAGAGAGAGAGGAAGGAAGGAAAGGCCTGGGTCAAGAGTGTTTCTAATTTTGTGTTTTCTTTTATTTTAGAGTGTTTATGCACATAATCAGATAGATATCTGGTTGCTAGAGCCAAACTCTAAGCATGCCATTAATTTATGCTTCCTATATACTTTCTACATCTAGGTTTGAATAGTCTGAAAGAAATTCACACAATAATCTTAGTGATTTTGTGTGTGAAGGAAAGTTTATGGAGTTGGCTATACTAGTATACATCTATTAATATCAGCACTCGAGGGGTGGCTCAACAGGGAAGAGCACTTGTTATTCGAAGAACCCAAGTTTGATTCCCAGTGTCCAGATGGTAGCCTATAGTCACCTGTAACTCCAGTTCCAAAGGTTCTAAATGCAGGACTACCAGCCCAGGAATGGCACCACCCACAAGGGGCCCTCCCACCCTTGATCACTAATTGAGAAAATGCCTTACACCTGGATCTCATGGAGGCATTTCCTCAAGGGAGGCTCCTTTCTCTGTGATAACTCCAGCTTGTGTCAAGTTGACACAAAACCAGCCAGTAGAGTAGATGAAAATAGATCAACCTACAATGACTAGTAGGATATTACTATAAGAAATCAAAGGTTCTAAATGTCCTAAACTGAGCTTTGTGGATACCAGGCACACATATGGTTCGAAGACATACACGTAGAAAATAATAAACATTAATAAAAACAATAAGTCTATAAAGAAGCCAGGTATCGTGGTACATGGCTTTAATCCCAGCACTTGGGAGGCAGAAGCAAGTGGATTTTCATGAGTTTAAGGCTAACCTGGTATACATAGTAAGACCCTGCTTCAATAAAAACTGAACCAAACGAACTAACTAAATAAATAAATACTTGGGAAGCTGAGGAAGGAGGATCATGAGTTAGAGACCGGCCTGGGATATATTGTTTCCTGTCTGAAACAAACATATCACACACACACACACACACACACACTCATACACACACACACACACACACACACACACACACACACACACACACGAGTGTACATTGAACCATCAGAGGTCAGCTGGCATATACTTTTGATATCAGCACTCGGGAGGCAGAGGTAGATGGATCTCTGTGAGTTCAAGGCCAGTGTAGTGTACATGATGAGTTCCAAGTTAGCCAGGGCAATACATTGAGACCCTGTCTCCAAAAAATAAAACCATTCAGATTTTTGGGCATCTAAATTTTTTGGATGAGTGTAGTCAACCTGTGCCTGCCAGTTGCCTATAATAAACTTGCATACGAGTCACTATCCAGGGCTCTTAGGCTGATGAAAATGTTGCTAGCTTCATGTTCTAGTTGAGAGAATCTGAAGCAAAGGAAATGATGTCTGTCTTTTCTTTCTTTTTCTTTCTTTTTTCTTCCATTTATTTATCTATTTATCTATCTATTTATCTATCTATTTATCTATCTATCTATTTATTTAAGAGGAGTCTCACTATGTATGTAGCCTAAGCTGGCCTGGAGCTTGTTCTATCTACTAGGCTGGCCCAGACTATAGAGATACATCTGCTTCTGCCTTCTGAATGCTGGGATCAAAGGTATGTGCCTCTACACTCAGTACTGACCGCAAAGATACAAACAACTAATAAACCACACCACAATAGCATCAGACGCTCTTTCTGGCTATCTAATGTCTTTTGTCATTTGACCGTTGTCAGTTGGTAAGAGAACGGGGGACAACAGAATCTAGAACCTCAAGATTGCTAATCACATAGTCTACCACTGAACCCCATACCTTACCTGAATAGCTTTGTAATCTTCACTGTGTTCAAAATCCATTTCCTTCTATCCTTTCCTGCAGGGGCCTGGTATACAACAAGTGCTCAATAAATGTTTATTACCTGAAGGAGGGGGGGTATGACCAGGTCTAAGCAGGAGAAGCCTGCTGGTGCCTCCTGAGGGCACCCAGGAGCTTCAGAGGAAGGTACTCCCATTTTTTTTTTTTTTTTTTTTTTTTTGAGGGGGTTTCTCTGTATAGCCCTGGTTGTCCTGGAATTCACTCTGTAGACCAGGCTGGCCTTAAATTCAGAGATCTGCCTGCCTCTGCCTTCCGAGTGCTGGGATTAAAGGCGTATGCCGCCACCACCCAGTAAGAGTTATTTTTTGTTATATGTTTATAGGTATGTATCTGTGCTGTGTGTGTCATGGAAGCTAGAAGAGAGAATTAGAACCCATGGACTTAGAGTAAAAGGTCATTTAGTGCCACCCAACAGAGATGCTGGGAAGCAAACTTAAGGTTTCTGGGAAAGCAACAAGCACTTTTAAACACTGAGCCATCACACCTCTCCAGCTTGGCCTTGTCTGTAGCTGTGAAGACAATGTGGCAGGGCCGCGCCCAGCCAGAGTGGGGTCATTGTCTTCACAGACAGGCAGGCAGCAGTGCTGCTCTAGAGGCCTCTGTGCCCAAGTTGGGTGTGTAGGAGGGTAGAAGTATAGGACCACCCCAAACCCAGACCTCACGTCCTTTATCCTCCTCCCAGAATACGCAATCCACCACATCGGCCAATTAATCCGGTCAAGCTACGTATACCTGTTCCAGCTTCCCTGGCTGCCAGAGAAGCTGTTGTCTCTGTCCGACTTCCAGGTGCAGTGAGGGTTAACGGCTAAGAATGGGGGATAGCAGAGTAGGGCTGAGCAACCGAGGCACTGAAATGAGGACATTATTGTGTACACCCAGATTCTAAAATCTACACTCACTGACCGCAAGAAAGGCATACCACGACTGACTCCTTGTGAACTTGAAGCTTTCCTTTATCACTTCTCACAACCTGGAGGCCTCACTGGGCCCCTCAACTACTACCGGAACGTGTTCAGGTAAGGGGCTATACCCAGAAGAGAAGCTCAGCAGAGTGTCGGGCAGAGGAAGTGAGAGTAATCATTCTTCCATCTACTTGTCTGTCTTGGCCACAGGAACTTCCCCCTGGAGCCCAAGGAACTGTCAACACCCACACTGCTTCTGTGGGGGGAAAAAGACTTCACCTTACAGCAGGAGCTTGTGGAAGCCATTGGAAGCCATTTTGTGCCAGGCCGACTGGAAAGCCACATTTTGCCAGGCAGTGGGCACTGGATTCCACAGAGCCATCCTCAGGAGATGAATCAGTACATGTGGGCCTTCTTGCAAGACCTGCTGGGCTAGAAGTTCTTGTTCGCCGGCCTAACAGGTACATGATGTGTTGGAGCACATATGCCCTGTCCTTGTGTACCTGGGAGTCCATGCAGTGTGTGCATACAGGGTGGACTCCCAGACCACCTGGAGCAAATAACTCAGAGTTGCACACAGAAGCATCTGTGGGTGTCTTGCCTCACACATAGCATGTATGTTTGCGTGTGTGAGCAGCCACTTTGATGATGGTGGTCACATAGGCCTCTCCTTGGTGGAGCTAGATGCTGGGGCTCTTACTCCTTAGCAAGGCCTCCCTGCCCCAGTGGCTACACACACCACACATTCTAACCTTTCTGTTTTGTCTTCCACTTCCAGTCTGAAGTTTAAGTCTTCCTCAATATTGCATCCAATATATTTCTAACACACAGAAATACTTCAATTTAAATGTTAATGAGCAAAAAAGAATCACTATGAAAAATACAGTGTCTCTGGAGCCGGGAAGATGGCTTAGTGATTAAAAGCACTTGTTGCTCTTGTAGAGGATCTGAGTTCTGTTCTTAGCACTCACATGGAGTTTCACAACCATCCATAAACACATGTCCAGGGGATCTGACATCCTCTTCTGGTATCCCTGAGCAATAGGCATGCATACAGTACACACATACATGTAAGTAAAGCACTCCTATATACAAAAAAAATTCAATAAAGATTTTGTGTGTGTGTGTGCGTTTCAAGACAAGATTTCTCTGTGTAGCCCTGGCCGTCCAGGAACTCACTCTGTAGACCAGGCTGGCCTTGACCGTAGCGATCTGCCTGCCTCTGCCTCCCGAGTGCTGAAATTAAAGGCATGTACCACCACTGCCCAGTAAGAAATAAATGTTTAAAAAAAAAATACAGTGTCTTGGTCACAATAGCTGTGTATTAACTGCTAAGTCACCTAAGTGCAGAAGGTTGCAACAGACTGTCAGTGAAGGTTTACTGGTTTAAGAAAAATGGTTCTGCAAGTGAAGGCACTTTGTCCCTAAACCTGACAGTCGGAGTTCAAGTGTATGTGCATGTACCCACACACATACAACATAAGTAAATCGATTCTTAAAAAGAAAGGGGGTGGGCTGGAGAGGTGGCTCAGTGGTTAAAAGCGCCGACTGCTCTTCCAAAGGTTGTGAGTTCAATTCCCAGCATTCACATGATGGCTCACAACCATCTGTAATGAGATCTGATGCCCTCTTCTGGTGTGTCTGAAGACAGCTACAGTGTACTTAATAAATAAATCTTTTAAAAAAAGAAAGAAAGGGGGTGCTTGGTGGTCATAGTGATGCACCCCTGTCAACTCAACACTTGAAAAGCTGAGACAGGCCACCTTGGGACGCACAGCAGTACCACGTCTTAATAAATAACAACAGTCTTTCCCCTATGCTGTGGACTTGTGAGAAGTAGAGGCTCGGGTGCATTCAAGATTCAGCCTTGCCCGTAATCTGCCACCATGGACAAGGAAGGCATTGCTGCTGGAGGTGTAATGGATGTCAATACTCCTTTACAAAAGTGCTGAAGACCTCCCTCATCCATGATGACCTAGCCTCTGACAAGTACCAAGCTCATCTCTGTGTGCCTGCATCCAACCGTGGGGAGCTGATTTATGCCAAGTTGGTGGAGGCACTCTGTGTTGAGCATGAAATCAACCTAATTAAGGTTACTGAAAACAAGCAACTAGGGGAATGGATAGGCCTCAAAACTGAGGGAGAGGGGAAGCCAGGTAACGTGGCTAATTGCAATTGTGTGATGGTTAAGGACTACGGCAAAAAGTCTGAGGCTAAGAATGCCATTGAAGAATACTTCAAATGCCAAAAAACCGAATAATTTTTGGCTCATTTTCTCAAAAAACAAACAAACAAACAAATAAATAAATAACTATATCAAAGAGTGAGGCACCTCCCTGCTGCCTCCTAATCACCTCATCAAGTAAGGACCCTCACAGGAAACAGGTGAGTGAGCCAGGCCTCTCAAGTCAAACTCAGAGCAGCTCCCCATGATCCCTGCCTCTGTCATGACCAAATTCAAGTGAGGTTAAATTCTCTCTTCTCAACCTGCCTCAGATCCCTGGGGAAATAGCTCTGAATTCTGTTTGAAAGCTGGGTGTGCTAGAATCAGCACAAGAAAGGGCCAGCCTCCTAAATGGACATCTGGAATCAGGCAAAATGGCTCAGCACTTGCCACTAAGCCTGCAGACTTGATGACTTCAATTCCTGAGGCTCACATGACAGAAGGTCACAACTGACTCCCACAACTTGTTCTCTGATCTCCACATGTGCACCATAATACTTTTGAATGCACACATGCGTACACACACACACACGTGATATATATACACACACACACACACACACACACACACACACACACACACACACACATATATATATATATATATATATATATATATATATATATATATATACATATATATATGAATAAATGGGCACCAATGAGATCTGAGGCTTCCAGCTTCCAGCTTTTAGAATCTTCTGCTCCAAATAAGCCATTTTATTTTCTACTTAGTAGCCCAGGCTGGTGTTGAACTGGAAATCCTCTTGCCAAAGCCTCTTGAGTGTTGGAGTTACAGGCTTGTGCTAACGTATCTGGCTTAGCCAAGATTCTGCTGAGTGTCTAAAGGCCTTTATACTAGCATCCAAACGACAGGATCACAAATGGAGAGTGAAAGCTGGGCATGGTAGATGGTGCAAGCTTGTAAGGCCAGGACAGTGGAGGCTGCCAAAATGATCACAGGTTTGAGGGCTGTCTTAGGGCTTCTACTACACAAACATCATGACCAAGATGCAAGTTGGGGAGGAAAGGGTTTATTGAGCTTATACTTCCATGCTGCTGTTCATCACTAATGGAAGTCAGGACTGGAACTCAAGCAGGTCAGGAAGCAGGAGCTGATGCAGAGGCCATGGAGGGATGTTTCTTACTGGCTTCCTTCTCCTGGCTTGCTCAGCTTGCTCTCTTATAGAACCCAAGACTACCAGCCCACAGATGGTACCACCCACAAGGGGCCCTCTAATCACTAATTGAGAAAATGCCTTACAGCTGGATCTCATGGAGGCATTTTCTCAACTGAAACTCCTTTCTCTGTGATAACTCCAGCTTGTGTCAAGTTGACATACAACCAGCCAGTACAAGGCCAGTCTGAGTTATACAGTAAGAACGAAGCTAACTTAGGCTACCATGCAAGACCCAGTCTTAGAAAAAGTGAACAACAATTACAAAGCAGAGTGAGGTGAACTACCAGCTCCAGACTGGTCATAATGTCATAATAACTTTATTGTCTTTCACAATTAATTAATTAACTGATGTGTTTGTTTGTTTGTTTGTTTGTTTATTTATTTATTTATTTATTTTGGTCTTTTTTTGAGACAGGGTTTCTCTGTGTAGCCCTGACTGTCTTGGAACTCACTCTGTAGACCAGGCTGGCCTCGAACTCAGAAATCCACCTGCCTCTGCCTCCCAAGTGCTAGGATTAAAGGCGTGCGCCACCACTGCCCGGGTATTTGTTTATTTTGTAGGCCAGACTGACCTGGAATTCACAGAGATTCAGTTGCTGCTGGCTCACCTGTATCAGGGACTAAAGGCATACACTACTGTGCCTGTCTGTTTCTTGTGTTTTTATTCTTATTTATTTATTTTGAGGCAGGATCTCACCATGTAGCCCTGGACAGCCTCAAATATACAAAGACCTACTTGTCACTTCCTCCTGAATGTTGGGATTAAAGACACGAGCCACCATGGCCAACTATATTTTGAATGTGTATAAGTATTTGTCTTATGCATGCATTCCTGATGTCCATGGAGCTCAAAAGAGGACATTAAGTCCCTTGGAACTGGAGTCACAGATGGTTATGAGTCTTTGAGTGTGTGTTGGGATTTTAAGTCCTCTGCAAGGGCAAGAAGTGTTCCTAAGTGCTGTGTTTACAGCTGTGACCTACCATTAACCTGGTGGGGTTTTTTTCTTTTTTTACTTTTTTTAAAAATAGTTTTTCATGGCAGGGTTTTTCTATGTAGCCCTGGCTGTCCTGGAACTCACTCTGTAGATTAGGCTGGCCTCGAATTCAGAAATCCTCCTGCCTCTGCCTCCTGGGTACTGGGACTAAAGACTCTTGTCACCACTGCCCAGCCTGTTTTACATTTTAAAAAAATCCTCTGTGGGTCCTGGGGTTGAACTCAGCCTGTCAATTTGGCACCAAGCCCCTTTACCCACTGAGCCATTTCATTGGCCCTCTCTCCTTTTAAAAATTACATTTGATTTATTTATTTCGTGTGCTTTTGTGTGTGTGTGTGTGTGTGTGTGTGTGTGTGTGTGTGTGTGTGTGTGTTGTACAGATGGGGTGTCAGAGGACAGCTTGTAGAAATTGGTTCTTTCTGTCTACCATGTGGTCCTGGGACCAGAATGTAGATCATCAGGCTTGGTGACAGGCACCTTTAGCCAATGAACCATCTTGCCTGCCCTCTTTTTGTTTTTGTTTTTAATTACATCTGTCTGTCTATCTATCATCTATCTATCTATCTATCTATCTATCTATCTATCTATCTATCTATCTACTCTGTGTGCTCTAGTGCTGTATTGCTTGTTGTGAAGTCAGAAGACAGCTCGCAGAAGTTCATTCTCTCCTTACTATGTGTGTCCCAGCAGTCAAACTGAAGTCACACTTGGCAGCCAGCACCTTTGCCAGATGAACTATTTTGCTGGTCCCAATTACTCTGATTTTCGCTCATTCCCTAGGAATAGTATCACCTGTATCGCGAGAGCTTGGGAGACCTGAAAAATGCCTTCTATTCCGGAAATGAGCCTGCCTGACCGGAGCCCTCTGTGCTGGCCATCACTCTCTGGCCTCTTTGTTCCTAAAGAGACATACATGCTTTTTACTCAGCATATCGATATAAGCCATTTTTGTAGGTTCTGGGGATAGAATGTGAGTCGGGGCCATCTTGGAATTCTAGAGTTCACAGAGTGAGAGGGAATAGAAGGCTCTGCCAGTGAGTGAGAGAACTCAGATAAGGTCCCTGAGGAGCCACAGTCCTCATGGGGGAGGGGAGGGATGCACTTTTCCCAGGAGTCTGGAAACAGTCACTAGGAAGGTCCGAGGAGGGAATGAGCTCCAGGCTTTGGAATAAGGGGGAGGCCAGTCACTACTCCCAGACCATCAGAGGCTGCATGCAGACTGATTGTCAAAGAGAGCCGGGGAGATTTTTTTTTTAGCAGAGGGCAGACATGGCTTGCATTTTGAAGAGCTGCCTGTGGCGGCTGGACAGTTCATGCAAGAATGCGCGCGGGAAGACAGGAAAGGACTTTTTCAGACCGCAGGGGGCGGGGGAACAGGGATGAGGGACAGAAGACAGGGACCGGGACTGGAGGGGGAGTGAACATGACCCCTAGGGCCATGCCTACACACACTATAGAGTCTTTCTCCCTGTAGGTCGGGAGGAGGGGCTCTCAGATCCTAAAGTGGAGGTCTGGAGAGAAAAAAGTCTGTAGGCCGGTTAAGGACCAATACCAGGGTAGCGGGTCCACCGGTGGTTGCTAGGGTGACGGGAGAAGGGTTGATGGTTGACCAGAACGAGATAGCGGTTGTCTGGGTGACTAGAGAGGCCCAGGCAAAGGCTGACCACAGGCTTGGACAGTTGCTGGGACCGTTGCCAGAGTAACCAGAAGGCTCTGCCTTCAGTCCCTTAGTCTATCCCCCCCCCCCCCAAGTCCTGGCGCGAAGTGGGTAGAACTAGAGAGAGGTAGCAGGCCGAAGAAGAGTCTTCTGAAGGAGGGACAATATTCCTTGGGCAGAGTCCTCTGGCCAACGTTTGCCTTCCTTAGTTTGAGCAAATCAGTGGGGAAGTGAATTTCTTTCTGACCTAGGAACCCGCTGTTTGCATCACATTGGGCCAGAGTGGACGGCTGGGTTCCCTAAGCCCTTGCTTCCAGCCTACTTTCCATCGCTCACACACTGACCCACCCATCCACTCGTCAGTTCATACCGCACTAGTCGAACGCTATCAGCCCTGCTCCAGAGAAAGGGCAGAGGAACGCAGCTGAACAGGGACAGAGACACAAGAATGTATCAGGTCCCAGTGGAATACTGGGAAGGGACAATGACCTGGTAGGAGGAGGAAAAGGAAGTCTGCCTGGAAGAGGCTGTCACAGAGTTGAACCGTGGAGAAAAAAAAAATGTGTCCCACCCTAGGGAGCCTTTCACCCACCCTGATTTATCATTTCCTTGGGACAAGAGGCCAGTGTGTGCTAAGATGACATTGGGTTGTAAAAGACTCCAAAATACCAGCAAGGGAGGGCCTGGATAAATTTGTACATGGAGCATTATTTGGGGGGTAATAAGGGGACTCAAGTGGGGTGGGGACAGAGACAGAGGATGAGGCAGGCTGAAGTGGGAGACAGACACTCAGGGAAGGCGGATTAAAGGTGTGTATAATCTAATAGGTCTGGACTTGGAACAGAGATCTAGAAACATTTCACAGGTTAAAGGACAGAGATAGCCTTAGCATGCACTGGGAGTCAGGGTTAGGGGTGGAATACTAAGGCTGGGGCTTCTCTCCATAGGGAAGAAGGCCCCAGGGTCTAGGAAGAGATAAAGAAGCCAGTCAGGCCAGTGTGCACAATTCCGTTCCCCAGCAATGGAAATGGGGTCAGGGTGTCAAAAGAAGCCTGGTATACAGACTGTGATTTCAAAAGATGCTGAGCGATCAAGGATAAGGATCAAGCATGCAGACTCTTGTAGAACTCAGAAAGCTACATCCCACAACATCAAGAAGGAGGGAAGTTGGAAGGCTAGACAAAGCCTCTCGGAGGGAGGTTTACCAGGGGGTGGCCAGAGGTCTAGGGACCTTTTGGAACCTAGTGGCTGGACATTGGATGGGGAAACCATCAGGAGTCTTTGACTAGACATGGGAAAGAAAGGATGTCTACAGAGCCTAGAGACAGGTTTATGGGCAAACGCTCTTTGGTTAAGGGTCAGAGCCAGTAGAAATGCCTCCACAGAGAAGGACTCAGGAACTAGTGCTGGTCTCTCTTCTCAAATCATCTTCTGTTAGTGCTTCCATTTGTCCAGCCCTGCCGAAAGCATAAGCTAGGCAAGGGGAGAAAGGAGATTTGCTAGGAGAAGACAGGACGGGGTGGCCATTGAAAGACAAGCACTGGTTGTGTGAAGGGGGATCCAGCCTGTGGCTAAGGAGGAGGGAAGACTATTTTCTAGCCATTTCTTGTTTGTTTGTTTTCCTTAGTGTGTGTGGCAAGCCATTATTTTGCCACTCCCTCACTTTTAAAGTTGTCTTTTTAGTTTTCATTTATTTTGTTTACTGAGATGGGGTCTCTATGTAGTTAGCTCAGAGTACTCTTGAATTTTCCATGTAGCTTATCCTGGCCTCAGAAGCACAGTCTCAGCTTCCCAAACTCAGGGATCACAAGCATACATACAGTGCCCAGCCGCTCTAGGCTTTTTCTAGACAAGGTTTCTCTGTGTAGTCTCGGCTGTCCTGGAACTCATTCTGTAGATCAGACTGGCCTCAGAGATCTGCCTGCCTCTGTCTCCTGAGTGCTGGCTTAATGCCCTGGCTCCTCTAGGCTTTTTAAAAGAATAAATATTTATTTTATTTATGTGTATGCCCGAGTTTGTGTGCAGCTGTGTCAGTTTATGTTCACTTTGTATGTGCAGGCTTTTAAGAATTGTATCTTTAAGAGGTTGGAGCGATAGCTCAGTGGTTCAGAGCGTGTGTTGCTCTTTCAGAAGACCTGAGTTTGATTCCCAGCACCTATATCAGGGGCCTCACAAACTACATCTAACTCCATCTCTAGGGAACTGACATACTCTTCCGGGTCTGTGGGCATAAAACTGTGTGAGCACACATGCAAACATGCACACACACACACATACACACACAATTAAAAATAAAATAAATATTTTAAATGTATCTTTTAAGCTTTTTACAGTGTTAGGAATCTAATGAAGAATCACACAGCTTCTCCAATGAGCTGCATACACCTCAGCCCAGGGAAGCAACCTCCTTTCCCTGAGGCAAGAAGAATGTGGAAGGGCACACATGCTTAGAAGTAGGGGTGACTCTCTTTCCTTTGCCAAACAGCTTCAGCAGTAGTTCAGCTAAACTGAAATGAGTTCCTTCTTCTCCACTTCCTTTTCTACTCCATCTCTTCCCTCCAAAAGCCCTACCAGCCACCATTCCTTCTGATCTAATGGGGACTGAGGTATCTGAATTCAGACAAGGGGCTCTCAGGGAATGGGCTGGCCCTGGCGGTGAATACATTTCAAGTCATTCAATTAACAGTTACTAGGACTCGGGGGTGGAGGTTAGCTCAGTGGCTAACACTTGACAAGTATACGTGTAGCCTTAGGTTCTAGCTCCAGCACACAGCTACATAAGACAATTATTTTACCTCTTATGCGCCAGACTGTATGCTAGTCAGTAGGGGTCCAGCAGTGTGGGCAGGGCGCCCGCAGAGCCCACAGTCTGATGGGGGCCTCACGCAGGATCACATGGACGGTCTGGAGCTCTGAGGAGGCAGCACGTGGATGGTGTCCCCTAAGAGACAAGAAGGTGGGATTTTTTTCCAGAATAATCTGTTTACAGGTCATCAGCTCTCCTCTCTCACTAAAAGTCTCCAGTGTTTCGCACTGTACTTGCTGTAGAGTGGCCTCTTGGAACTCAACCTTCTAGCTCCCCTGACCTCTTGCTGACTCTACCCCAAAGCCCCTGCTTCCTACTTCCCACGTCCTCAAGGAGTGACTATTTACTGTTCCCCTGCCTGGGACGTCCTTCGCCAGGATGCTGGCCCCCCCAGCTCATTTTTCTCTGATTCTCTTTCCTCAGCAAGCCCTTTCGTGACTCCTGTCCACAACATCTCTCCCTTTCTCCTGCCACATTGAACCATCATCTTGTAATAGGTTTGGTTTTGTTGTTTTCTTTTCCCCTTCTAGGCACTAAGGATTGACCTGTAGGCCTCACACAAGTCAGGCAAATCTTCTACTACTGAGCTATATGCCCATCTTAATTAATTAATTAATTAATTGCATTTTAAGTACACTATAGCTGTCTTCAGACACACCAGAAGAGGGCGTCAGACTCCATTACAGATGGCTGTGAGCCACCATGTGGTTGCTCGGAATTGAACTCAGGACCTCTGGAAGAGCAGTCAGTGCTCTTAACTGCTGAGCCATCTCTCCAGCCTGACCTTTGAGTTTTTGAAGCAGGGTCTTATTAAGTTGTCCAGGTTAGCTTCCCCAGTGCTGGGATTTGGAGTGTGCATCACTATGTCTGGCTCCAATAGTTTTTTAATGTCTTATTTTAGTCATTTATTTTTAATGATTTTAAATTTTTACGCAAGTGGTTTGCCTGCTTGTCTGTGTGTGCACCACACGCACGCAGATGCCCTCAGAGGACAGACCCTGAACTGCTGCTATATGCAGCTGTAAGCTGCCATGTAGGTGCTAAGACTGGCACAGGCTCTCTGCAAGACAGACATGTGATGGTAACTGCTGGACCACCGCCCACGGGCTTTTCCTGTCTCCTCTTTTGTCTTGTTTGTTTGTTTGTTTTGTTTTTAGAGACAGGGTCTCACTATGCAGCACTGGCTGTCCTGGAACTCTATGTACACCAGGCTGGTCTTAAATTCATAGAGATCTGCCAGCTTTTGCCACCTGAACGCTGGGACTAAGGTGTACACCAGCATATGGGGCTCCTCTTTGCCCTTTTATATATATTTATATTTTTGCTTATATTTGCATTTGGGGGAACCAAACACGAGGCCACACTCATACTAGGCAGTGCCATACCACATTTTTAGCTGTTTGTTTGCTCGGTTGTGTGTGACTTAGTTTATTCTTTGTCAACTTTACACAGCTAGGGTTATCTTGGAAGAGAAAACCTCAATTGAGAAAATGCCTCCATCAGACTGATCTACAGGCAAGTCTGGGAGGCATTTTATTTTATTTTATTTTATTTTATTTTATTTTATTTTGGTTAAGGATTGATGTGGGATGGGAGGGTTCAGCCCATGGTCCCACCCTGGCATGTGGTCTAGAGCTGTATAAAAAAGCAAGATGAGCAAGCCATGAAAAGCAAGTCAGTAAGCAGCACTCCTCCATGGTCTCTGCTTCGGCTCCTGCCTCCAGGCTCCTGACTTGAGTTCCTGCCCTGGCTTCCTTGATGTTGGACTGGGCCGTGAGAAGAAATAAATCCTTTCTTTTCCAAGTTGCTTTTGGTTTTAGTATCACATCAGTAGAAAACAAACTAAGGGACTAGAGAGATGGTTCTGTGGTTCAGAGCACAGGCTGCTCTTCTAGAGTACCCAGGTTCTAGTCCCAGCACCTACATGACATCTCATACCTGTCTGTAACTCCAGTTCCAGAGGATCTGGCACCCTCACACAGACATACATGCAGGGAAAAAAAATGCATGTAAAAATAAGTAAATCTGCTGGGCAGTGGTGGCACACGCCTTTAATCCCAGCACTGGGGAGGCAGAGGCAGGTGAATTTCTGAGGCCAGCCTGGTCTACAGAGTGAGTTCCAGGACAGCCAGGACTACACAGAGAAACCCTGTCTCGAAAAAACCAAAAAAAAAAAAAAAAAGTAAATCTTTAAAAAAAAAAAAAGAATGCAAACTAAGATAGGGGTTTTTGGTGTTGTTTTTGAGACAGGGTGTCACTTTGTAGCCCAGGCCGCTCTTGAATTCACAGCCCTCCTTGTCACCTGAGTACTGTAGTTACAGGCATCGGCCACTATGCCAAGCATCTTTGTTTGTTTGTTTGTTTGTTTGTTTATCTCTCATCAGAGGAACTAGCTCTGACTTAGACCACCTCCATCTACAATAGGTCTTTGCCAGGCTGGGTGTGTTGATTAGAAGCCTAGTACTTGGAAGGCTGAGGGAAGGAGAATCTAGTTGTCTTAGTTAGGGTTTTACTGCTGTGAACAGACACCATGACCAAGGCAAGTCTTATAAGGACAACATTTAATTGGGGCTGGCTTACAGTTCAGAAGTTCAGTCCGTTATCAAGGTGGGAGCGTGGCAGTGTGCAGGCAGGCATGGTGCAGGAGGAGCTGAGAGTTCTGCATCTTCATCTGAAGGCTGCTAGCAGAAGACTGGCTTCCAGGCAGCTAGGATGAGGGTCTTAAAGCCCACATCACAGTGCCATGCCTACTCCAACAAGGCCACACCTACTCCAACAGGGCCACACCTTCTAATAGTGCCACTCCCTGGGCCGAGCACATGCAAACCATCATATTAGTGTTCAAGTCCAGCTTGGGTTACATATTAAAAAACAAACAGGTCTCGGGTGTAGCTCAGTTGGTTCATTGTTTGCTTAGCATACAACAAAGCCTTGGATTTGATCCCCAGCACATAAAGTGAATGTGGTATTACACACCTATAATCCCAGCACTTGGCAGCTAGAGGTAGAAGGAACAGAAAGCAAGTCTTCCTTGGCTATATAGTGAGTTAGTGAGTTAGTGAGTCACTACAAGGCTAGCGTAGAATACTTGAGAACATGTTTCATTCATAAATAAATAAATAAATAAATAAATAAATAAATAATAAATAAGGCTGGAAAGATGGCTCAACTGGTACTTGCCACCAGGCTGTGGACCCAAGCAATTCCTAGCATCTACATGATAGGAGAGAATAATTTTCCACAAGTTATCCTCTGACCTCTACAGACACCACAGCACACATGCTATTCAGGTATGCACACACATATACACATCAATGCAGAATGTTTTAGAATGTAATTAAGAAGGCTGAAGAGCTGGCTCAGTGGTTAGGAGCACTGGCTGCTCTTCTAGAAGATCTAGGTCCAATTACCAACACTCATATGGCAGCTCAAAACTCCAGTTCCCGGAAATCCCATGGTGGCTTCTGAAGGCACCTGGCACTCGAGTGCTGCACACACATATACACACAGGTAAAACACCCATGCTAAACATAGAAAGATAAAATAAAAAATTTAAGTGTAATTTAAAAGAAAACAGACAAGTAAGCAAAGAAATGGTTTAGTGAATGGATAAAGAAAAGGAGTGTTGGTGTGAGCTGCCCTGTGAATGGCTATCCTGGGCATGCCACCAGTGTTTCTGGCCCTGGAAACAGCCTGTGAAAGGCTCAGAAGGTTGGAGGCAGAGAGGTGACATATTAAGGACGGTGGCCATGCCACTCTAGGCGGTTTGGTAGCTCGGGTATCAGAAGATCCCAGGGAGGCTGTGTCATCAGGCCTGGCTGGGTCTCCAGCCCACATGTCCTGGAGTTCAGCTCTGCCATACACAGATGCAACACTTGCGTCTCTACATCACACTGGGCTCTCACCGTACCCTTCCTGGGTGTGAGGACCTAGCCGAAGAGTCTACACAGAGGGCAGCCCTGGGAGGAGAAGCTAAGGGCATGTTCTCAGGTTCCTAGTCCGAGTGCCTACAGCTGTGTCTTGGCCTGGGACCATGTCCCAAGTCTCCAGGGACTGAGCTCATGGAGGAGAAATGTAGTCCTTAGCCAAGACAGCCAGCAGGGTCAGGGGAGGAGGGGCTTGCCCATCCGCGCCACACAGGTCTGTGCACCCAAAGGTTGTGGGAACGATCACTACGTCTGTCCTGTGCCCTTGGGATCCCGGGCAATGCTTCTGCCACAGCTAGGGAAGGGCAGTAGGGATTTGAAAAGGATGGAGACCCTTCTTTCTGTCTAATTCCTGTATTGTAGCTGTGTCTTCCTTTAGTCTCTACTTCCCCATGTCATCTTCACCCTTGGGTTCACAATTTCCCATGGAACAGGAGCCGCAGGATTAACAGATTCTTTAGATTTTTTTTTTTTTTTTTTTTTTTTTTTTTTTTTTTGTGCTGGGGATCTCAGCACCCCTAGAGCATCCATTCTAAGAGAAAGTTTCCACTCCGATGGAGAGAACGCGGCCTACCGAGGGCGCTAGCCGCTGACCCTTCTCTGGATCCCATGAGCGTTTAATAGATCTGAAGAGGGCAGTTTTTGGAACCACCGGACAGCTTTTTACAAGCATCCTAACCCCTCTGGTCACTTCCGGGGTTATCCTCTCTGTTCTCATTCCCTGTTAGGGGCTCTTGGGGCACTGATCTTTCATCTGATCCTCAAAAATTCTGTTTCCTGTGGGAAGGCAGTGACCACAGAGGGAGATAAAGACATCTCCAGCCCCTTGTGAAAAAGGCTGAATCAAAGGGAGGGAGCTCAGGGGTGGGGAGAAGACTTCAGCTTGTAGGGAGGAAGGGCTTCCTGGAGAGGAATTCTTCTTCTTTTTTTAATTTTTTCAAAAAAATAATCTTTAAAATGTATATTTATTTTGAAGGGAGGCGGGGCACAAGTGTAGAGGTCAGAGAATCACTGTCTGGAGTCAATTCTTTCCTAGCACACGGACACCAGGGATTGAATTCAGGTTATTAGGCTTGGTGGTAAGCTCCTTTGCCCACTGAGCCATCTCTCCAGTCTGTTTATGTATTTCAATTCTGAGACATGATCTTATCATGTAGCCCTGGGCTGTCCAGGAATCCCATATGTACACTAGACTGCCCTCAAGGTTGCAGAGATCCACCTACCTCTACCTCCCAAGTGCTGGGATTGGGATTAAAGTTGAGTGCCACCATGTTCAGCTTTGATTTAGTTTTAAATTAAATGTACTTATTTGGGCTTGAGAGATGGCTCAGCGGTGAAGAGCACTGAAAGAATGCACTTATTTATTTATTCTGTACATGCATGAGACATTTTGTGCATGTAGAAGTCAGTCTGTTTTCTCCCTTTATCACGTGGTTCCTGGGATGGACTTTGGTTGCCAAATTTGGTGGCAAGTGATTTAGCCCACTGAGCTATCTCTCTGACCCTGTTTCAGTGGAGGTGGGGGTAGAGTTGAGACAAGTTTCATGCATCCCAAACTGGCCTTGAACTTGCTATATAGCTGAAGCTGATCTTGGACTTCCTGAACTGCCTCCTCTTTCTGAGCACTGAGATCACAGCCAACGCACCATGCCTACTTTATTCAGTAGAGATTCAATCCAGGGCTTTGTGTATGCTAGACAAGCACTCTACCAACTGAGTTACAGTCCCAGGAACAAGATTTATTTTTTTAATATTATTTTATTTTATATATGTAGGTGGTGTTCTGCCTGCATGTAGGTCTGTGTACCAGGTGCCCGACTGATGCCTTCAGAGGCCAAGAGAGGGTGTCAGACACC
This sequence comes from Uromys caudimaculatus, assembly GCA_028551405.1. Lineage (NCBI taxonomy): Eukaryota > Metazoa > Chordata > Mammalia > Rodentia > Muridae > Uromys > Uromys caudimaculatus. Next base: position 100,039,435 of record CM052707.1, read on the forward strand.
CTGAAATTGGAGTTACAGATGGTTGTGAGCTGCTGTGTGGGTGCTGGGAATCAAACCTGGGTCCTCTGGAAGAGCAGTCAGTGCTCTTAACCACTAAGAAAAGTGGACAGGAGAACACCAGGCACAAGGATGAGGAAAGAGAAGGAGTGTCAGAGAGGGTCCAACATAGGCACAGGGTGGCATGTGAGAACCAACAGACCATGCCAGACAACTATGAAGGTGCTACATACGTACATACATACATACATACATACATACATACATACGTACATACGTACATATGTACATACATACATACATACATATGTACATACATACATACATACATGCGTACATACATATGTACATACATACGTACATACATACATACGTACATACGTACATACATACATGCATACATACGTACATACATACGTACATACGTACATACGTACATACATACGTCCCTGTGTGCGTGTGCGTGTGTGTGCGCGTACTTGAACTCACAGAGACGCACCCGGCCCTGCCTTCTAAACGCTGGGTTGAAAAGCTTGTGCCATCACACCACCACTGCCCAGCTGTTTTCTCTAACCTTGAACTTTCAATCCTCCTGCCTCCACCTGCTAGGATTACTTTTCTTTCTCTTTTTTAAATTAATTTTTTTGAGATTTTGCTTATTTTTGTTTTATTTATATGGATGTTCTGCCTGTGTGTATGTCTGTGCACTATGCGTGCAATACCCACAGAGGTCAGAAAAGGGCACTTTGGATCCTCCAAAACTAGGGTTGCAGATGGTTGTGAACTATTGTGTGGGTGCTGGGACTCAAAGCTGGGTCCTCTGGAAGAACACTCATGGCTCTTAACCACTGAGCCATCTCTCCAGCTTCACAATGCCATGTTCTGCTTGGTTTGCTAGGAACCAACATGGGGCTTCATATATACCACGAGCATTGGAATTACAGGGGTGTGCTCCACACCCCGCCTCAAAAGCACATTTTAAAAACATTTGTTGTCAGTCAGTTCCTGCCTGGAGAGGAAGCAAAAGGGTCCTCCCATCACAGACAGAGAGGTCTGGGCAGGGCCAGGGGAAGTGCAGACCTGCTGGTTGAAGATAGTTTGATACAGGATAAAGAAAGTGTTTTTAAGACATATGGCTTGTGATAGACCTAGTGACCTGAATTTGATTCCCAGAACCCACGTAGTAGAGAGAACTCACTTTCAGGTTATCCTCTGCCCTCTGTACATGTGTGGCAAAGGCCCGTGCATCACATATACACACACGAAGTGAGTAAAATGCAGTTCCGTTTCATTACTAATGTTGACCGTGTGTGTGTGGGTAGGGGTTTGTGCATTGAGTGCAAGTGTCTTTGGGGCAGGAGTCGAATACCCTAGAGTTGGAGCTACTGGTCGTTGTGAGCAGTCCACCGTGGGTGCTGGGAGTCCAACTCAGGTCCTCTGCAAGAACACTACTGCTCTTAACCCTGAGCCACTTCTCCAGTGCCAATAAGATGTAATAATTTTTTTTTTCAAGACAGGATTTATAGCTCTGATTTTCCTAGAACTTGCTCTGTAGGCCAGGCTGTCCTCTGCCTCTGAGTGCTGGGAAAAGGTGTGTGCCACCACTGCTGGGCATGATAGTTTTTATAATGGGGATTGCACAACAGGATCGGGAGGCGGGGCTTGGCTTTCCTCCTGGGCTCATAGCAGAGGAGGAACTTGAGCTGCACCTGCCCAAGCTGATTAAACAGACAGAGTTGAGTCAGTTGACAGATAGCTGACTCAGCACATTGCAGTGAATCAGCCTACCTCCTCCTTATGCAACATTTCCCCCCTTTCTTTGTCCAACCTTTACTCCTTCCTTACCCCTCCCCTGCAGTCCACATGACCAGGAGTCCCTTAGACCCAAATCTGAGCTCTTAATGCTAGGGATGTAAGTAACTGGTACAGTTGGTTGCTTGCCATGCACCAGGTCCTGGGTTCCATCTTCAGAACTGCAAAACAAAAACTAATGACTAGGCAGACAAGTGGCATACTTTTTTCTTAAAATGTGCATTGGTGTTTGGCCTGCTTGTATGTCTGTCTGTCTGTGATGGTGTCAGACCTTGGAGTTATAGACAGTTGTGAGCTGCTATGTGGATGCTGAGAATTGAACTCAGGTCCTCTAGAAGAGCAGTCAGTACTCTTAACCGCTGAGCCATCTCTCCAGTCCCAAGTGGCACTCACCTTTAATCCCAGCACCCAGGAGGCAGATCTCTGTGAGTTCAGGCCAGCCTGGTCTACAGATTGAGTTCCAGGACAGCCAGGGCTTTATAGAGAGTCCCTGTCTCAAAAAAAAACAAACAAAAAAACAACAAAAAAAAAAACAAAACAAAACCACTAATGATAGCAACAGGGCCAGTGAGATGGCTCAGTGGGTAAAGGTACTTGCCAGGCAAACCAGGTGACCTGATTTCCATCCACAGAACCCACACAAAGGAGAGGGACAACCTATATTACTAAACTACCCTCTGACTCCAGTCCACATTGGAGCCTTGGAATATATGAACACACACACACACACATACACACACACACAATTAAAACAACAAACTCAGCTCTTTTACAGAGCATCCATGAAGTTACCATTTTTGTCAAAGTTATTCGACTTCACCCATAAGCTAGGCAGGTAGCTCTTCTCCCATACAAGGGCTACACCCGTGAGAGGGGAGTAGCAGCATCTTGGAGGTCAACTCTGACACCAGCCTCTAATCAATCATCAGGTTTGTCTCTGAGCCATCCCTCTCTGCCCTCAGTATAGTATTACATATAAATAGAATCCTGAACTTTGTGGCCATCTTCTCTCTTTTTTTTTTGAGGGTGTGAATTGAGACAAGGTCTCACAATACGTACCCCTGAGTGGCTCACTGTGTCAGCCAGGCTGACCTGGATCTCAGAGAACACTGCACGTGGACATATGGCTGTGCATTTGCATCAGTGCATTTGTAGAGGTCAGGGGACAGTTTATAGGATTCGGTCTCTCCATCATGAGGCTCCCGGGGATCAAATTCAGGTTATCAGATCTGGGAACAGGTGTCTTTACCTGATGATTTGAGTTTGATTTCAAATCCACATAGTAGAGAAATTCACACACACACACACACACACACACACACTAAAAAATAAACATTTGTTTTATTTGTTGAAACATCTTTTTTTTTTTTTTTTTTTTTGGTTTTCCGAGACAGGGTTTCTCTGTGTAGTCCTGGCTGTCCTGAAACTCACTCTGTAGACTAGCTGACCTCGAACTCAGAAATCCACCTGCGTCTGCCTCCCAAGTGCTGGGATTAAAGGAATGTGCCACCACTGCCCGGCTTGTTGAGCCATCTTATTAGCCCACTTTTTTGTTTTTTTGAGATAGCTTCGCAGGTAGCCTAGGCTGGACTGTAGTTCCCTACATAGGTGCAGATGACCTTGAGGGTCTAGTCTTCCCCTGTGCTGTGATTACAGACTTGTGGCACTGTGATTGCTTTTTGGTTTTTTTGTTTTTGTTTTTGTTTTTAAACTGTGGTGGTGGGGACCCAAGCCAGGACTTTGTGTGCAATAAGCAACCACTGCACTAACTAATCTACTATATCCATGGCCTTGGAAGATCATTTAAGTGCAACAATTCAAGGCCCGCCCCGGCAATGTGGTGAGTTCTTTTCCCCCATCTCAAAACAAATAAGCAAAATAAAATTAAAATTGTAGTTAAGGATGTAGCTCAGTGGAAGGACACTTGCCTGGCAAATATAAGGTCTTTTGATAGATCCTCAGCACTTCTAAATTTTAAATAAAAATGAAAAGCCATGGCGTGATGTGGTGGCACGTGCCTTTAATTCCAGCAGTGAGGAAGCAAAGGCAGGCAGTTCTCTTTGACCTCCAGGTCAGCCTGGCCTATGCAGTGAGTTCCAGGCCACTCAAGGGTACATATTGAGACCTTGTCTCAACGTATACCCTCAAAAAAAAGAGAAGCTGGCCACAAAGTTCAGGATTCTATTTGTTTGGAATACTATATTGAAGGCCAAGAGAGATGGCTCAGAGCCAAACCTGATGACTTGAGTTTGATTCCAAACCCACATGATAGAAGAGCCGCCTCCTACAAGTGGTCCTCTGATCTCCACACAGATGCTGTGCATGTCCCCTCCCCTTAACCCCAGGAACAAATACAATTATAGAAAATAAATGTTCAGAGCAAGCAAAGCCACAAATGCAGGAAGCTGGTGGCAGGGAGAAGATGAGGAGTGGCTGCTGAAAGAAACAAGATTCCTTTTCCATGATAATGGAATGTCTTGGAGCTAGCTGAGGATATATTAAGTGGCACTGAATTGTAAACATCAAAATCTCAAATAGGTAAATTTATATAATGTAAATTATACCTCACCTTAATAAAAAATAAAAAATCAGGAGTGGTAGTACACAGTTTTAAACCCAGCACTCAGGAGCCCAAATCAGTTGGATCTCTGTGAGTTTGAGGCCAGTCTGATCTACATAACCAGCCCCCAGCCAGTCAGGGCTATGTAGAGAGATCTTATATATATAAAAAAACAAAAACAAAAACAAAACAAAACTACCCAAAACACCAGCATAACTGAAAAACAAAACAAAACAACAGCAGCAGCAGCAAAAATAAAATAAAATAAAATAAAATAAAATAAAATAAAATAAAATAAAATAACAACAAAAAAAACAATCAAGAAATTGCCAACAGCCGGGCAGTGGTGGCACACGCCTTTAATCCCAGCACTTGGGAGGCAGAGGCAGGTGGATTTCTGAGTTCGAGGCCAGTTTGGTCTACAGAGTGAGTTCCAGGACAGCCAGGGCTACACAGAGAAACCCTGTCTCGAAAAACCAGAAAAAAAAAAAAAAAAAAAAAAAAGAAATTGCCAACAAATGCAAAAATCCAGTGGGCAAAAGCTTAATGGGCATCAGGACATTTATGGTCTCAGGATATTCCCTTATAGAATAATTATTTGTTATTATGGAGGACACCACGTGTCTTAGTTAAGGTTTTATTGCTATGAAGAGACACCAGCATGGCAGTGTGCAAGCAGACATGGTGCTGGAGGAGCTGAGACTTCTACAATTTATCTGAAGGCAGCAGAAGAAGACTACGTACCACACTGGGCATAGCTTGAGCACAGGAGACCTCAAAACCGGCCCCACAGTGACACACTTCCTCAAACAAGGCCACACCTCCTAATGGCGTCACTCCCTACGGACCAAGCACTCAAATACGTGACTCGGAGGCCGTTCCGATTCAAAGCAGCGCTCCAGGCTTGGCAGCACATGCCTACCATCTCAGTGCAAGGGAGTTGGAGGTATATTCAAGGGCTCGAGGTCAGCCTGGGCTATACTGTGAGTTCAAGGGGAGTCTGAGCTACATGCAAAGACCCTGTGTCAAAACACTAAGGGGAATAGCTCATTTGGTAGAGCAGTGGTCAACATGCTCATGGCCCTAGGCATCATCTCAGCACTGCAAAACAAATAAACAGAAAATTGAGATAAGAGGAAGAAGACTTTGCCAACTCAGCCCAAGCTGTCAAAGCTTAATAGCACCAATACTGGAGAAAGATGGCAGGTACCCTGATAATATGCCCTGGGAAGGATGCAGGGATTCTGCCAAAAATGCATAAAGTTAATCTTGTAGGACTTGCAGGCCATTCATCTAGAGGCATCCTTTCAAACAACTGACCTCCAACTAAGGCAGAGGAACAACTTCAGGCGAAGATCTGGGGTCCAGTCCTGGGTCGGCAGAGACGCTATAAGGGATGATATCGGGAATAACCAGAAAACTCTGAATATAAACTTGGCTAGGGCTGGGAATGTGGCTACATGGTAGAGGGCCTTCTTAGCAGACTGGCAGCCCCGGGTTCCAGCCCCAGCATCACAAAAGTCAGACATGGAAGCACACAACCGTAATCCTAGCCTTGCGGAGGCAAAGCCAGAAAGATTGGGACTTCCAGATCATTCTGGTTTCAGTAAGTTCAAGGCTAGTCTGGGTTGCACGAGACTCTGCAAGAAAAGGAGACATCCCCAAAGCAGGACAATGACAAAGTGGGCCTGAAAGACCGTTCAGTTGTTAAGAGACATGCTACATCATCATGAGGGTCAGATTTCAGAGTCCAGTTATCTCATGGAACAAACTGAGTATTCCACAAAAGGCCATAACTCCAGCTTTAAGGGGTGCAGTTTCTTCTCTGGCCTCTGCATTTACTCACACTAGTGCACACACACATACATACACATATACACACACATACACATAAGAGAGACACGCAGACAGACAGACAGACAGACACACACACACTAAAATAAATCTTTAAAAAATGTATCCCTGGCTGTCCTGGAATTTGCTATGTAGACCAGGCTTGCCTTGAATCACAGATCTATTTGCCTCTGCCTCCGGAGAAGGTGCGCACCTTCCTCAATTAAAAAAAAATAAACGTATTTATTATGTATCCAGTTCTGGGGGGAGGCAATGTGACCTCTGTCAGAGGACACCTTGAAGAAGTTGGTTCTCTCCTTCCACCACAGGAGTGTCTGTGTTGCCCTTCTAGGATTATGTGGGTCCTCTGTACCAGCCTTCTGGTCTCCCAGTGATGGGGGCGTTCAAGAACAGCACCACACCCCACTCTTCAGATTTCCCTCGAATGGACCTCTAGAGTTTCCATTCTCACTCCAGACAGAGGGGGCTTTTAGAAGTCTTTGCAGGTCGCCTGGTAGTAAAACTCAATTAGTTAATGGCAATAAAATGATAGGCCTTATGGTAAAATCATGGAGAGTGTGGGATGTGATAGGAGCTGGTGTGAATTTTTATTATTTATTTATTTATTTATTTATTTATTTATTTATTTAAATGTCTTTTTTTTTTTTTTTTTTTTTTTTTTTTTTTTTTTTTTTTGGGTTTTTGAGACAGGGTTTCTCTGTGTAGCCCTGACTGTCCTGGAACTCACTCTGTAGACCAGGCTGGCCTCGAACTCAGAAATCCACCTGCCTCTGCCTCCCAAGTGCTGGGATTAAAGACGTGCGCCACCACTGCCTGGCTGGTGTGGATTTTTAAAAAGTATTTTATCTTATTTCTTGCCTGTGTGTGTGTGTGTGTGTGTGTGTGTGTGTGTGTGTGTGTGTGTGTATTCGAGCACGGTGTGTTTAGGAGTGCAGGTATCACAGGGTGCATGTGTCAGTCAGAAGACAGTATATATGTGTTGGTTCTTTCATTTTACCATAGGAATGCCAGGAATTGAACTCATGTGTCTGTGATTGGCAGCAAGCACCTTTCCCTCTTCCGTAGACCTTTGTAAGCGTCACACTGTAGGAGAAAGGAGGCCACTTTTTGGGGAGTTGCACACATGCACATGAGACTCACATGCATGAGACTCCTGGCTAGATTGTAAATGCTGCCCGGGTTTATTGCCTGTTGGGCCTGAGTTTTGAGGTGATTGATGTTTAGTGTCCCCGTGAAACTTCTACATGGTTTGCATGGGTGCTGAGGTGGCTACTTGTTCATTAGCCTCTCTACACCAAGGTTTAGAGGGTTTGGAGTCCGGGTTGTCATGGCTGTGTATGTGTGCCCTGGCTTTGGTTGTGTGCTGGAGGATGAGGATGGGTGTGCTAATGAGCTGGATACCTGTCAGGTCACGCAGGTTAAGCCCGCATCTCTTGTGGCGGACGTGAGTGTACCAAGGTTCCCAAGTCCCGGGCTTGGCGGGTAGAGGGGTCGGACCCTAGGAGGCCGGGCAGGGGGCGGGGGCGCTCAGAGACGGCCCTGGGGCGGGGCGAGTCGCCCAGGCCTGGGGGCGGGGCGGCTCGACAGCCTCACTTCTGCGAAGTTGGCGGCGCGGAGGCTGGCCCGGGACGTGCCCGGAGCCCTGGGAAAGAGGGAGGAGGGAGGAGGGAGGGTCGCGGCCGGCCGCCATGGGGTTGGGGGCCTGGGGCCGCCGCCGCCGCCGTCGCCTGATGGCCCTGCCACCGCCACCACCGCCCATGCGGGTGCTGCCCCTGCTGCTGCTGCTAGCGGGGCTGGGGACTGCAGGTGAGGGACCAGGGACTCGGAGGTGGGACTGGGGCTGCAGGGGCGGGGAAGCAAAAAAAAAAAAAAAAAAGAAAAAAAAAAAAAGAAAAAAAAATCTCCTAAGTTTGGAACTTAGAGGACCTGCCATCCCAGGACTAAAGCCGGGGCAGAGGTGCAGCAGCTGGAGGCTGTGTACCAGTCATGGGGAGCGCACAGATTCGTGATGGGAAGGCAGGGTCCTAGAGGACCGAGGAATTGAGACCCTTGAATGAATCAGGAGTCCAAGACTAGGAGCTGGAGTTGTAGGAATCTGGGGCTGAAATTCGGAGGCGAGGTGTACCAAAATTTCCAGGCTCACCACATCTTACTTCTGCTTGGAGTCCTGGGAAGGTTAGGATGGGGGGTTCAAGGACCCCCAAGGCCTAGGACCCCTGGCACAAAAGCGCCTCCCCTATCCCGGAGGGCCGTGGAGGGGGGGCGAGGAGGGGGCGCGAAGTTCTCGGAGCTCTGAACTCGGAGAAAACTTCTCAGGCTGGAGAGCTGCAAGACCCGGTGCCGGAGCGCGAGAAGCAGGAGCTGGAGCCCTTGCGGAGCCCGCGCCCCCTCCCCCTCGTGCCGCCCGATCCCTTTTCTGGCCACCGGGGTCCTGTAGTCTCGGGACCCCGCCTCTGTGCCGGGAGGAGAAGGGGTGAGGTCCACGTGCTCATCTCCGTCTTCTGGGCCCCCTCCCTGTGGCCGGAGCCCCTCCCCAGCCGGCCTGGGGCCCCGGTCCCTCCTCCTTCACTCTGAGCTCCCCTCCCCCGCTCGGGACAATGGCTTCGCCGTCTAGACACCCCCTCCCCCCGGCCGGCTTCGCGCTTTCTTTGCCAGACAAAGCGGGACCCACGGAGGGCCTGAGCGGGGACTGAGGGGGCGCCCCCACCCCTGCCCCGGGAGGCTTGATCAGCGGGGGAGAGGCATAGGCCATTGGCTGTGGCCAGGGGTTCTAGGGCGCCCATGGTGGGACTCAGTGCTGGGCCGGGTGAGAGTTGCATAGGGAGCCCCTTTAGCCTCTAGGCTCAACTAGGCAGGACTGGGCAGGAGCCACCGCCCCCGCGGGACCAGCGCAGACTCACGGCCTGTCACACATAGAAAGGAAAAAAAATGCATGTGCACATGTTTAGCACACCCATAGATGCGCACTTGGCACACACAAGACATACCTATGTGTTTGCTGTTCACATGCTGACGTGTATTCATACAGAGTCAAATATCACACAGGCACAGGTCACCCAAGACTTGGTAGGCATTCATGTTCAAGGTCACATTTCTAGCTGCCAATACATGACCCATACAGACACAGCAGTGGCCACACAGCTGTATGCTTGGATAATGCTGTTCGTATAGGTGGGTGCACAGTGCATGCAGCTCCTGTGGACATGAACTACATGGCTGTTTGAAGTACCAGCATGGTAAGGTGCGCTTTCACTATCAATCACTAGTGGCCGAATACTCTCACACAGACTGTCACACAAACTCACAGGCATATGTACACACCACACACACACACACCCCCCACACGGCTCACAGGGTGGTGTCCCCTCACACAGCTTCCAGTGTCATGTCACAAAAATGAATAGGTCCTTCACTCTTCATTCATCCTTTTACTGTCTCTCTGTTTTCTCCTTTCAGTTTCTGTCTGTCCCTGTTTCCCAGTTCTCTCCCAGTTCCCTTTCCTTCTCTCTCTGAGGAACAAAACTTCTACAGGGGCCCACACCTGTCTGAGCACATAATTCTCCACTAGCTCAGTCCTGGCCACACCTCTCATCCATAAGCAAGACTGCCGCACCCAAAGCGGGATGCAGCCCCAGGGATTGGGACATTGGAGGGCGGCACATGTCTTGCACCAGTTTTCTCTCTCTTACACTACATAGCCTATTCATCTAGTACCCAAAGCCATCTCTCTATTGCTGTTGTCAGTTCCTCCTAGGTGCATGCTTTGCCTACTCTTTGAAGCTAGCAGGGACTGTAGACACAGAGGCCCAACCCTGCCTGCCTCCTCCATCTTTCCAAGACATGGGCTTGAAGCTACAGATCCCCTTTAGCAGTCAATGTCTTCACTTCCTACCCTTTGCCCTTTCTCTGTTATGCACATCCTAGTCAGGGCAACTTCCTGAGCCCCCACATCTGGCACAAGTCAACTCCTCCTCCTTCCCATTCCTTCCTTGTGGTTCCCAGGGCTTGAGCTGGCAGGGACAGCTGCAGCCCCAACAGCTGGGGCTGGGGCGGGGGGCCGTGGGAACTGTAGATAGGGGGCCTCTCAGTACCCACACAGATACCCTCCTAGCCTAGTGCAGCTGTTGCCTGGCAAACAGGAGAGGAGGGTCTGTCTTTATGGTTTGGGGTTCTGGGTGCCTGCCTGATCTCCCCACCTTCTTTTGCCCCCACACAGCACCCCCTTGTCTGGATGGAAGCCCATGTGCAAATGGAGGTCGGTGCACCCACCAGCAGCCCTCCCGGGAGGCTGCTTGCCTGTGAGTGTCTGGTCCAGCGCCATCAGTGGGCCCTGCGTGGGGAGGGAATCTGTCTTCTTCCTCTGTCTCTGAGTCTCCTGGGGGATACTGGTATCACTTCTTCCACGTGTGTGGCTTGGGTAACCTCTTGTGTTTCCCTATTGGGAATCAGACAGCATTAAGAGTGGAGGCTCTGGGGACTCTCTGGCCTGGGTTCAAATCCCACATCATCTTGCTAAGTGTCTGAGACTTAAACCAGTTAGTTAAGTCACAGTATTCTGGAATGAAAAATTGATTTCCAAGGCCAATGACAATGGTTTGACAGTGATGAGGACGTCCATACCCTCCCACATCTCAGAATATAGGAGGCACACAGGAGACCTATTTTAGAGTCCTGTTCTACTGTGTTCTAGCTTGTGTGACCTTTGGTTGGTCATTTCTCTTTTCTAAACCTCACTGCATCTATGAAACAAGAATGCTTTCCCTGGTGTGTGACTGTGCAGGAAGGAACCCAAGAATTATTTGGGAAACGCAGAAGGTTAGGGAAGAAGAGGGGGTTTGAGAAAGAGGTACCAGAGGCAGACAGCTCTAGATTCTGTGACATCTGGAGCAAGTGCTGGGGACCTTCCCATCCACCTTTGAATCTACAGTGGCTTTTCTTTCCTGAGGTTGCTGGGAGGATTTGAAAAGAACCTTTAACTGGGTGGTTTACACTTGTATTTCCCAGCAGAAGCAGGAGGATTGCCTGTAGGTGGAGGCCAGTTTGCATTACAGAGAGTTTCCAGGACAGCCTGTGCTCTCGCAGAGTGAGGTCTTCAACGTTTTGTTTTCTAAAGGGGGGGGGGGGGGACACGGCAGCTAGAGAGCTCAGTAGGTAAAGGCACTTGCTGGGGACCCAAAAGATGGAAAGAGAGAACCAATCTCAAGTTGTTCTCTGACCTCTACACACACACACACACACACACACACAATGTAATAAAAATTAAAACTATATTAAAAAATAAGAGAAACTTTTGAAACTTTTTGAGAGTTCAGTGGTGTTTGCCCAGTATGTACAAGGTCCTGTGTTGGAGGGGACGGGACTCAAGGTTTGTGGGTTTATTGGTCTTGTTTTATTTTTAATAGTAATAGCAGTCCATCCAACAGCTATTAATTAGTTCGTTCATCAATGTGTTCATTTACTCAATACCGCGTGGGCTAACCAGTGGATCAGCCTCAAGCTAGGTGGGCCCAGGATGACTTCCGATACAGAAAAGCCCCTTTTGAAATTACAATGGCTGGAATCCCATTTAGTTTCATTTGGGGGTTACTGGCCGAGGGGCATCCTGAGGCTGAGGGCCTACGACCGTAGAACTGGGAGGGCAGAGTGTGTCCTTACTTGGAAGCAGTCTCTTGGAAGGGAGGTTGAGCCGCCGGGCGGAGCGCCTGCGCAGTGGAACTACACGCCTGGCCTGCTGCCGACAGGTGAATACGCCCGAGGCTGCCCCGCCCCTCGACAGGTGAATCACTGGCTTACGCGGCCTCCGGGAGCCCGGATCGCGCGGAGTGGAGCTCGCTCAGGCTCCAGAGTAGAACTTTTGGGGGACCTCAGCCTATGTCCCTCTCTTCCCAACCCACTCCTTCAGTTTCTCAAATCCTTCTGTCCTCCTAAGAGTCTCCCCCCTCCCCCCCGGTTTTCCTCCCGGGAGAAGGCCTCGGAGTTTTCTGTCGCTTGGTCCTTGTCTGGCTGGTCCGTTCCCTCCTTGGAAGCTGCTCCCCCCGCCTCGCCCCGCTACGTCTCCCCTAAAGCTAAGGCCGCGGGGCGGGGCGCGGGGCCGGGGCTGGAACCGGCCCGACCGGTCGGCGGGGGCGCTGGGCGCAGAGCGTGGGAACCCGCCTGCGGCGCTGGGAGGGTGCCGCGCCCAGCCTGGCGATGATACCAGTGGTCCCCAGCTCCCTGCACGCAGCGCCTCCTCCTGGCGCGTCATCGTCGCCACCTTGCAGGTCTTTGGGTAGGGGGGCTGAGAGCATCACCTCCCAGCTTCAAACGCCACCCACACCCCTGCAGGGCTGAGCCTGGACTTGTTTATCTGGGAACGGAAATCGGGGGGGGGGGGTATTGTAGGGTGACGCTAAGAACTGAGTCACCTGCTTTGAGTTCTGCCCTTGGCGGTTGAGACTAGACTGAGCTAGGAGATCCTCGCTGGGAGCCGGAAGGGTAGGGTAGAGGAGAAGAGGGTTGAGGTAGGGGTGACTAAATTGTGTCGTTGCAGAGCCAGGATCTTTTGACTTCTCCAGTCCCCTTCGCTCTCCTCATCTTTGTCCGTGGAAAGGTTACAAACTTAAGTCGTCTTTCAGTTTTAATTTTCTAACACTCAGGACTACCTTGATGAGTTTGGGGAAGGGGCCGCGGGCCCTCCTTCCAGCTTGAGGGCCACGGTGCCCATGCCAAGCCCCACCCGATCCATGGGAGGAGGGTTGCATGCGCATGGGAGAAATGAGTTTATGATTTGTGGCTATCTTCCTGCCTCTCCATGTGAGTGAAAGTTTCCCATATTCGCGTGGGAGGCTGTGGCTTGGTGTCTGTGTTTGCCAGGCCAGTATGCCCAGTTGTATGTGTCTGTGTGGTTTCTGGGTCTTTCTGGTGTCTGCCTCCTGGAGTCTGAGGCTTTTCATTTGTTGTTTCCACTACCTGGAATGTCCTTCCCCACATCACCCCTTTGGCTCATTTTTTTTTTTTTTTTAACCTTCTTTTAGTGTGCAAAAATATAACACCCACTCACTCTATCACCCTTAGGCTGCTTGTGAGTTTCCTGTGGTTGCTGTACCAGATTACCACAAACAGGGTGGCTTAAAACAACAGAAATGTACTCTGGAAAATCCTGGAGACCAGAAGTCTGAAATTAAGGCATTGCCAGAACTGGCTTTCTCTACGGACCACCCCGGGGGGAGAAGACTTTCTTATGTCTCTTCTAGTTTCTGGTTTGCTCAGACTGATGGCTGCCCCACCCCACTCCCTGCCGTTGTCTGCACATGACCTTTCTTCTCTCTTTAGTTTCTGTCTGTCTCTCTCCCGTGTCCTGGGAGTGGACCCCTGCACATACCATACGAGAGCTACCTACCACTGTACCATATCCCTGGCTTTTCTCTTGTAAAGATACTGTATTTTGGTGCTGGTGGCAAGACTCTGGTTTAGAGCACAGTTTGGTCCCCAGCTCTCATGTGGTTACTCCCCTGTAACTCCAGCTCCAGGGCGTTCTGGCCTCTGAGGGCACTGCACTCAGGTGCACACATATTCACACACAACCACACATGTATACATGTACTTAAATAAATAAGGGCTGAAAAATGGCTCCACAGTTAAGAGTGTTCTTTCAGAGGACTTGGCTTTGGCTCCTGGAACCACGTGATAATTCACAACCAACCTTACAGTCAATGCCCTCTTCAGACCTCCACGGGCACATGCATACATGCGTGAAAAACACTTATTCACATAAAAGTAAAATAAATAAATCTTAAAAAAAATGGCTTGGGTAATACAAAGTGAACTCGTCTTGATATTCTTCATAATTACATTGGCAAAAATTCCTTTTCTTCTTTTCCTTTTTCTTGTGCTAGGAATTGAACCTAGGCCTTTGTGTATCCTAGGCAAGTGCAATACCACTGAGCTATATTCCAAATCCTCTTGTTATTTGTTTAAAATATATATATTGATTTTGAGATAGCATCTCATGCAGTCAAGGCTAGCCTCAAACTTGCTATGTGGCCAAGGCTGGCTTTGAACTCCTCACCCACCTTGCTTTTTCCTCTGAGTGCCAGGTTGTTGTGAACCACCTTGCCTGGCCCATCTCCTTTAAAAAGAAATAAGGTGATAGTCACAGCTTCTGGGACATGGGTATGTTCTTCAGGGGGCACCACATCCTTTAAAGCCTCGTGGCATATACAAGGCTGGTTTTTTTTTTTTTTTTGGCATGTTTCGTATTAATTTGTTACTTGTCTATGTTTTCTTTGCCTGACCCGGCTATGAGGACCCAAAGGGTAAGAATCACTTTTATTTTGTTTGCTGCTGTGTTTTAGTATGTAGTAGGTGTCAATAGTATTTGTTGTCAGAATAAATGAGGATGGCTGGGACTGGTGGCACTTGCCTTTAAACCCAGTGCTAAGGACAGAGAGGCAGAGGCAGAGGCAGGTAAATTCCTGTGAGTTCCAGGCTAACCAGGGGTATGTAGTGAGACCCTATCTAAAAGAAGAAAGGAAGGAAGAAGAAATGGGTGTGTCTGCCCATTTGTCTGGCAAGTGTGTTGTTTGATGAGTGTATCTTGTGTTATCTGTCCAGCATTGCCGAGTTTTATACCGTCCCGACCACACATCTTCCCACAGGTGTCTGCCAGGCTGGGTGGGTGAGCGGTGCCAGCTGGAAGACCCTTGCCACTCAGGCCCCTGTGCTGGCCGAGGCGTTTGCCAGAGTTCAGTGGTGGCGGGCACCGCCCGGTTCTCCTGTCGTTGTCTCCGTGGCTTCCGAGGTGAGGGGGTGGGCCTGGATGGGAACCCATGGTAGGTAAGGATGTGGTCAGTCCCAAGCTCACCCTCTCCTGGTTCTTCCAGGCCCAGACTGCTCCCTGCCAGACCCCTGCCTCAGCAGCCCCTGTGCTCATGGTGCCCCCTGCTTAGTGGGGTCGGATGGCCAATTTGCCTGTGCCTGCCCACCTGGCTACCAGGGTCGCAGCTGCCGAAGTGACATAGATGAGTGCCGAGAAGGTGTGACTTGCCGCCATGGTGGTACCTGCCTCAATACACCTGGATCCTTCCGCTGCCAGTGTCCACTTGGCTATACAGGGCTGCTGTGTGAGAACCCCATAGTGCCCTGTGCCCCTTCCCCATGTCGTAACGGTGGCACCTGTAGGCAGAGTAGTGATGTCACATATGACTGTGCTTGCCTTCCTGGTAAGTAAGTGATACCCAGGGAAAGCAGCTGGGGACAATAGGCTAGCCTCCTAGTGACCATTGTTACCTTGTCCTCCCCTACGAGGCTTTGAGGGCCAGAACTGTGAAGTCAATGTGGATGACTGTCCTGGACATCGGTGTCTCAATGGGGGAACATGTGTGGATGGTGTCAATACTTATAACTGCCAGTGCCCTCCTGAGTGGACAGGTGGGTGTCAGGGCTGCAGGGAGCTGGGGGTGACCACAGGTGGGCACACGGGCAACTTCGACTAGCCCATCTTTGTGCCCCAGGCCAGTTCTGCACTGAAGATGTGGATGAGTGCCAGCTGCAGCCCAATGCCTGCCACAACGGGGGCACCTGCTTCAACCTACTGGGTGGCCACAGCTGCGTATGTGTCAATGGCTGGACGGGTGAGAGCTGCAGTCAGAATATTGATGACTGTGCTACAGCTGTGTGCTTCCATGGGGCCACCTGCCATGACCGTGTGGCCTCATTCTACTGTGCCTGCCCTATGGGGAAGACAGGTGAGTGGTCATTTTCTTTGTAAGCGACAATGGTTTCAGAATGAAAGGTAAAGACAGGCTCTGATTTGAGTATTAGAGAGATTGGGGGCTGGGGGTGTTTCTTATTGGTGAGTGTGTGCTTAGTGTGCACAGGCTCTGAGTTTAATCCTTAGCATGAAGGAAGAAAGGAAAGATGAGGGAAGAAAGGAAGGAGGGAGGGAGGGAGGGTGGGTGTGCTGGAGACTGGGTCTGGAAGGAAGGCTGAGCCTTTGTCCCATGAGGAGGCTGCTCCATAGTCCGAGGCAATGGGGGGACTACTGAGAGTTCTGTTGTTTGAGACATGGTGTCACTATGTGTACATCAGGCTAGCCTCAAACTCACAAGAGATGATCCTTGGGCTTCTATATTCTGAGTGGTGGGGTTTAAGGAATTGTGTTACCATGCCTGACTAGAGTCTTGATTTATCATCTTTTAAAATATATAAAAAAAGTGTGTATATGTGTGTGTGTGTGTTTTGGCTGCATTTATGCCTGCTACATTATGTCATTGTACATGCATGACTGGTATGCTCAGAGGCCAGAAAAATTCATCAGATCTCCTGAGACTGGAGTTACTGATGGTTGTGAGCTGCCATGTAGGTGCTGGGAATCAAACTTAGGTCTTCTGGAAGAGCAGCTGGTATTCTTAGCCACTGAGCTAGCCCTTAGTGCCTTGTTTGTAAAATGTTTCGAAGTTATTTTCAAATGGTATCGGAGAAACATATTAACATAAAACTGAACCAATATTCCATATGTGAAACATTCTGTATGTTTCATTTTTTCATAATAAATGGCTTAAAAATACAGATACTAAATACACTGCTGGTTAATATAAGCAAGACACAGGAAGCAAGGGATGGGCCAGCGGAATGCTCAGTGTGTAAAGGTGCTCGCTGAGTAGGCCTGGCAAGCCTTCTTCTATCAGTGGGACACACTGATAGAAGGAGAGAACCAACCAAGTTATCCTGTGGCCTCTACACATACACTATGACATGCACACACTCCCCAGATAAGTACATTAGTAATAATAATGATAATGATAATAATAATAATAATAATAATAATAATAATAATAATAATAATAAAGCAGGGAGATGCTTTGTATGCCCACAGTCCTGGGGTTCCATTCCCAGTACCAGCCTTCTTCAAACTCTAGGTCTGTGGGAACTTTGGGCTGACCTGGGGACCAGCTCTTCATTTCTGCTTACCTTTCCTCAGGCCTCTTGTGTCATCTGGATGATGCATGTGTTAGCAACCCCTGCCATGAGGATGCTATCTGTGACACAAACCCTGTGAGTGGTCGGGCAATCTGCACCTGTCCACCTGGCTTCACTGGAGGGGCGTGTGACCAGGATGTGGATGAGTGCTCTATTGGTGAGAAGAGTATCTTCTGGAACAGAGCCTGAAAACAGAGAAGGGTGGGGCCCTGGTTGGCCACACCCACACTGGCTGTGTCTTTTCTCCCCTATCCCCCCCCCCAACATTCTGCAGGTGCCAACCCCTGTGAACATTTGGGTCGGTGTGTGAACACACAGGGCTCCTTCTTGTGCCAATGTGGCCGTGGCTATACTGGACCTCGCTGTGAGACTGATGTCAATGAGTGTCTCTCTGGGCCCTGCCGCAACCAGGCCACATGTCTTGACCGAATTGGCCAGTTCACTTGCATCTGCATGGCAGGTGGGTGGTGGCTATGGCTTCGGTGGGTAATGAAGGCTGGGGTCTGGGGTAAAACTTGGTTTATTTTTATTTACTTGAAAATAAAAAGTACTGGGCATAGAAGCACATACCTGAAATCCCAGCACTTGTGAGGCAGAAGTAGGCTCATCTCTGAGTTCGAGGCCAGTTTGGTCTACATGGTGAGTTCTAGAATGGCTAGGATTATAAAGTGAGATCCTGTCTCAAAATAAAATAAAATAAAATAGGGGCTAGAGAGATAGCTTAGTGGTTAAGAGTACTTCCTGTTTTCTAGAGGACTGAGTTTGGTTCCCAACACCCATATGGGGAAGTACACAACTGTCTGTAGCTCTAGCTTCAGGAGGTCTACCACTCTCTTTTGGCTTCTGAGGATACCCATGTGTTCGGGACACACACACACACACACACACACACACACACACACACACACACGCACGCACATGCACACGTAAATAAACAAAACTAAACAAACAATAGACAAAAGACATTTCAAGCCAGCTGTAGTGGCACAGTAAGACTGTCTAGAACTCACTGTGTCGACAAGGCTGACCTTGGACTCACAGAGATCCATCTCCTCTGCTTCCCAAATACTGGATCGAATGGCATGTGCCTTTGTACCTAGTCCACTTTAACTGTGAGGGTTCCAGATTGTCAGGCTTGGCAACAAGCATCCTTATTTGAGCCATCTTGCTGGCCCAAGACTGGGTTTAAAGTGAAGCTTCCTGGCTGGAGAAAGGGAGAGAGTTATGTGTTTAGGATAAAACCTTGTAACCTCGATAAGGTAGGTGCAGGCCAGGGCAGAATTTTACCAGATAATATCAGAGGGGAGCTTCATAAACCTTAGTCCATGTGAGACCACAGTTGGGTGAGGGTCCAACTTGTTTGAAACTAAATCTAAGCCTGTTATCCCAGCACTTGAGCAGCTGAGGCAGGAGGATCATTAGTTTGAGGCCAGCCCAAAGTCCATAGCAAGAATTTATCTGAACAAACCGACAACAAAATCAAAGCCCTGAAACAAAAGCGAAGAGGCCTCCTGAGGGAACTTATCCAATCCCCTTCCAGGCTTCACAGGGACCTACTGTGAGGTGGACATCGATGAATGTCAGAGCAGCCCATGTGTCAATGGCGGTGTCTGCAAGGACAGAGTCAATGGCTTCAGCTGCACCTGCCCATCAGGTGAGGACCCAGGAACAGGGAGTCTGGCGTGTCAGGTTATGACAATGGCGAACTGTAAACAGAAAGTAATTAGTTACTTAATTACTTCTTTTGTATATGTGGGCTCTCTCCTTCTACTATGTTGTGTACATCTTGGGAATTGAACTCAGGTGGTCAAGCTTGGCTGGCAAGCGCCTTTATCTTTGGAGCCATCTCTCTGGGCTAGTTTGTACTGAAATTAATTTAAAACAAAGCCAAGGGGGTTTCCCACTCTAATCAGGCAGCTTGCCTGCTTTAACTTTTTGGGTCCCCTTTCACCCACTACTCACTTCCAGGATTCAGTGGGTCCACGTGTCAGCTGGACGTGGATGAATGTGCAAGCACTCCCTGCCGGAACGGTGCCAAGTGTGTGGACCAGCCTGACAGCTATGAGTGTCGCTGTGCAGAGGGTGAGGCTGGACCGTGAGGCTGTGGCAAGAGCCAGAAGGTGGGCTGGTGGGTTGATGGGTGCCAAGGACCAATAACAGACCTGGGGATAGCCTCAGAGCTGGGTTTCAGTGAGGCCAGGTCAGGACCAGTGACCGTTGGGGTGTGAAGCTGGTGCTGGAGGTAGGCAGAGGTCTTGGTAAGATTCAGGGTGCCGCTGGCAGTGGGATTTAAAGTGGGAGGTCCTGGGCCGGGGGCGGAGCTTGGAGCTGGGCGGAATGGAAGGGAGTAGGGCTGAGGCCTGAGAGCTGAGCTAGACTTGGGCTGAGACTATAACCATGGACAAGTGGGCAGACCCTGACCTCCTGTTCTTGCAGGCTTTGAGGGCACTCTGTGTGAGCGAAACGTGGACGACTGCTCTCCAGATCCCTGCCACCACGGGCGCTGTGTCGATGGCATTGCTAGCTTCTCGTGTGCTTGTGCCCCAGGCTACACGGGCATACGCTGTGAGAGCCAGGTGGATGAGTGCCGCAGCCAACCCTGCCGATATGGGGGCAAATGTCTAGACTTGGTGGACAAGTACCTCTGCCGCTGTCCTCCCGGAACCACAGGTGGGGCTTGGGGCTGGGCTACGACAGTACGCAGGGGTGTGTGGATGTCTGTGATGAGTTTGCAAGTGGTACTTGACGATAGCAACTGCTCCTGCCATACTTCTGCCTCCCTGTAGGTGTGAACTGTGAACTCAACATTGATGATTGTGCCAGCAACCCCTGTACCTTTGGAGTTTGCCATGATGGCATCAACCGCTATGATTGTGTCTGTCAGCCTGGATTCACAGGTGGGTAGGTGCTGCCATAGAGTGGAGGGCCTTGTAAGATAGGGATTAAGCCACAAGTATCTTGGGTGCCCCCACTTTATTTTAAAAAGTTACATTGTATTTATTTTGTGTATGTCTGGAGGTCAGAGGACAACTGGGTGGAGTCAGTTCTCTCCTACCATATGGGACCCAACTCAGGTGGTCAGGCTTGGTGGCAAGCACTTTTTCCCAGTGATCCATTTAAGTCCCTTTCTTCCCTTTATCGAGATTATCCCCAACACTCAGAAGGCAAAGGCAGGAGGATTAGTGCATGTCTGAAGCTAACCTGAGCATCACAGTGAGCACTAGGCCAGACAGGGCTACATAGCAAAATCATTTTTCAAAATAAAACAACATATAGAGAGGACTGGAGAGATGGCTCAGCAGTTTCGAGCACTTGCTGCTCTTGCAGAAGACTCAGGTTTAGTTCCCAGCATCAACATGCTAGCTCACAACTGCTTGGTTTTGTTTTTGTTTTTTAAATAATAAAATAAAATAAAACAAAACAAAAAAAAATAACACATCAGAATTGGACAAAAGAAAACAAAACAAAACCAGGAGGGAAAAGAGCCCAGAAGAAGACACAAGAATCAAAAACACACTCAGGAGTCCCATAAAAACACCAAACTAGGAACTATAACATACAGGCAGAGGGCCTGGGGTGGATCTGCAGGTCTCATAAAAACACCAAACTAGGAACTATAACATACAGGCAGAGGGCCTGGGGTGGACCTGCAGGCTCCATGCACACTGCCCAGTCTTGGTGAGTTCATCTGAGCTTTGATAATGTTGACTTAGAGACCGTATTTTCTTGATCTCCTCCACCCCTCTGGCTCCCGGTCTTCTCTGCCTCCTCTTCTGCAGGGGAGGGTCTTGAAGGAGACCCCCTTAGGTTTCTTAGTCTCTTACTCTCTGCATAGTCTAGGTGTAGGTCTCTGTATTTGTTCCCACCAGCTGTAGGAGGGAGCTTCTGTAATGATGGCTGAACAAGGCACTGATCTGTGAGGTATTAGGAGGCATTTTATCATTCCTTTTTTTCCCTCTTAAGTCTAGTAGTACTTGGTTCTACCCCAGCCTTCCAGGCTATCTAGTCTCAGGTTCTTGGTCACTGAAGCAATATTGGGCATGGGTTCCATCTTGTGAGGTGGGCCTTAAGTCAAACCAGACATTGGTTGGTTACTCCACAAGCTTGTGCCAGCATTGCTTGAACATACCTGGGAGGCAGAACACCACTGTAGAACAAAGGTTTGTGGCTGGCTTGGTATTTATGTTTCTCTTTTGGTAGCATGCTGAGTACCTTTCTGCACCAAAGACCCTAAATATAGAAGGCTCTATGTAGGCGCAAGTTTGACTTCTCCATGTTCAATGAGTCTCACAACTGCTCGTAACTCCAATTCCAGGAAGCTGACATTCTCTACTGGCTTTCATGGGCACCAGGAATGCACCATGATGCTCTAACATACTTGCAAGCACTCATTAAATAAATAAATAAATAAATAAATAAATAAATAAATAAATAAATAAATAATCTTTTTAAAAAGGAGAGAGAGAGAGAGAGAGAAAGAGAGAGAGAGAGAGAGAGAGAGAGAGAAAGGGGATGTGGAGACAGGGAGGGAGGAAGGAAGATGGGGAGAGAGAGAGAGAGAGAGAGAGAGAGAGAGGGAGAGAGAGAGAAGAGTGAGCTTGTTTGCTCACTGGTATGGGGTTGTCATTCTGTCAGCAGAGTGAGGTCAGGATCAGCTGTGTGATATAGAACAGGGTGTTCCCTCTCCTTCAGTTGGCACCACTGTCTTTGTCTGGAATGAAGTTGCCTGTGTGCTTCCCAGGGCCTCTCTGCAACGTGGAGATCAATGAGTGTGCATCCAGCCCGTGTGGAGAGGGTGGCTCCTGTGTCGATGGGGAAAATGGCTTCCACTGCCTCTGTCCACCTGGCTCTCTGCCTCCACTCTGCCTACCTGCGAACCATCCTTGTGCCCACAAGCCCTGTAGTCATGGAGTCTGCCATGATGCACCAGGCGGGTGAGGCCCTTTCCCAACTCCCGGCCCCTCTTCTGCTGTCTCCAGCCACCTGCCACACCTCACTGCCTCCCCCACCAGGTTCCGCTGTGTGTGTGAGCCCGGTTGGAGTGGCCCTCGCTGCAGCCAGAGCCTGGCTCCAGATGCCTGTGAGTCCCAGCCCTGCCAGGCTGGTGGCACGTGCACCAGTGATGGAATAGGCTTCCGCTGCACCTGTGCCCCTGGATTCCAGGGTGTGTGTCCCCATATTCCTCCCCCAGGGTGACACCCTTGTTTCTCATGTTTCTTTTCTGCTTTTTTTTGCTTTTAAAACTTTGCTGAGTTCCTTTTGTTCTGTGTGTCTCTGTTACATATGTCTGTGTGTGGAGGCCAGAACCAGAAGAGGGTGTATGTGTCATCCTTTATCACTCTGAGGCAGGGTCTCTCTCTGAACCAGGGGTCTGTGCTTTCTCGGATAGGCTGGAAGCCAGTGGGTCCCGGTGCTCCTCCTGCTTTCTCCCAACTTGCAGCTGGGGTTGCAGTTTGTTATGTGGTGGGAGGGTCTGAGTTCTTGTCCTCATGGTTGGGCATGAGGCGTTCTTAGCCACCGAGTCATTTCCAGCCCCTGTGCGTTCCCTTCCTTCTTCCTTTCTTCCTTTCTTTAATCTCTCTATTTCTTTTTTGTCTTTTCTAAATATCAGGGTGGGAACTCCAGGGATGGGGGAGTTGGGAGCAGTGAGTCTTTCAAGACTGTCTAAACTATCTGCTCCCTACAGGCCGTCAGTGTGAGGTGCTGTCCCCCTGCACGCCAAGCCTCTGTGAGCACGGAGGCCACTGTGAGTCTGACCCTGACCGGCTGACTGTCTGTTCCTGTCCCCCAGGCTGGCAAGGTACATCTATGGCCTTCTCTGCTCCTTTCTCTTCTTCTCTTCTCCCTCCTCTCTTCTTTTCCTCTTCTTCCTCTTTCCCTCTTCCTCCTCTTCTGCACTTTGCTCCTCCATATTGGGTAATGCCAGGGAGCCCAGAGGGGACTCAACCCTGCTCTGCCTTTGAAGGTGCTTCATTCTGGGAAAAGACAGCTAGATCCACACCTTCACAGCCCATCTGAGTCAGCTCAGGATAAGAGGGAGCCATCTGGGGCGGAGGATGCTGGGATACCTGACATTTGATGACAAGTTTTTGAAGGGGTGACTTCAGAGTGTGTATTCAATATCTAAAGAGATAGGCAGAATATAGTTCAGGAGTGGCATGTGCCAAATGCCCAGGGACAGTGACTTGTCTTTACCTTTCCTTGCCTCTGCCTGCAGATTCTTGAACTGCAGGAGCCCTCGGAGCCCACTTTACCCCTGTAACCGTAATTGCTTCCCCTCTCACCTCCAGGCCCACGATGCCAGCAGGATGTGGATGAGTGTGCTGGCGCCTCACCCTGCGGCCCCCATGGTACCTGCACCAACCTTCCGGGGAGCTTCAGGTGCATCTGCCATGGGGGATACACTGGCCCTTTCTGTGATCAGGACATTGACGACTGTGACCCCAGTAAGTGTGGGGATCTTTGGGGTGCTTCTTTCCCCAGGAAACCCACCCATCAAGTCATACTACGTCCCTGGCACTGTACTGTTTCTTAACAGCTGTTACTCCTCATGCATGAGGGACCTTACTTCCATCCCCAGCAGCACTGTATAAATAAGCAATGGGCTGGTGGGGTGACTCCGCAGGGAAAGGTGCTTGCCTCTAAACCTGTTGAACCTAGGTCAATCCTACAAGTTGTCTTCTGATCTCTACATGACTGCTATGCCAACACACACACACACACACACACACACCCCGAATAAATAACATAATAATCCAAAAATGTAATAAAGAGTTAAAAAATATGTTTTATTTAAGTCCGTATAGAAAATATTTTCATTTCCACCATATAAGACTTCAAAAATCTGAATTTTGCTAGATGTGTTTTACATTTGCAGCTTACCTTATTTGGACTGGGCCTATATCAAGGGCCTAGTGACCTCATGTGGCTAGTAGTAGCTACACTGGTCACCACAGGCCCGTGGTCACCACAGGCCCGGGCTGAGCGCACGAATCAGAGCAGGCAGGTAGCACTGCAAGTATTCCTTGGTACTTTGATGTTGGCCCCACAGCCTCCATGGATTACAGACTCTATGGGTGTTTTAAAGTCCCTTATTGTCAAGTGGCTTAATGTTTGCAAGTAACCTCTGCATATCCTCCCAGATTATTTAAATCATCTCTAGATAACTTATTTCTTATTTTAAAACATTTACATTTATTTATTATTGTGTGCATTTGTGTGAGCGTGTGTGTACCACGTGTGGAGGTCATAGGACGGTCCTTCTACCTTGTGGGATCAGGCGCTCCAACTTGGGATGTTAGGCTTGGTGGCTTTACCCATGCTGAGCGGTATCATCAACCCAGACTTCATTTTTAATTTAAATTAGAGGGAGGGAGGGAGAGAGAGAATATGAGAATGCACACATGCCGCATTAGATTGTGGGGGACAGAGGGCAGCTTGTAGGAGTTGGTGTTCTTCTTCCACCATGTGGGTTCTAGGATTGAGCTCAGGCAGGCAGTCCTGTGTGGGCAAGCACCTTTACCTGTTAAAGCCATCTTGCTGGTCCCTCTAGATGGCTTGACTTACCAAGTACAATGACATAGCATGGATGTATTTGTTATACTCTATTGTTTAGGAAATAAGAAAATAGGGTGCATGTTCTGTCCTTGGACAATCTCTGATTTTCACTATTGTTCATCTACTGGTTGAACCTACAGATTCTAAACTTCAGAATAGGTAGGGCCAGTTCTATAGCTCAAAGGGGCTTATTAAAATATATATATATATTGCACACGTGTGCCATGGCATTCATGTGAAGATCAGGGACATCTTATGGTGGGAGATTGACCACAAAAGGGGACAAACATTGATCTCTGACCAAGAGTGTCCCTTGTAGACTGGGACACACACACCTTTAATTTCTGCACTCAGAAGGCAGAATGCAGGCTCATCTCAAAGTTCAAGGCTAGCCTAGTCTACATATTGAACTCCGGGCCAGTCATGGCTACATCATAGTAAGACCCTGTTTCAAAAACAAGCAAGCAAACAAAAAGAACTGTCCCCTCTGGCTTCTTTCTGAGTCTTCGTCTGTGTAAAGCATAGCTAGGTCAGGCCAGGCTGATGTGAGCATAGGGAATGACCAGATTCCTTTCCTGCTCACTGCAGACCCATGCCTCAATGGTGGTTCCTGCCAGGATGGTGTGGGCTCCTTTTCCTGTTCTTGCCTCAATGGCTTTGCTGGTCCTCGCTGTGCTCGGGATGTGGATGAATGTCTGAGCAGCCCCTGTGGCCCTGGCACCTGTACTGATCATGTGGCCTCCTTCACCTGTACCTGTCCACCTGGTTATGGAGGCTTCCACTGTGAGAATGACTTGCTGGACTGCAGCCCCAGGTGGGTGGTGCATGGGCTAGAAACTCAGGGGCCTGTGATGGAGGGGGACCAGAGAGGGCTTCCTTGACTTGGCATCTATTTGAGGGCTCTGATGATGATGGCACATGGCTGAGGAACGGGCAAGGCTGGTTGGAAGTCACAGACTCCAGTTCT
Organism: Uromys caudimaculatus; assembly: GCA_028551405.1. Taxonomy (NCBI): domain Eukaryota; kingdom Metazoa; phylum Chordata; class Mammalia; order Rodentia; family Muridae; genus Uromys; species Uromys caudimaculatus. The sequence goes on from CM052707.1 coordinate 100,065,141, forward strand.
TTTGAGGCCTAGACTGAGGCAGGGTCTATAGGTGAAGGAACTGGGTTAGATCTTTACTGGCACTATAGCTTGTTGAGGATAGCAAGGGTCCGAAATTGGGAAGCACTTTAGTTCTAGAAGGGTTAGGGTGGTCTTTAAGGTGGTGGAGCTTGACCTTCTTGTCCTGCTTTCCAGTTCCTGCTTCAATGGAGGGACCTGTGTGGATGGCGTGAACTCCTTCAGCTGTCTGTGTCGCCCTGGCTACACAGGCACACACTGCCAATATGAGGCTGACCCCTGCTTCTCCCAGCCCTGTCTGCATGGAGGCATCTGCAACCCCACCCACCCAGGATTTAAATGCACCTGCCGGGAGGGCTTCACTGGGAGTCAGTGTCAGGTGGGTGGTGTCTGAGGTCCTTGGGGGAAGAGTCCAGAAATGAGGGGGGACCTGTGGGGCATCATGAAGAGGTAAGTCCATCTTGTTTTTAGGGTCTCTCCCAGCACTGACCTTGAAGGTTTCTTTTGCAGAATCCAGTGGACTGGTGCAGCCAGGCACCCTGTCAGAATGGGGGTCGCTGTGTCCAGACTGGGGCTTACTGCGTTTGTCCACCTGGATGGACTGGCCGCCTCTGTGACATACAAAGCCTACCCTGCATGGAGGCTGCAGTCCAGATGGGTGAGGGGAGCATGTGGTGCGTGTGGGACTGAAGGGTGGTGCATACCTCTCGCTGGTATAAACCGGATGAGAGTGCCACACGACATGTGGGACTAATGAGGTGTGTGGCTCCTATGTGTGTGACTGGAATAGCTGGCCAGAATGTGATTGTATCTGTCACAGAGAGACAGCTGGGGGTGTGTGTGTGTGACTGAGCTGATAGAGTCATCGAAGTGCTGTTGTGGACAGAGATCAGGTTAGCTGACAAGTTGCCTGACAGCCCTTTGGAATGTGAGCAAGACACTACAGATTGACGCCGGCAGGGATGTTAGATGTATGTGTGACGTGGCCAGATCACACACATGCCTGATGTCACTCTCTGCTCCTCAGGGGTGCGGTTGGAGCAGCTGTGTCAGGGAGGTGGACAGTGCATAGACAAGGACCGCTCCCACTACTGTGTGTGTCCAGAGGGCCGTACTGGTAGTCACTGTGAACACGAGGTGGATCCCTGCACAGCCCAGCCTTGCCAGCATGGGGGCACCTGCCGTGGTTACATGGGGGGCTATGTGTGTGAGGTAAGTGTGCATTTCTGGGAGAGGGAAGAGAAGGGAAGAGAAGCCAATCATGCTTGGGTGTGTTTCTGTGTCCTGTGTGGGCGCCTCTCTCTCTCTCTCTCTCTCTCTCTCTCTCTCTCTCTCTCTCTCTCTCTCAGAACAGGATTGTTTCATGTGTGGTAGGTAAGCACTCTGTACCACTCAGCTTCATTCCTAGTCTGCATGGCTGGGTTTTTTTTTGTTTGTTTGTTTTTTGTTTTTTGTTTTTTTTTTTGTTAGTGTTTTGAGACATGATCTCTTTATGTAGCCCTGGGTGTCCTGGAATTTGCTATGTAGTCCAAGCTGGCCTCTGACTCACAGCAGTCCTTCTGCCTCTGGCTCTAGAGTGCTAGGATTAAAGGCATGCAGCACCATACTTGTCTGCATGTCTTTTCTTTCTTCTTCTTCTTCTTCTTCTTCTTCTTCTTCTTCTTCTTCTTCTTCTTCTTCTTCTTCTTCTTCTTCTTCTTCTTCTTCCTCCTCCTCCTCCTCCTCCTCCTCCTCCCCTTCCTTCCTTCCTTCCTTCCTTCCTTCCTTCCTTCCTTCCTTCCTTCCTTCCTTCCTTCCTTCCTTTCGACAGAATCTCACTATGTAGCTCTGGCTGGCTTCAACTATTAGAGATCTACCTACCTCTGCCTCGTGAGCACTGGGATTAAGGGAGTGAGCAGCCAGGCCTAGCAGTCCTTTTTTTCTCTTATGGACATATGTCTGTGTGTGTGCACTGTGTGCACACAGGACTGTGTGTGCAGAGACCAGGGGAAGATATCATGTGTCCCTCTATCACTCTGTTCCCTTGAGGTTCTCTCACTGAACCTCAAGTCAGGCTGGTGGCTGGTGAGTCTCCCCACTCCACACCTGGTTACAGACATAGAAGAGCACAGCTAGCTTTCTAAGTGGGTACTGAGGGCTGGAACTGAATCCTCATGCTTGTCAGCCTGTGCTCTCTTACCCACTGACCATGTCTGCAGCTCCTAACCCTCATGTCTTTGTGGATGGACTTGGGGCATGTGAGGTTCTGTCTTCAGTTCTGTGTCTCTCTCTGGGTATGAGTGACTTGTCATTGTGTCTGGACACGTGATTTGGGTTACCCGGGTATTTTCCCTCGAGTTTTAATGAGCCTATGTTCCTCTGTACTGAGTGTGCTGGTAGCCTTCCCAGTCTCACCCTGCCCAAAAGCAACTTGAGGGAGGAAAGGATTTACCTCAGCTTACAGGTTACTGTCCAACATTGAGGGAAGCCATGGAAAGAGTCCAAGGCAGGGAACTACAGGCCAGAACTGAGCAAGGACCACAGAGGGATGTTGCTTACTGGCTTGCTTCCTTATACAGCTCAGGCCCACCTGCCTGGGGATGGCATCACCCAGAGTGGGCTGGGTCCTCCCACATCAATCAGCAATCAAGAAAATGCCCCACAGACACGCTACAGGCCAATCTGAAGGAGGCAATTTCTCAAGTGAGATTCCCTCTTCCCAGATATGTCTAGTTTGGTTCAAGTTCACACACCCCCAAAAATAACAAGCACAGTGTGTTTCCTTGTACTGGGTAGGTCTGCCCCCTATACTGGCTGTGTGTTGGATGTCTAAGTGTGTCCTTCTGTGGTGGGAATCTGTGTGCTCAAAGGTATGCCTAGGCATGTCTGTGTCTCTGGGGCTGGGTGACTTTATTTCTTGCCTCAATACAGTGTCCAGCTGGCTACTCTGGTGACAGTTGTGAGGCGGATATAGATGAGTGTGCTTCCCAGCCCTGCCAGAATGGCGGCTCCTGTATTGATCTTGTGGCCCGTTATCTCTGTTCCTGCCCCCCTGGCACACTAGGTATGTTAAGGACAGGGTTGGGGGGCAGGGCAATAGGTTGAGTCTGTAGCCTGCACTGACCACTCTCCTATACCTTAGGAGTTCTCTGTGAGATCAATGAGGATGATTGTGGCCCAGGCCCATCCTTGGACTCAGGCCATCGGTGCCTCCACAATGGCACCTGTGTGGACCTGGTGGGTGGCTTCCGCTGTAACTGTCCCCCAGGATACACAGGTCTGCACTGTGAGGCAGACATCAATGAGTGTCGCCCAGGTGCCTGCCATGCAGCACATACCCGGGACTGCCTACAAGATCCAGGTGGGCACTTCCACTGCATCTGCCTTCCTGGCTTTACAGGTAAGTCTGACAGAGAGACTGGCCAGGAACCTGATGTGGTTCTGCCATTGTAGTTGATCCTCCTGCATCTGTTTGTTTAGGGCCTCGCTGTCAGACCGCTCTGTCCCCTTGTGAGTCCCAGCCATGTCAGCATGGAGGCCAGTGCCGCCCCAGCCTAGGCCGTGGAGGTGGGCTGACCTTCACCTGTCACTGTGTCCAGGTGGGTGTGATTGGTAGGGGTGGAGGCCCTTGGGGAAAGAGAAGGCGTGTGGCTTCAGGGAAGCATATGTCTATAAGGGAAAATAGAAGGCAAAGAGGTTCTGAGATGCTGAATTATGGTTTGGAGTGTAACTTAGTGAAATTGTGACTTGGCTTTGTTGCCTCCCGGGGAAGATATGGCTTATCTTCAAAGTGAGGTCGATAGAGGAAAGGGGAGGTTGCTGGAATGGGAGAGGTTGGGAGAGGGAGGGTCATCATTTCTCAAGTCTTGACCTCCACTCTTCTCTCTCTTTTCCACTCTCCTGTTTCTTCTCACTACCAATTTTTTCTCTTTCTGTCCCCTCACCCCACCATTAGCCATTCTGGGGTCTGCGTTGTGAGCGGGTGGCACGCTCCTGTCGAGAGCTGCAGTGCCCAGTGGGTATCCCATGCCAGCAGACAGCCCGTGGGCCGCGCTGTGCTTGCCCTCCCGGGATGTCTGGCCCCTCCTGCCGGGTTTCTAGGGCATCACCCTCAGGAGCTACTAACGCCAGTTGTGCCGCTGCCCCTTGTCTGCATGGGGGCTCGTGCCTATCTGTACAGAGTGTCCCTTTCTTCCGTTGTGTATGCGCTCCGGGCTGGGGTGGCCCGCGTTGCGAGACCCCTTCCGCAGCCCCTGAGGTCCCTGAGGAGCCACGGTGCCCGCGAGCGGCCTGCCAGGCTAAGCGAGGGGACCAGAACTGCGACCGCGAGTGCAACAGCCCAGGCTGTGGCTGGGACGGCGGTGACTGCTCGCTAAACGTGGACGACCCCTGGAGGCAGTGTGAGGCACTGCAGTGCTGGCGTCTCTTCAACAACAGCCGGTGCGACCCGGCCTGCAGCTCTCCAGCCTGCCTCTATGACAACTTTGACTGCTACTCTGGTGGCCGTGACCGTACCTGCAAGTGAGCCCCTGACTCCGTTCTTCTGTCCATCTATGTGTTGCACTGTCAATGAGCCACATCTGTCCGGTGTGCTTGTCAGTCCGTTTTTGTATCGTCTGATGGGCTATCCCTTCATTTTTCACAGCTGCTACCACCAGGCACTGGTAGTTTCATCCACCTGTTTCTACCAATGTGCCTCATCTCTGCCCATTTATATTTTCACCTACATATCTTGCCCATTTGCTTCTGTCCGCCTGCAATTACACATTCCATCTGTCCACACTTCTGACTTGGTAATCTGTCTTTCTTAAACTTTTAAAAATCAAGCTGGGTCTAGTTGTTCACACATTTAATCCCAGCACTTGGGAGGCAGAGACAGGCAGGTCTCTGTATGAATTCAAGGCCAACCTGGTCTACGTAGTGAGTTCCAGGCCAGCCAAGGCCACACAGTGAGACCCTGTCTCAAAACAAAAACAAAAGGCAAACAGTAGCATGCAGCAGGTGCGCAGTTAATAGCTGTTGTACTGACACTGGCTGAGCATCCCAAATCCCAAACCTGAATCCCTGAATCACGTGGAGCATGGGCATGATGCCGCAGTGGAAAATTCCATCCTTTGCCGCACTGATAAGCTGCAGTCAAAATTCAGACACAGGTTGGGATGTAGTTTAGTGGCAGAGCACCTGCCTAGACATCATGTGGTCCTTGGTTCAGTCCCCAGCATGGAAATAAAGCACCCCTCAAAGTCAGGCACACTAAAAATACAGTTACTTTTGGATATGTGTATTTCTGTCTTTAGACTTGGGCCTCATCCCTGAGGTGCCTTATATAAATTATGTTTAGAGGGCTGGGGATGTGGCTCGATTGGTGGAGTGCTTACCTAACATTCACAAAGCCAGACTTTGGTCCCGAGCACCACCTAAACTGTGAGAGGTGGTATGTGCTTGTAATCCTGGCTCTCAGCAGCTGGAGCAGGAGGTCACCCTCAGCTACATAGTTTTGTTTTATTTTTTAAAAATAAGGTTTTACTATGTAGCCCTGGTTGGTCTGGAATTGGCTATATAGATCAGGCTGGCCCTGAACTCACAGAGACATCCTTGCCTCTGCCTCTGGAGTACTAGGATTAGAGGTATATGCCAGCCTGTCTGGCTAACGTAGGGAGTCTGAGGCCAGCTTGAGATGCATGAGATCTTATCTTAAGATATTTATAAAAAGATATCTCATTGCATTTATTTGCATATAGACCGTTTAAGCATATATGCAAATATTCTAAAACTTTAGTTTGAACTCTGAAATAGTTTTAGTCCCCAGTATTTCAAATTAGGAACACAGAACTTGTGGTTACACAGCCAGCTACTGCCCTTGCAGAAAGCCTGACATAAGCAAGGACATCCCCCACCCCACCCCATGCAAGCACTGTCCAGTACTGCTCTCTTCTCTGTGTGTTCATTTAGAGAAATCTCTGATCTTGAGTTCTCTGCCCCCAGCCCAGTTTATGAGAAGTACTGCGCCGACCACTTTGCAGACGGCCGTTGTGACCAAGGCTGCAACACTGAGGAGTGTGGCTGGGATGGGCTGGACTGTGCCAGCGAGGTCCCAGCCCTTTTGGCCCGAGGGGTTCTGGTCCTCACAGTTCTTCTGCCTCCTGAAGAGCTGCTGCGCTCCAGTGCAGACTTCCTGCAGCGACTCAGCGCTATTCTGCGCACCTCGCTGCGCTTCCGCCTGGACGCGCGTGGCCAGGCCATGGTCTTCCCCTACCACCGGCCAAGCCCTGGGTCTGAATCCCGGGTCCGTCGCGAGCTGGGTCCTGAGGTAATCGGGTGAGTGACTGTGGCCAGGGCTGGGTACAGTGGTCAAGGCACCCATGATCCAGACCTTCTGTTTTACCCTTCTTAGTTGAGAGCGCTCTTGGCATTGCGTCTTCCACAGGTTTTTCAGTGTCTGTCGGATTGGCGTCTTTGTTGTGGGTGGGGTTCATCCTGTGTACATTACAGGGAGCCTACCTGCAGTGCTGAGATTTCACCCTTCAAACGCAGGTGACAGCACTTTCTTGTGGTGACAATGAGAAATGCCTCTTAAATATGAAAGTGTGCCCCTTGGAAGAGAAGGGAGGCTACAAGATGGGGTGAAAGGGTGGCGTTGCAAAATTGCACCTGGGGTCTAGTGCTACTCCATCAGGAGAGGCGGTTGTTTTCAGAGCAGCTAAAGGCATGTATGGACTTTAAAAACAAACAAACAAAACTTTAGGGATGGTGAGACAGCTCAGTGTTTAAGAGCACTGGCTACTCTTCTACAGGTCATGAGTTCAGTTCCCAGCAACCACATGGTGACCTACAACCATCTATAGGAGGATCTGATACCCTCTTCAGGCAGGTGGATATATATGCTGCAGAACACTCATACATTAAATAAATACAAATTAAAAAATAACTTTAATTAAAAAGTATTTATTATTGCTAGGCAGTGGTGGCGCACACCTTTAGTCCAGCACTTGGGAGGCAGAGGCAGCCGGATCTCTGAGTTCCAGGCTAGCCTGGTCTACAGATCAAGTTCCAGGACAGCCAGGGCTACACAGAGAAACCCTGTCTCGGAAAACCAAAGCAACAACAGCAAAGGATTTATTATTGTGTGTATGATGCGTGTGGATCCCAAGTGCCATGGCACTCATGGCACTGCATGCATGTAGAGGTTAGAGAACAACTTTGTGAAGTCAGCTCTCTCTTACATCAGGTTGTCAGGCTTGCATGATGAGCACTTTGCCCGGTGAGCCATTTTGTTGGCTTGGTTGTTGTTTTCTTCTTGTTGTTTGTTTTGTTTGTGTTTTATAGGCACTGGCCTGAAATTCAATCTGTAGCCCAGGTTGGTTCATGGTTCTCTGCCTCAGTCCTCCCAAGTGCTAGTGTACAGGTGTACAATATCACCCCCGGCACTCACTCTCGTTCCTCCCCTTCTCTTCTTTCTCCTCCCCTCTCATCTCATGGAAGTTGTAGAACTTGCTCACTAGTGACCTGGTAGGGGGAACCTGAAGTGGGAGAGGCATTTGTTGAAGGCGGACCAGGGCCTGAGGATTGGGCCCTGACAGGGAAAGGAGAGCTGAACTTTAGAGATGTGGTTTGTAGGTTCTGATTGGATGCAGGCAGAAGTCAAGGAGATGGGTGAGGTGATACATGGGTCCTTTCTTAGCTAAAGTGGCTTAGTGATGAGGACACAGGATGTTAAGCAGGGACCACCTTGGAGCTTGCTATTCTTAGGGCATCTTGAGGTATGGGGAGGGACCCCAGGAGATGGCTGAGGGCTGAAGGTACATACAAGACAACTGGGTATTGGAGGTCATTGGAAGGAAAGAAGGGAGAGTCAGGAAGCAGGAAAGAAGGAAATGAAGAAGGAATCTAGGGGATCTTAGAGACCTAAGCATTGAGGGACATTAGAGGATGTGGCTCAGGGAAGAGCACCTGTCTCGTACATTCAAGGCCCCAAGTTCATCTCTGACACCACAAAAGAGAGTAGAGGAGAAAAGGCGAGCTTTTAGAGACTCTGTGACATGGTACACTGTCCCAGCAAAGGGCTCCACCAGCAGGCTCCACCAGGGCGAATGAAGACATTATTGAATTCACAGCTTTGGGACATTGGAGACCAATAAGACCTCGTCAGGAGAGACAGTGGGGTTGGATACCAGCTGAGAGTTGGGTCGGTGGTAGAGACATGGAGAGTGGAGATGGAAGTGGCTCTCTGAGGTCGGGTATCCAGGATGCTGTAGACAAGTGTTGAGCTTTTGGGCCCCTCTGCTTTGTTCCGCAGTTCTGTAGTGATGCTGGAGATTGACAATCGGCTCTGTCTGCAGTCAGCCGAGAATGACCACTGCTTCCCTGATGCCCAGGGTGCTGCTGACTACTTGGGAGCCTTGTCAGCAGTGGAGAGACTTGATTTCCCATACCCACTTCGGGATGTGCGAGGTGAGGTGGGAAGAAGAGAGAGACATTAAAGCATGTAGCCCCAGAGAGTGGTTGAACCCTATAGTATGGCTGAAGCCCCACCTGCTGGCTGTCCCATAGCTAAGCCAACCCCATGGGTAAGAGCCACTTAAAATCAAACCTTACCTGTAGCCCTGCTCCACGGCTACAGCCCATGACTGAAATCCTGCTTGCTTGCTCCTCTGCCCTGTCACTTGACTGAAGGCTCATCTGCTGCTTCCCTCCTACAGGAGAGCCACTGGAGCCTCCAGAGCAGAGCGTGCCACTGCTGCCACTGCTGGTGGCAGGGGCCGTCTTTCTACTGGTCATCTTCATCCTGGGTGTCATGGTTGCCAGGCGCAAACGAGAGCACAGCACCCTCTGGTTCCCTGAGGGTTTTGCATTACACAAGGACATAGCTGCTGGTCACAAGGGCCGGAGGGAGCCTGTGGGACAAGATGCATTGGGCATGAAGTAAGAACTTCGTCTGCTCTATATCCCTAACTATGGGGCCCTTGTAAGCTCTGGATCATACCCACCTCGGACATATTCCAACCTCTGACCCCAACCTAACTTTAACTACAGACTCCGTCTGGGGTTTCAGTGTTAATCCTCTTAACTTCATGATCCCTGGGTATTGCCCCTGACCCCTGACTCTTGATTTTCTATTTCTATCCATTTCCTGACTCATGTCTTTCCCTGACCCCATCCTGAATTAGCCTCACAAAACTCAGCCTTATTCATTCCCACATAACTGCTGACCTCAAGACTTTTGTCATTTCAACCTGTCCCTGACCAGGAGGACCGTATCCTTGATGATTCCTGAATCACCTCTGGCTTCAACCCACCTGGACCTTTGACCTCACCTCAGACCCATTTCCACGCAGCCCTGTGTTAATTCCCCTGCCATCCTCAATCCCAAGACTTCAACTTGACTTACCCCTCAACACCTATAACTATATTCTGACCTTAATCCTTCCCCATGACTCCTGACTCCTCACCATGACGTTTCATCCTGGCTATCCCATTTGTCACGAGAGTAACCCCTCCTCCATGAGCTTTGATGTCTTCCTCTGGCACTGCAGTTTGCCTCATCTTTCCTCATGTCTCCATGTTCCACTGTGTGTGCCACTCCGGACTCTGAGTTCACCTTAAGATTCTGGCCACCTCGACTTGAGGTGAGGCTTGGTACTTTAAATGATTGCTGAGCAGGGGTGAAGACCAGAGTTTGGATCCCTAGAACCTGTATAAATGCCATAAAGCCCTTAAGTGCTCAGTGGGCACGGCAGCCTGACTTGGAAGATGGAATCCTCATCTCTAGAGCAAGCTGACTAGTGAGTCTAGTCGATCAGTGAGCTCTTGGTTTGATTGAGAGACCCTGCCTCGATGGCCAAGACTGAGGAGAGACTGAAGACGATTCTTATTTATCAACCTCAGGCCTGTACCCCTACATGCACACCCGTGCACCCAACACACACATGCACACCCGTGCACCCAACACACACATGCACACACGGATGGAAAAAGAAAACATTTTGATTGCCACCTGACATGATTCCTGCAACTTCATCTCTATCCTTTTATCGATCATTGGAATCTTTGTTAACAACTCAGGACCCCTTCTCAGTTCCTGACCCTTGACCTGCCTCTATGGCCTCTGCTTGAACTGAACCCTAAATCCTCCCCCCAGGCCAGATGTCTCTAGTGTACTTTCTCACGTCTTTTTCTTCCTGTTTTCCCCAAGGAACATGGCCAAGGGTGAGAGTCTCATGGGGGAAGTGGCCACAGACTGGAATGACTCAGACTGCCCAGAGGCCAAGAGACTGAAGGTATTGCCTGTTTCTCTGACTCTTTCCTTCAGGGTTCCAAGTTGGGACGCCCTGATCAGCTGGAGAGCCCAGGGGAGTCTCTCTTGTCCCTACTGCCACAGCCGCAGACAATTACTGTGTCTGTGTGACCTCAGTTTTTTTCTTAATGTGGCTCTGTTGCTGTGTTGGGAGAAACAGAGGTTTGCCATGGGTTCCCTGGGTGGATGGAGTTCCCTTCTCCATCTGATTCTTCCTCACACAGATTCCTGCTCCCAGGTCTGCCTAGGGTCTCCCTAGAGCAGCAGCTCTTAACCTGTGGGTTGTGAACCCTTGAGGGGGGTGTTGAATGACCCTTTCACAGGGTTTACCAAAGGCCATTGAAAAACACAGATTTTTACATTACGATTCATAACAGTAGCAAAATTACAGTTATGAAGTAGCAACAAAAATAATTTTATAGTTGGGGGTCACCACAGCATGAGGAACTGTATTAAAGGGTCGCAGCAGTAAGAAGACTGAGAACCACTGCTCTAGAGGGAACAATCTAGGCCACAGAGAGATTGTTTTTTCTGTTCTTTGTCCAGCATGCCTAGCCTGAAAGTATCCCCAGCTGGTCTAGGGTTCCGTCCATCCTTAGGAACCACACCCATTTGGGCTGTGCTCTCCAGTTTCAGATGGCTCAGTTGGTAGAGAAAGAAAGGAAAGCCAGGCGTCCTGTGGTACACTGGTAGTTCTAGCGCTGGTGAGGTGGAGACAGCAAACTTCTGGCTAGTTAGCTAGCCTAGCCTTCTCGGCAAGTTCCTAGTCAGTGGGACCCTGTCTCATAAAGGAAGATGGACAGTGCTTTAACCCCAGCACTCAGGAGGCAGAAGCAGGTGGATCTCTGCCTTTGAGGCCAGCCTGGTCTACAGAGCAAGTTCCAGGACAGCCAGGGCTACACAGAGAAACCCTGTCTCAAAAACTAAAACAATAGGGGCTGGAGAGATAGCTCAGGGGTTAAGAGCACTGACTGCTCTTCCAGAGGTCCTGAGTTCAATTCCCAGCAACCACATGGTGGCTCACAACCATCTGTACTGGGATCCGATGCCCTCTTCTGCTGTGTCTGAAGACAGCTACAGTGTACTCACATACATAAAATAAATAAATCTTAAAAAAAAATAAAACAATAACAACAGTAACAAGAAGATGGACAGTGCCTGAGAGCAATGACATATGAGGTAGTTCTTTGGCTTCCATACACACAGACACACATGATCTCGTACACAGGCTGGGTAATGCATAAGGTCTTCCTGCCTCAGCTTCTCCAGTAGCTGGGATTGCAGGTTTGGGTCACAGCATCCAGCCTCTGTAGTTCTTTCACCAGGGATACGACATTTCCAAAGTTAGAGGATTGCATTTAATTTTTTAAAATTCCAAATATTTTGCTCTTTATTTACTTATATTTATTTTAAAAAATTGGAGACTAGAGAGATGGCTCAACAATTAAATGCTAACGCTCTTCCAGAGGACCTGTGTTTGATTCCCAGCACCACACAGTGGCTTACAGATGTCTGTAACTCCAGTTCCTATAAATGTTTGATGTCTTTTGATCTCCCAGGACACCAGGCATGCATGCACATAATTTAAAACACGTTTTAACAAACTCATGTTTTATATATTTCATGTATGTGTGGGTACATGTACACAGTGTTTGTGTGAAGGTCAAGGACAACTTGGGAGAATCAGATTTCTTCTAACACCATGTGAGTCCCCTGTGTTCAGATCAGGTCATCACGCTCAGCAGCAAGTGTGCTCACCTGCTGAACCATCTTGCTGGCTGAGAACTGACTGAACAGCCCACACTGGCTTGGAATTCATAGAGATCCACCCGCCTCTGCCTCCCAAGTGCTGGTGGTGTTAAGGGTACCATGTGCCACCATGCCCAGGGTTGTTGTTGTTGTTGTTGTTGTTGTTGTTGTTGTTGTTGTGCCACCATGCCTAGGGTGGTGGTGGTGGTGGTGGTGGTGGTGGTGGTGGTGGTGGTGGTGGTGGTGCTGCTGCTGCTGCTGCTGCTGCTGCTGCTGCTGCTGCTGCTGCTGCTTCTTCTTCTTCTTCTTCTTCTTCTTCTTCTTCTTCTTCTTCTTCTTCTTTGAGAGTCTAAACATGTAGGTCAGACTAACTTTAGACTGTTTAGTCTGCCTCAGCTTCATGAGTGCTAGATTACAGGAATGTGCCACCATGACAGCTTTATTTTGTTAATTTAAAACCATTTACATTCACCTATTATTTATTTTGTGTGTGGGGCATGTGAGCTACATTATGAGTGTGGGGGGCAGAGGACAACTGTGGGAGTTAGTCTCTTTCCACTGTGTGGATTCCAGGGATCAAACTCAGGTCATCAGCCTTGGTGGCAAGTTCTCTCTTGTTCTGATAGTTTAATTAAAAATATCTGTTTTTTGTTTTTTTTTTTTAAATAATTATTTGTTTGTGTTTTTGAGACAGGGTTTCTCTGTAGCCTTGGCTGCTCTGGAACTCACTCTGTAGACCAGGCTGGCCTCAAACTCAGAGATCTACCTACTTCTGCCTCTTGAGTGCCGGGATTAAAGGCGTGCCCCACCGCCACGGAGCTAAATGTTTATTTTTGTGTATATGTGTACATGTGTGTGCCATGGCAATGTGTGGAGAGCCACATTTGATTTGCAAGTGCATTTACCTGCCAAGCTCTCTTCCCAACTCTATTTTATTTTATTTTTTTTGAGACAGCAGGTTATTCTTGGTCTCCTACACCTGGATACAGCTTCGTCAACACCACCTATGGGATGCCCGCCCCTTTCTGGTACTGCCTCTCCCATCACCAAATGGGAGATGAGAGCCTGTATCTGTGTCCCTCCAGGTAGAGGAGCCAGGCTTGGGGGCTGAGGAGCCTGTGGACTGTCGCCAGTGGACCCAACACCACCTGGTTGCTGCTGATATCCGTGTGGCACCAGCCATGGCACTGACTCCACCTCAGGGAGATGCAGATGCTGGTGGCATGGATGTTAACGTCCGTGGGCCTGGTGAGTGTCCCTCCCCAAAGGGGCCCTCACTGGTCCTACCTGCTGGATCACGTACGGGCATTCTGGGAATGTGAGGGCTTCTGTACCTGGTGTGTGTGTGTGTGTGTGCGCGCGCGCGTGTGTTAAGCCAGACTTTAGGTTGTAAGTGATTAGAACACCATGCAAAGTAAAACAGAGTGTAAGATGACATGTGACTGAAAACCTTGAGGATATTTGGATCCTGGACTTTTTCTTATATGAGATTAAGATTTTCTTCTTTTATTTTTTTCTTTCTTTCTTTTTCTTTTTTTCTTTCTGTTTTTCAAGACAGGGTTTCTCTGTGTAGCCCTGCCTGTCCTGGAACTCACTCTGTAGAACAAGCTGGCCTCGAACTCAGAGATCCACCTGCCTCTGCCTCTTGAAAGCTGGGATTAAAGGTGTTTGCTCCCTTACCCCCAGCTTTTTGTTTCTTCCTTCTCTCCTTTCCCTCCCCCTTCTCCCTTCCTTCCTTCTCCCCTCCCTCCCTCCTTCCTTTCCTCTTCTTCCTCCTCTTCCTCCTCTTCTTCCTCCTCCTTCTCCTCTTCTTTTTTCCCCCTGAGACAGAGTTTATCTGGGTAGACCTGGCTGTCCTGGAAGTTACTCTGTAGACCAGGCTGGCTTCAAACTCACAGAGATCTGCCCACCTCAGCCTCTCGATTACTGGGATTAAAGGCTTGTTCCAGCACCATCTCTGCCTGGCTCCTCCTCCTCCTCCTCCTCCTCCTCCTCCTCCTCCTCCTCCTCCTCCTCCTCCCCCCTTCTCCCTTTTTCCTTCCTCCTCCTCTTCCTCCTCCTCCATGTACTTATTCTTGGGCCAATCAGTGTGGCTAGGGCCTATAATATGCAGATAAACCACTCTCTGTCTGGTCTAAGTAGGGCTTGCTGCTCGGGAATGCATAAGAAGGAAAACCAGGGAAAAGGTGGTACCTTTTACCTTTATTCTAAGTGCTGTGCTTCCTGAGATTGATTTTTCGATAAATCATGTAATCTTCATGGGGTGGCTTTGCAGTTGGGAGAATTTACCTCTGTCTTGTGGTGCTGTGTGTCCCAGTTGTATCTAGTACAGTGCCCCTGACATTTGCCCCAGGAAGACCCCTATGCCTGTGACACAGTACTGGTCCCTGCAGATGGCTTCACCCCACTTATGTTGGCCTCCTTCTGTGGGGGAGCCCTGGAGCCAATGCCAGCTGAGGAGGATGAGGCGGATGACACACCAGCCAGCATTATATCAGATCTGATCTGCCAAGGGGCCCAGCTTGGGGCACGGACTGACCGCACTGGCGAGACTGCCCTGCATTTGGCTGCCCGCTATGCTCGAGCAGATGCAGCCAAGCGGCTACTGGACGCTGGGGCGGACACCAACGCCCAGGATCATTCGGGCCGCACCCCTCTGCACACTGCAGTGACAGCTGATGCCCAGGGTGTCTTCCAGGTAAGACGGGCCTGTCTCTTCAGAATGCAGAGCTGCTGGGTGGGGATCAGACACCTAGATTTTTTTTTGTTTTGTTTTTCGAGACAGGGTTTCTCTGTGTAGCCCTGGCTGTCCTGGAACTCACTCTGTAGACCAGGCTTGCCTTGAACTCAGAAATCCACCTGCCTCTGCCTCCCAAGTGCTGGGATTAAAGGTGTGTGCCACCACTGCCCGACTCAGACACCTAGATTTGAAAAGCTTTTGTCATTTAGAAATAGGAATATCTGGGACATTGCCTGTCAGGGATAGGTAGTGTCTCACCTAGATTTTTTTTCAGGACAGGATTTCTCTGTGTAGTCCTTGCTGTCCAGGACCTCATTCCATAGACCAGGTTGGCCTCAAACTCAGAGAGATCTATTTGCCTCTGCCTTCGGAGTGCTGGGATTAAAGGCATGCACCACTAACACTGGATAGATTTTTTAAAAAAAGTATATTAAAATTACATTTATTTGGTGTGTGTGTGCATGTTATGTTGTATGGTTTGTGTGGCAATTGTCCAGCTTGTAGAAGCCAGAGGAGACTGTTGGGTGTTCTGCTCTATGGTGCTCCACCTAATCTTTTGAGACAGAGTCCATCAGTGTGCCTGGAGTTAAGTTGGTGCCCGCAAGCTCTCTTGATCCTCTTGTCTTCTCTCACACAGCCCTGAGGTTGTAGGCACACATGGTCAAGTCTGGTGTTTTACATGGACTTTGGGCTCTGAAGTCAGGTGCTTGTCTCCTGAGCCATCTCCCTGGCCTTCTACATCATACTGTTATTTAAATCCATTTTGAATGAGCATATATTTGATTTACAATGTGCTTAGCAGGAATATCACTTCATTTTAAGTCAGGAAATATCTGTAGCTCATGGGTTCCAGAGCTGTGGTGTTTGGGGCCCTCAGGGTGCTGCACACTCCGTTATGACGTCCTGCTATGGCTTTTGTTGTTGTTAGATTCTCATCAGGAACCGCTCCACTGACCTGGATGCCCGAATGGCAGATGGCTCTACCGCACTGATCCTGGCAGCCCGCCTGGCAGTGGAGGGCATGGTGGAAGAGCTCATCGCCAGCCATGCTGATGTCAATGCAGTGGATGAACTTGGTTAGTGCTGTGGAGGGGATGGGTAAGGCTTGTGGGTGCTGCCGCCCTCTTTATGTGAACTCACACCTATGTTGACAGCAAGCTACACTTAGGTGTGCACATCAGGCTTCCCATATGGATGGGACAGGACCCACAGGGTCTCTAGTTCAGAAAAGATGTAGACTCCCTAACACATACGCCCTTCTTCTCCTCCTCCTCCCCTCCCTTCCCTTCTCGACCCTTCCCTTCCCTTCCCCTCCCCCATCTCCTTGACCCCATCCCTTCTCCCAGAAGTCTACCCTTACTTTCACACTGTGTACTCCTCTTCCTCCCCTTCCTCCTGTGCTTCTTTCTAGAGTCCAAATAGTTGATCAAACCTGAAGTGCTTATCTTTGAGTCTGACTTATTTCCCTTACTATGATGGTCTCCAGTTCTACCAATTTCTTGAAGATTGTTTAATTTGACTTCCCCTACTTTTGAGACAGGGACTCATGCAAGCTAGGCTTGCCTCCAATTCACTATGTAGCCAAAGATCCTGCAATCTGGGTCCTCCTGCCTCTGTTTCCCAAGTTAGGCATTTGTCACCATATCCAGCTCAGTTTCTTTCTTTGTTTTGGTTGAATAACACTCCATGGTACACAGCATGGATGGGCGCCTAGGCTGAGTAGCACTGCATTGTACACAGCATGGATGGGCGCCTAGGCCGACTCCATAGTGTGGCTGCTGTGAACAGTGATGTGGATGCCACAGTTGGCACGGGCATGCAGATGTGTCTTATTGTATGCTGACTCAGATTTCCTCAAGTATAGACTTAGAGCGCAGGAGTGCCTACCTGGACCTAGAGTAGTTCTACATTAGGGTTTTGAGGACCCTCCATAGCGTTCTCTATAGTGACTGCACTAATTACTTTATCATCAATAGTTCATGAGGCTCCCTTTCTCTAGTATTTGTATTCTTTCTTTTTCCTCTTTTTGGCTGTTTTCACGATTAAAGCCATTCTGGTAGCATCTCAGTATAATTTTTTGTTTGTTTTTGTTTTGAGACAGGGTTTCTCTGTGCAGCCCTAGCTGCCCTAGAACTTACTTTGTAGACCAGGCTGGCCTCGAACTCAGAGAGTGCTACCACCCTCTGCAAGTCTCTGACTCCCAAGTGCTGGGATAAAGATATGCCACCACCACCTGGGCATCTCAGTATAGTTTGGTTTGTATTTATGTACCTTTTTTTTGTATTTTGTAAGTTTTCTTTATGGTTAAAAATGGATGATAAGATTTTGTTGTTGTTGTTGTTGCTGCTGCTGCTGTTGTTGTTTTGTTTAAGACAAGGTCTCACTATGTAGTCCTGGCTGGCCTGGAACTTGGTATGTAGATTAGATTGACCTCAAACTCACAGAGATCGACCTTCCTTTGACTCTGGAGTGCTAGGATGAAAATTGTCCAGCGAATTGGCTTATTTATTGATTGTGTTATTTGTTCTTTAGGTGTTTAATATTTTAAGTTCTCTATATATGCTGATTGTTGACCCTTTGTTAGATGAATAGCTGGCATTTCTCCCCATTCTGTGAGGAGGACACTATAGAAGTACAGGCTTTTCTATGCCCCTTTGTTAGATGAATAGCTGGCATTTCTCCCCATTCTGTGAGGAGGACACTATAGAAGTACAGGCTTTTCTATGCCCCTCCTTGTTCTTGAATAACACAGATACTTTTATATTTATTAAAAGCTTCAGGCCCTATAGCTGCGCATTTTGACCCAACTATGCTGGCCTTAGACTACTTCCCAGCCATGTGGCCCAACTATGCTGGCCTTAGACTACTTCCCAGCCACGTGGCCTGTTACCTGCCATCCTAGTCTTGCTCTGACACCTCCTTCTTCATTCATGTCCCACCTGAGACTCTCTCCTGTCCAGGCACGGAAGTGCCACCTTTTGCTCTCTTGCCCAACTGTAGGCTATTCAGCTCTTTATTTAACTAATCAGGAGGTGATGGAGAACAATGTTTTACAAAATACCAAGTCATACCTAAGTCCGGACTGTAACCAGATCTCTGGGAACAGAAATCAGGATATAAATACACAGTGCATAAAAACATCCTCCAACACTTCATTGGCTGGGGATAAAAGCTCATGCTTTGCTCACACTAACCAAGCCTCTAACTTGCTGCACCCCGAGGCTGTCTAGCTGCTTTGTTAAGGAAATTGACTCTCCAGCTACCCGCTAGACGGTGGGATAACTTGCAATGGTGATCTGTGGGGGCAGCTGCCTGGTAGTGGCCTGCTTGTCTTGGGTCTGTCATGAGCAAGGGTCACAACAAGCTGTCCTTGTATCCAAGGCCTCACACAGCTGTAGACACTCTAAGACACAAACATTTGTTTGCAGTACCCTTGGCTCTCAACTTCATCAGCATGGACATCTATGGTTGGATAATTCTTGGTCTATGTGTTGGGTGAAGGTCTGTGCTGTGCACTCTGGCATGTGGGACAGCATCCTACCAGGAATGTCCCACCTCTGCTGTTACTGAGTAGGGTGGGCTTCTTCCTGGCTCCTTTGTTTCAACAATAAAATTTAGATTTAGAAATAGTCTCAGAAGGAAATTCAAACACAATTATACTAGAGTTTGATAGAAAAGCAACAGAGCAAGCAAGCTGTCAGTCTTCCTGGAACACAGAGATGGAAGAGGAGGACAAGGAGGACGAGGAGGAGGAGGAGGAGGACGAGGAGGAGGAAGAGGAGAGAAGGATAAGGATAAGAATAAGAATTATTTATGTCTTTTGAGCTGTATCTGGAAAGCAGCAGCCTGGTGGGAGCTGGGGGAGTGGTGAGCTTCAGAGACAAGTGAGGCCTCATGCGCAGGCCTTAGCCAGTATCTGAAAGAAAAGAAATAGAAAAGAAAGAAAAGGGGGGCAGTGGTTAATGCATTTGCTATTCAAGGGTGAAGACCTCAGTTCAGATCTTCAGAAACCTGTGTAAATGCTAAGGGAGTGTGATGGCCACCTGTAATTCCAGAGACAGGGGTTCTTTACAGCAAGCTGGCTAACAAGATTAGCAATTCTGGTGAGTTCTGGATTGGACTTTACCTCAATGAATATGGTGGAAGATCCAGACTCCACACATGCATGTGTATGCACGCACACAACCATGTATACACAGAAAAAGAAAAATATTCAGAAAAGCTGGCAGGCTCCAATGTGCTGCCTGACGGAAATCCTGCAAGCAGCTGCTTTGAGGGAGGGG
Source organism: Uromys caudimaculatus (assembly GCA_028551405.1). Taxonomy (NCBI): domain Eukaryota; kingdom Metazoa; phylum Chordata; class Mammalia; order Rodentia; family Muridae; genus Uromys; species Uromys caudimaculatus. Next base: position 100,084,183 of record CM052707.1, read on the forward strand.
CTCCTAGGAAGGAAAAATACAATGTGTCATTAAAGGGATAATTGGTCCTCTCCTGTCCTTAGCATGTCATCAGGTGACTCAGATTTCTTGGAGGGACAAAGGCAGACTCCTGGACAGGTAATTGACAGGCTCTATTGGGATTCCTTTAAAAAAGAGTCTATTTGTGTTTATTTTATGTGTAGGGGTGTTTTGCCTGCATTTATGTCTGTGCACCCCATCCATGTAGTGCCCACAAAGGCCAGAAGAGGGCATCAGATCCTGTGGAATTGGAGTTACAGACAGTTGTGAACTGTTATGTGGGTGCTGAGGACTGAAGCTGGGTCTTCTGGAAGATCACCCAGTACTCTTAACCACTAAGCTATCTCCCCAGCTCCCTGAATTAACTCTTAGAAGGAGACAGTCGTAAGTAGCATGTTAGGCTTCCACCAAAGATTGGAACTAGAACTCAGATTCTATTGAAGAAGCGGCTTTGCGTTAGTAGGCCTCAACAAACTCAGACATGCCTAGCTTTTTATATAGTAATTTGAATTCTACTGAATGGCAAGCCAATGTCTCTCCAATAGTCTTACTCCTTGAAGACATTTGTAACAGGCAAATGACCTTGGAGAGGGGGGTCATTCATGATTGATGTTAGATAATTTTTAAAAGGCAGCTATAGAGAGACCAAAGGTAGAGAGAGGCTTGATCTGACTTAAGGTGAAACTTAGGGCATCTTGTCACTGGTATGTGTGGATGGCCAAAATGCCTACAGAGGAAGACTGGATGTGGCCTCTTATAAGGGAGGAAATGACTTCTGTAGTATACAAGGGAAGCTGGGAAGTGTAGTCCTTCAGCAGGAAACTTGGTCCTAATTCTGAGAGGATATAAAACAATCCAGGGCACGGTGTTATAGCTCTTTTTTTTCATTCCCCCAAGTAAAGTGTTTATCTGAGGGGTTAGTTCTGGGTCCAGTAAAGGGGTGTTCTCTGGCCATGTTGCTCTGTAGAGTCTTGATTATCTGTGATGGATCAGGCAATTGTCATTCTGCATTCCAGAGGAGAGCTAGAAAATAACTATTAGAAGGTTACAAGAAGATGATTTGGTTGTAGAGTAGAACTGAGGGATTTTTCTGGGAAGGTTGAAGGAGGGGGAGGAGCAGGAGCCTAGGCAGGAGAGACAAGAGTGGGACAAAGTGGGCAGAGACAGGTCCCAGGTGACCGTGATTGGTCCCATTGCCAGGACTGCTAGCTAAACTGAGCTAGCAGAAGTAGCGGGGAGCTCCAGAGCATCTCAGGAAGGGAAGAGGAGGCAATAAAGGGTTAATGTGAAGAACTGTATCTGGCCTGGGGTGAAAGAGATGAAGGTCCCTTTGCAGATGTGTCAGGGACAAATGGAGCTGTTGGGGGTGAGAGCCACTGGAGAGTTTGCGTGGAAATTTTTGTTGGGTTCAGTAAGTAAAACATTTAAAAAATGGTAAAAACATAAGTATTAGGATAAAGAAGAGGAAAGGGTGATCCAGCGGAGGAACCAGAGTGGGAGGAAACCAGAAGGGATTCTTGTCTGGTTCCTGTGTTTTAGGCCCCATTTCAAATCAGACAGCATTTGTTGTGTGGACACAGCACGGTTCCAGGAGGGCACAGGGCCCATTTTTAGCAGCAGTCAGGGCTAGTCCTTTTTAATTGTGGAGTACCAGATCAGTTAAGGAGTTGACCTGCTCCTAGAGGGTGTTAAGCTGATCTGAGCTGGTGACACAGAGAAGTCCATCGATGCAAAGAAGGCTTTAGTCCAGCTGTTTTAGTTCTGAGTCCTGAGAACAATGTGCAGAGTGGCACGAAGAGGGGTGACTTGGGTGATTCATGGCTCATTATTCCTCCCTTAGATGTCACCTGAACTGCTGTTAGGGGTTTGGGGAGTTGATCTGTCTGTAACTGCTGTAAGGCTGACAGAAGTGCGACGAGGGGAGCAGCTGTCAGAATGTCAGAATGTCAGAAGAGGGTCCATCCAAGGGGTCATGACAGAACTTAAGAGTTGGCAAAGATCCAGAATGTAAGTCACAGGGAAATAACTAAGCAGCTTAAATGGAGACCATTAAGAGACAAAGTTACAGAAGGAAAACTTTTACATCAAGATTAATATGAGTTGAATACAACTGGACAACTGGCTGTACCAGAGCTCCGCAGAAGGGTAAGGTAACTGTAAGTAGCTCTTTGTATGCATTAGAGCCTTGCCAGCTAAGAATGACTGTAGCTCAGTGCTGGTCACTAGAACTTTCTCTGAGGATTGGAAGGCCCAGACTGGTTTGGCTGCTACTGGCCACTTGTGACTGTTGGGCACTTGGAAACTGGCTTGGGCAAATGAAGAGCTAAGTTTTCTTTTAGTTCATCCAGTATTTAAAATACTGGACCAGGGATATAACTCAGTTGGTGGAGTAATCCTGTCAGGTTCATTCTCTACCACCACATAAAATTAGACATGTTAATATTAGGCAAGCCTGTAATCCCAGTCCTCAGGACCTATCTGGAGTCAGGAGGATCCGAAGTTCAATCATCTTCAGCTGCATAGTTACAGGCCAGCCTAGGATACTTGAGACCTTGTGGGTTTTTTTTTTTTTTAAGTTTTTTAAAAGATTAATTAATTTATTTTATGTATATGAACATACTGTAGCTGTCTTCAGACACACCAGAAGGCATCGGACCCCATTACAGATGGTTGTGAGCCACCATGTGGTTGCTGGGAATTGAACTCAGGACCGCTGACAGAGCAGCCAGTGCTTTTAACCGTCTTTTCAGCCTCTGATTCCTTGTCTTAAACAACAACAACAACAACAATAACAATAACAACAAAATTAGCAGTTAAAAGCACATGCTGTTCTTGCAGAGGACCTGAGAGAAGTTTTTACCACCTAAGTTGGGCTACTCACAACCACCTGTAACTCTAGTGCCAGGAAATCTGATGCCTGCTTCTGGACTCTGCAGATACCTGTTCTCGCACGCACACCCCCTGTGCAAACATGCATATACACATAATTAAAAGTATAAAAAATAAATAAATCTTAAAAGCAAAAGCACACCCAGAAGGCAATATAGAATATAAGACTATAAAGACAGAAAGGCTTGGGATGTGAGGGGACTGATCAATGATGGGTAATTAAAGTGATGAAAATGTAATAATTGATTAATTGATTGTAAATTATCACTCAACAAAAATATATGTCTTGGATATATACAAGAAAAGATATTAAAAATAAAAATTTTGAGACATAGTCCTAGTTAGTGTTAACTGTCAACTTGACATAGCCTGGAGTCTCTGAGAAGTGCATCTCAGTTGGGGGATTGCTCAGATCAGTGTGAGATTGTTTTGATTGTTAACTGATATAGGAGGGCTCAGCCCACTGTGGGCAGCACTGTTTCTGGGGCATGTGATCCTGAGCTATACAGGAAAGTTAACTGAGGATGGACCTGCAAGTGAGCTGGCTGGCATGCACCGCCCTGCATTATTTCTGCTGTGCTTCGGCTGGGAAATGAGCTCCTTAGTAGAGGTAACGCTGTGAGACCTGCCTTCAGGATACTGCCTTACTTCCCTCAATGATGGATTGCGATCTAGGAGTGTAAGCCAAATAGATCCCAAGTGCTGGGTTACAGCTGTGTGCCACCACATCTGCTTTACACAGTGCTAGGGGTTAAACCCACAGCTTCATGAGTGCCAGGCAAGCACTCTACAAGCTCCAGCACACGGTCTGAATAGTCTATACTTAAGAAAGCTTTAGTATATAAAAAAACATGCAAACAAATAAAAATCTCATATATCAAGCTGGAGACATGGCTCAGTGGTTAAGAGCACTGGCTGCTCTTATAGAGGATCTGAGTTCAGGTCCCAGCAACCACTATTACACAGTGACATACAACTTCCTGTAGCTCCAGATCCAGGAGGTATGACATCTTCTCTGGCGTTCTTGAGCACTGCAGTCACATGCACGTACCCACATAAATAATAAAAAAATTTTTTTTTAGGACTGGAGAGATGGCTCGGCAGTTAAGAGCACTATCCCCAGGAACCACATGGTGGCTCACAACCTATAATGGCTCACAATATATAATGGAATCTGATGCCCTCTTTTGGCATACAGGTGTACATGCAGATAGAGCACTCATACATAAAATAAATAAATCTTAAAAAAGAATTTAAAAAAATCATATACCTAAATTAACCGGACCCAAAGTCTATACAACTTAATGAATTTATATACAGTTAGAATTGACCTTCAGGCAGAAGCTATGAAGCTTCACATTAAATTTTATACTCTGAGTACTGAATATATTTCAGGCACTTATCCACCTCCAACCCCAAAAGTCCATGGCAGAGTCAGAACTAGAAAAGCACTTGGGTTCATGCTGTCATTCACCACTGTCTATTGCCTGCCTCAGTCCTTCCTCTTCCCACACGTAGCCTTGTTCTCTTCTCTGTGTGTTATGTTGTACCCATGTGAACATTGGTGGCTTTAGTTTGCATTTCCCTGGTGGGAAATGAACCTGACTAGCTTTTCACCTGTTTATTGGTCATGGCTAGATCTTCTTTGAGGAAATAATTATTTGGAATTTATTTTGGTGGTGCTGGAGATCATATGCAGGTTCTTCTGGGTGCTGCTCAGTGTTCCACTGCTCAGCTGCACACCTAAGCCCCGACCTTATCATTTTATCACTGTTATTAGAGTTCTTTGTGTGCTCATCATATATATCATACACTCACACACACACACACACACACACACACACACACACACACACATATATACATTTCCCATTTTACTTGTACATTTTGTTTTACAAAAAATGGACTTGATGAGCCACCCTTATATTGATTATTTATGTGCATGTGTGTGTGCCTGGCCCTAGGGATTGGTGCCAGGTGTCCTTCTTTATCACCCTTTGCCTACTTTTGTTTGTTTGTTTGAGACAGTCTCACTCTGATGCCCTGGTTGGTCTGGGACTCTGTAGACCAGGCTGGTCTTAAGCCCATGGAGATCCATCTGCTTCTGCCTCCTGAGTCCTTCAATTAAAATTGTGTACCACCATAGCCAGCCTCTCTGCCTATGCTTTGAGGCAAGGTCTCTCCCTGAATCCAGAGATCACATTTCTCTGCTAGGCTAGAAGTCACTAAGTTCCAGTGACCCTCCTGTTTCTACTTTCCACCCCAAGCTGGGGTTCAGGGGCACACAGAGCACTCAGCTTGTTATTTGAGTGCTGAGATCTGAACTCAGGTCAAGATGATTGTTCAGTAAGTGATCCTAACCACTGAGCCACCTCTCTAGCCTCCAATCTTTCCTCTTTGAGAGATTCATTTTTAGCCGGTTATGGTGGCATGCACCTTTACTTCCAGCACTTGGAAGGGAGAGGCAGGTGGATCTCGGAGTTTGAGGCCAGACTGAGAGAATCCCAGGACAGCCAGGACCACACAGAGAAACCCTGTATCAAAAAACAAAATAAAAATTATTTGTTTCTCTCTCTTTCTCTCTGTGCCTCTTTGTGATACCTTTGTATACGAGCTTGCGAATGTCCACAGAGGCCGGAAAAGAGCTTCAGATCCTTGGGTTGGACATACAGGTGTTTTCGAGTCTCTTGATCCAGATTCCTGAGGACTGGACTGGTGATCAGTGTTTAAGAGCACTGACTGCTCTTCCAGAGAACCTGGGTTCGATTCCCAACACCCACAGGATGGTTCACAACCATGTGCAATTCGAGTGCCTTTCTTACCTCTGTGAATACTAGGTGCACACATGGTACACAGACATACATGCAACAAAACACCCCTACACAGTAAAAGAAAAAAAAGGTCTATATACCCCAGTTTTCATAATAGAACAGAATGGAATGCTCTTGGCCACTCAGCTGTCTCTCCAGCCTGTAGTCTCTATTTTCTAGGTGGTATCCTTGGAAGAATAAGTCTCAGTTTTAGTGATAAGTTGTTTATTTTGTTATTATTACTGAAATTCCCTCTTGTGTGAGTTTTGGGGCTAGAACTCAGGTCTTCAGGTGTGTCCAGTAAGCACCTTTGCCCACTGACCCATCTTGCTGGCCCTTGCTTGTTTTGAAGTAGTTTCACATGCACACTCATGCGGAGGGCACACCTTGGTCTGAGAGTGCTATTGATCTATCTGCACACGCTCAGACCTAACCACAGGAGCTCAGATCCTCAGGGCATGCCTAGAACTGTCTTTCCTGCTGTCAGGCCATTTTTCTTTTCTCTCCCCTCCCCTGATTTATTTATTTTATGAACAATATACACTGTTGCTCTCTTCAGACACACCAGAAGAGGGCACTGGATCCCATTACAGATGGTTGTGAGCCACCATGTTGTTGCTGGGAATTGAACTCAGGACCTCTTATCAGAGTAGTCAGTGCTCTTAACCATCTCTCCAGCCCCTGCCAGGCCACTTTCTACACACTTCTGCCTGTTCTGTAATGGAGAACCTGACATGAGCCTGACTCTGATGTTTATCCCCTTCCAGGGAAATCGGCCTTACACTGGGCTGCAGCCGTGAACAACGTGGAGGCTACCTTGGCTCTGCTGAAAAATGGGGCCAATAAGGACATGCAGGACAGCAAGGTGAGCCCTTGGGGACTGGCAGTGCTACAGCCCCTGTATGTGAGACAGCGGGGCTTCCATCTTGCATGCAGTCAGCTTTCAGGAGTGGGATTCTGGCCTGAGGGTTGGGAGAGCATATCAAAGGACAAACTTTGTAGTAGCCACCATTGTGACTGGGGAAGCAGCAGCAGCCACTGGAGCTGAGCTTCAGCAAGCCTCCTCATTTGCCAAGCACTTAGCAGTCTCAGGGAAGGGGAAATGTTAGGGTAACTGAGAAAACCTGCCAAAGGGCTGGTCCATAATCTCTCCTGTTTTATTGTTACATTTCTCAAGTGTATGGAGGTCAGAAGAAAACTTGTGGGAGTCAGTTCCCTCCTTCTACTGATTAGGTCCTGTTGCTTGAACTCAGGTCATTAGGCACCTTGACCTGTGAACCCATCTCACTGACCCTTCCTTTTTAAAACAGGAAATATATACATAATATATATTTATGCATATAGTATATATAAATAATATATACATATAAATGTAAATTATATGTATGAAATATATATATATATATATATATATATAAACTTTTTTCTTTCTTTTTTCCTTCCTTCTTTCTTTCTTTTTGAGACTGGCTTCCTACCCCAGGTTGGCCTTGAACTCACAATTCTCATATTTCTACTATCTGAATGCTGGTGTATGCTCTCATGCCTGGCTATTGTTTGTCTTTTTCTTTCTTTCTTTTTTTAAAGATTTATTCATTTATTTTATGTATGTGAGTACACTTGCTGTCTTCAGACACACCAGAAGAGGGCATCGGATCCCATTACAGATGGTTGTGAGCCACCATGTGGTTGCTGGGAATTGAACTCAGGACCTCTGGAAGAGCAGTCAGTGCTCTTAACTGCCGAGCCATCTCTCCAGCCCCTGGCTATTGGTTTTCAATGATGTATTTTATTTTTCAATAGTGTGTGTGTGTAGGTCTGTGGACATGAGTCTCAGGCACCCGTACGGCAAGCAGAGGGCGTCGAATCCCTCTAGAGTTGCCTGTATGGACACCAGGGATAGGACTGAAGTCACCAGGCTGAGTGACAAGTGTGCTTATCCACTGGGCTGTCTTGTCAGTCTTTACTTTGTTTCCTTCTCTTTTTGAGACCAGGTCTTGCTGGTTATTTTAGCAGAGGCTGACCTCAAACTCTTGGTGAGTCTTCTGCCTCAACCTCCCAAGTGCTGGGATTACAGGTTCAGATTCTCTGTCTCTGTCTCTGTCTCTGTCTCTGTCTCTGTCTCTCTCTGTGTCTCTGTCTCTCTCTCCTTCCCTTCCTCCCTTCCTTCCTTCCTTCCTTCTTTCCTTCCTTCCTTCCTTCCTTCCTTCCTTCCTTCCTTCCTTCCTTCCTTCCTTCCTTTTTTTTTAAAGACAAGGACTCACTTTGTAGACCAGGCTAGCCTGGAACTAGAACTCAGAGACCTATTTGCCTTTGCCTCCTGGATGGTAGGATTAAAGGTGTGCATGACCACCAGAGCCCCAACACCTGGCTTTTTAATATTCTACAACTCATTGCATTAACATGCAATTTATTTTGATGATTGGAAGTTTTGATGCCCCTTTAAATTTTGTGCTTAAGGTAAGTCCTGGCTAGATGTGCCTGCTACAGGGACATGGTTGTAATGAAAGCTTGTTTCTTCAACAGACCTGGGATCCAAACCCAGGTCCACCTATTTTCAGGGTATCAACTCTTAGTTCTCAGGCTGCGCTAGGGATTAGAAAACTAGGTGTTGGCCAGAGTGACTGACCTCTGTGGGCTCTGCCCCTCCCTCACCTCAGGAGGAGACTCCACTGTTCTTGGCTGCTCGTGAGGGTAGCTATGAGGCTGCCAAGCTGCTGCTGGATCATTTTGCCAACCGGGAGATCACAGATCACTTGGACAGGCTGCCCCGGGATGTGGCCCAGGAGCGACTGCACCAGGACATTGTGCGGTTGCTGGACCAGCCCAGTGGTCCCCGAAGTCCCTCCGGTCCCCATGGCTTGGGACCATTGCTCTGCCCACCAGGGGCCTTCCTTCCTGGCCTCAAAGCTGTGCAGTCTGGGACCAAGAAGAGCAGGAGGCCACCTGGCAAGACCGGGCTGGGGCCACAGGGAACTCGGGGTCGGGGCAAGAAGCTGACACTGGCCTGTCCAGGCCCCCTGGCAGACAGCTCTGTCACACTGTCACCGGTGGACTCGCTGGACTCACCACGGCCTTTCGGTGGGCCCCCTGCTTCCCCTGGAGGCTTCCCCTTGGAGGGTCCCTATGCTACCACAGCCACCGCAGTGTCATTGGCACAGCTGGGCGCAAGTCGGGCAGGTCCTCTGGGGCGCCAGCCTCCAGGGGGCTGTGTGCTCAGCCTTGGTCTGCTCAACCCCGTGGCTGTTCCCCTCGACTGGGCCCGGCTGCCTCCACCTGCCCCTCCAGGGCCCTCATTCCTGCTGCCCCTGGCTCCAGGACCCCAGCTGCTCAACCCGGGAACCCCAGTTTCTCCCCAAGAGCGGCCCCCACCCTACCTGGCTGCTCCAGGACATGGAGAGGAGTATCCTGCAGCAGGGACCCACAGTAGTCCCACAAAGGCCCGCTTCCTGCGGGTTCCCAGCGAGCATCCTTATTTGACCCCGTCTCCTGAGTCCCCAGAACACTGGGCCAGCCCGTCCCCTCCCTCCCTCTCAGACTGGTCTGACTCAACACCTAGCCCAGCAACTGCTACCACTGTGGCAGCTGCTGGAGCCCTGCCTGCTCAGCCACATCCCATATCTGTTCCCTCCCTCCCTCAGTCTCAGACTCAGCTGGGGCCCCAGCCAGAAGTCACCCCCAAGAGGCAGGTGATGGCCTAAGTTCTTGGATTTTGGAGGGGTGTAGAAGTGACACCCCTCCCTGGCTTCTCTCTCCCTTGCTTTTAAACTTACTCTCATCCCTTTATCTCTGTACCTCTCTTGTATCTCCTGAACCTTTCTTGTAGTGTGACTGAGTTGGTCACCAGCCCAGACCCCCAGTCTTTATTTATAATGGGTAGGGCTGACCTCGCACCACCTCGGCCCTCTAAGGGGTCTGGGGCCTCCTCTCGATCCCGTTCTCTGCCTCCACTTCCCCCCCCCCCCCTTTTTGCTTCTTATTTTCTCACACTCTGACATGAGTGAGTTATTATTTTTTCTTTTTTACATTTTGTATAGAGACAAATTCATTTAAACAAACTTATTATTATTATTATTTTTTACAAAATATATATATGGAGTTGCTCCCTTCCCCTGCTGCAAATCCCTCCAGCGCCCCCGTGGGGCTGAGTCTGTGGGCCGGTGTGGCCAATCCGGACTCTGTGTACCGAGTACACAGATATGACTAGGGGCCCGCGTACTGAGTATGTGGCCCTGGTATGTACCCCTGGGGTCAGGGGACACTTGGGAGCCTCCTTCCCCTGCCCATCCTCCTTTCTCACTTCACTGCATTCCAGAAAAGACTTGTAGACTCACTGGGAAAGGAGTCTTTCCTGCCCAAAGCCTCCACTCCAGGCCCACCTCCCAGAGCCTAGCTCACCTTTTAGGGCCTGGGGGGGCCACTTCAGGGGAGATGTATGCATTCCACTTCTAATTGTAAATACAGGGCTGAAGGCGGGAGTGGAGCTCCCTCTTCCTGTTAGTTTCCTTTGCTCAGCCTCACTGCCTAATAGAAGTGTTTTAGGCTGTTTTTATAATATGGTACCTGGTCACAGTCCATTGTAGCTGAATTCCTAGGTCCTGCACTGTACAACCCTTACCTTCCAGTTCCCTTACCACCTAATAAAGGAATAGTTAATACCCAAGTGTCTAGTTTCTGTGCAAGGTCCGACGTGGGCGTTTCTGGGCCTCTGCCTCCACAGGGCTAACTTGAACTCCCATCTTGGGGCAAAGCCATGTGCTTTGCCAGTCCACCCTTGATTCCTTTTTGGTTATGTGTCTAGATTCATTTCTGTTGCATTAAACAAATACCTAACAAAAAAGGAACTTTTAGGGGACAGAGGATTTTAGTTTCTAACTAAAAATTCCAGGTTACAGTTCAACATTGTGAAGAAGAGGCAAGAACTTAAAACAGCTAGTCATGTCACACCACAGTCAAGAGCAGAAGGAAATGAATGTATGTATACTTGCTTCTTTATGCTCAGCTGCAGTTTTACACTTTTACACAGTTTAGAAACCCCTGCTTAGGGAATGATGCCACCCACAGTAGGCTGTGTCTTCACACATCAATTGACTTAATTAAGACAATCTCCTAAAGACATGCTTTCAGGTCAACTTGACATAGACAACAACTCTTTACAAGTGATTTCTAAGTTCTGTCATTGTGACAAAATTAATCATCGTAACAGGTGATTCCAGTTTTTGGATCTTGTTTGATACCTGCCTTAAGGAATAGAGTGACTCAAAACAAAACAAAAACAAACAAAAAACCAAAAGAAAACCCTCACAAAACCCAGTAGTTTTATTTTGAGAACTTACTGTTTTCCTTTAAAACTTTATTATTATTATTATTATTATTATTATTATTATTATTATTATTGTTTTGAGACAGGGTTTCCCTGTGTAGCCATGGCTGTCCTGAAACTCTGTAGACCAGGCTAGCCTTAAACTCACAGAGATCTGCCTGCCTCTGCCTCCTGAGTGCTGGAATCAAAGGTGTGCACCTCCCAGCAGGAGTGGGATAAATTTAAAGGTGGGTAGGTTTGTGGAAGTATGGTTTTTTTTTTTTTTCTTCAATTTATGTGCTTTAGCCTTTTAAGTGCATGTCTGAGTATGTGCTGGAGAGGGGTACACCTGTGCCCTGTGTGCACATATGGGAGCCAGGGGTTCATGTCATGTGCCTTTATCATTCTCAGTCCCTGCCCCCTGTCCCCCTAGATATTCTCTTACTGAAACTGGGGTTGAGAGTTTCTACTAGCCTGGGTGGCCAGGGAGCCCAAGGATCTGCCTGTTTCTGTCTTGCAGAGATAGAGTTACACACTCCCACAGCCAACTTTTACCTGGGAACTGGGGATCTGAATGCAGGGACTCATCCCTACAGAAAGTCCTTCGCCTGCTGAGCCATCTTCCTAGCTGTCTGCTTGCTTTCTTCCTTTCTTTCTTTCTTTCTTTCTTTCTTTCTTTCTTTCTTTCTTTCTTCCTTTCTTTCTTTCTAAATTTTTATTTGATTAATTGTTTAGGTCAAAATTCAAAGTAATGGGCCCAGCACATTATGGATGATGCCATCCCTGGGCTGGAGGTCCTGGGTTCTATTAGAAAGCAGGCTGAACAAGCCATGAAGAGCAAGCCAGTAAACAGCCCACCTCCATGGCCTCTGCATCAGCTCCTGCATCCAGGATCCTGTCCTACCTGAGTTCCTGTCCTGATGTCCTCCAATAGGGAATAGTGATGTGGAAGTGTTATGGTATTAAATCACTGCAAAAGAAACCTTAAGACAGACAGACAGACAGACAGATACACACACACATACACACGGCGGGGGGGGGGGAGTGGTTGTTACACATCTGCAACTAGTAATTAAGGAGGAGGCAGGAGTATGCTGAGTTTGAGGCCAGCCTGGGGTAAAGAGTTCAAGGCTAACTTGGATATATATAAAGACAATATCTCAAGACAAAACAAACAGAAACCAAAGGAACAAACAAACAACTACAACAAAGATGAAAGTGTTTTTAAGATGAGAACACTCTGATGAAGGTGGGGGGAGAGATGGAGGGAAAATGGAGGTCCACACCATGTCTGCCTGCTCGGTGCCAAGACTTCTGAATAAGCCCCAGTTAAATGCTTTCCTTTATAGGAGTGAGACCACTCGCTAACCTCATTAATCCATCCATGAAGGAGTCAGAGCCCTCACAATCCCATCACTTCCCAAGGGCTCTGCCTCTGAATCTTGCTACACAGGGCTGCAAGCCTTCACCATGACAGCTTTTTCAGGGTGTTTGAGATAAAAGAGATGATTTGTGGGAGCAGCCTTCAGCAAATCAGAGCATGGCAGTTTGGGCACACATACCCCAGCCTCCTTGCCTTTCCTTAAGGTTAATTATGAGCTTGATCCACTATTATTTAAAGAATCTCTTCTCCCCATCCCTGCTTCTTCCAGAGTCTCATGTAGCCCAGACTGGACTCAAATTCACTATGTAGCCAAGGCTGGTCTTGAACTCCTGATTGAAGATCTCTCTATGTAGAATTTCTTGCATTTGATCCTCTGCCCAAAGAAACTCATCTTTAGCCATGTGCACGAGTAAGCTCCAGGGACTAAATGCTGAAAAATGCAGTGACATCCAAGCAAGGCGAGAGCTTTTATTCCTGAGGGCTGTACACATGAAGAGTGTCACACAACTCTGGCTTTATGTAAATGGAAGTATCCCACAGAGGGAGCCCACTCTTGCACCTAGTACAGCTAACTTAATTGCAAGCACCTGTGAGACTCTTGTTTTTCGGGGGTGTGTGTCCTGTAATGGGTGGGGGACAGGTCTTAGTTGGGGACTAGGAAGTTGTACTGGTTGAGGATGGGAGCTAGGCCTCAGGCATGCCTGTGGAGGATCACTTTGCGTTAATTGAAGACCCAACCACTGTGGTTAGTGACATTCTTTGGTTAGATGGTACAAGATTACAAGGTTATAACAGCCACTGGGGAAACAGAGCTAGTGGGATTCAAAGATTCGTGTGTGTATGACTTCACTGGTACCCTAGCTTGAGGTGTTTTATATCTCAGCGGGCTTTGTTCTACCTCCCCAGCCCACATAACCCTTCATCCGCCATCGTGTAAACAACCGTAACTCAACTCATTGAGTCAGCAGTAATGATGACAAGAGACATGAAAACAGTTGGGAAACACAGCTGAGCTTCAGCGCAGGCGCCATGTCACAGAAGAAGTGCTCCACATGGCCTGCGCCACAGAAGGGCGAGGGGAAGATCATGCAGGTCTCAATCAAGGCCACTGAGAAACCAGAGCAGAAAACCAAGGCTCCCAAACACAGGCAAACGGTGGGTCTCATGACCACAGAGTATAGCACAAGGGATGGCAGATGGCCACATACCTGTCATAGCCCATCAGGGTAAGGAGGAAACAGTGGCTGCAACCCAAGCCTAGGAAGAAGAACATCTGGGCCCGACAGCCCGCGATGGAGATGGCCTGGCTCTCCATCAGCAGATGAGCCAGCATGTTGGGGATGGTGGCCAGTGTGTAGCAGGTCTCAGAGAGGGAGAGCACGGCCAGGAAGTGGTACATAGGTGTATGGAGAGTGCGGTCCACCTGGATGATGGTGATGATGGTGGCGTTGCCACTGAGTGTGATCAGGTAGGTGAGGAGGAACAAGATGAAGAGAGTGGGCCTCAGTTCTGGGAGGTTGGAGAATCCCACCAGCATGAACTCTGTCACCAGCCAGGTCCCATTGTCCTGCTGCTTCTCAGGAGCCTGAGAGGAGATAGGGTTACTGGAAGAAGGCAGGGCAGTGAGGCTTGGCTAGGCATCAGGTGTGGGCTAGGAGAATCATCGCTGGTTTGCAACAAGACAGAGGGACTCAGAAATGATCAGTTGTTACCCAGCCCGCAAGGTGTCTCTTCAATTTGTAAGACAATTCTCTGAACTTAGAAGGCAAAGATATTTTGAATGTGGGAGGTGAAAGAAGAAATGTTCGTGTTCCAATTTCCTTTCTGTTGCTGATTTAGTTAGGGTTTTACTGCTATGAGCAGATATCATGACCAAGGCAACTCTTATAAGGACAACATTTAATTGGGGCTGGCTTACAGGTTCAGATGCTCCATTATCATCAAGGTAGGAACATGGCGACACCCAGGCAGGCATGGTGCAGGAGGAGCTGAGAATTCTACGTCTTCATCTGAAGGCTGCTAGTTGAAGACTGACTTCTGGACAGCTAGAATGAAGGTCTTAAAGCCTACACCCCCACAGTAACACACCTCCAACATGGCCACGCTTCCAACAAGACCACACCTCCAAGTAGTGCCACTCCCTGTGTCAAGCATATTCAAACCATGACACCTAGGAATTGGTGCTGCCCACAGCGGGCTAAGTCTTTGTACATAAGTGAGTTAAGCCAGTTTCCCACAGACATACCCATTGACCAACACTATGTAGACAATCCCTCAGTCAGGTTCTCTTTCTAGGTGATTCTAAATTTCAGTTGACAGTTAAAGATAACTGTCACAGTAACTTCATTTGAGTACCTTTAGAAGCAGAGCCTACATAATGACCCAAGAGAAAATTGTTTACCTTAGGAGCAATTCAAAAAATTATGACAAGGGTCAAGTATATTATCTCACTAATAGGTTGCTTGTCTAGCAGCCAGGAAGACCTGGGCTAAATCCTCAGTACTGAAACAACAAAGAAATGATTTTGGAGATGGCTTTGAGACAGTTAAGGGCCACAGCCAACACAAAGCATGTTGTCAACTTGGACATTTACTACTGTGGGCAATTGTGATTACATCCTACTGGGAATCTCTGAAACGTGCTGAGAAACACACATGTCTGAGAATGAGGGGTGTGGGGCTTATTTGCCAACTCTCATTAATCATTTGTTTGGGGTCAGGTGGACATGGTAGCCTGCCTGTAATTACAGCATAAAAGAGATGAAGAGAGGGGAGACGTGAAGCAAGCTGGCTGCCCGAATCAGTGAGTTCTGGGGTCATGTGACCACCTTCCCGGATGAAAGACACACACGCAGCCTTTGTATTCTATATGCCTTAAGCAGCTCAGTAGCTGGGCAGCCGCCCGCCCTCCTGTTAGATGCGCTTAGAATCTACCTCCTATCCAGAACCCGAGTTATTACTATGTTTCATCCGGGCTGCTTTTAGCAAGCAGGCGGCCCTCTGGGCCATGTTTTCTTGGCCTATCATGGGGACTCTTCTTGTTTCACTACCCCATGGCCACTCTTTCTCCTGCATGTTCTTACCATCCCATTGTGGCTTCCTTTCTCCACTCTCTCCCTCCTTGAGGTTCCTAGCTCAGGAAACCTAAACCCTACCTATGTCTCTTCTCTCCAGCTATTGTCTATTTGACATCTTTATTTACCAGTCAGAACTAACTGGAGGCAAGGTCCCTCAGGCTATGTGCAGACTCCAAATCTTGGAGGCAACACTTAGCATTACAATAAACAGTAAAAGACAAAACTTCCTCACTAATCATCTTAACATTTATATTTTATGTGTATAGTTGTTTTGTCTGCATATATGTATATGTACTATGTACATGTACTGTGTAGATGCCTAGTGCTCACAGAGGCTCTAGGATTTCTTGAAACTGAAGTTATCAGATATGTTAGGAGCCATCATATCAGTGCTAGGAATGAATCCAAGTCCTCTGCAAGAGAAACAAGAACTCTTAACTGTAGAGCCATCTATCCAGACTCAAGTTCCATTATCCTGAAAGCTAAAAGAGCCTGGTCAAGAGCAATTGAAAAAAGGACCTGCAATCTTCATCTGCTCATTTGGAGCCCATGAAGTCTGCATCCTGTGAAGGTCCCAGAACAGCACTTGCCTGCAGGGGGTTACCTGTAGGTGCTGAGTTCAGGGACCTGCCAGTGTCATCCCCACTGTGACAGCCAGAGACCCATGGTCCTTTCTGAGAAGTGTGGGAAGGCAGAGAGCCAGGAATGTTGTGGGGAGGTTCTGGTCCCTCTCTCCCCATTTCTCCTCATCAGGAACCCCTCCCCTGCTGCTTCCAGCTCTCACCCTACAAGATTCTCTGTGTGCGCGCGCGCGTGCGTGTGTGTGTGTGTGTGTGTGTGTGTGTGTGTGTGTGTGTGTGTGTGTGTCTGAGTGCCCATGTAGCTCTGGGTTGCATGAGCGTGTAGCTCCACACTCCCAAGCCCACTTGTATCTGTCTCGCCACCATCTGTGTACCAGAGTTCTGTGCCTTCGGGGTTCAGAGCTGGAGGGGCTGCCTCCTGTTCCCTTCTGAACACATTATAGATTCTCCTGGATGCTGCAAACCCAACTGAAATTGGAATTAAACATCTTTGAAACAAGCTCCATGGAAGGGTGTCATTGTTCAATCTGAAAATTTTCCCTCCATCTATTCATTTTTAGACTTCTCCCTACGGTGGGGATAGTCAGATGGCTCCTGTAGCCAGAATGTAACTCACCATGGCTATGATAGGTTCTCACATCCCTGTGAATGTCCCTTTCTGCCTAAGAAGGGAGGGGCTGAGGACCCACATTCTCATGTTCTGGGGTCCCTGGAGCTTCTGTCCCAGAAGCTCTGCAGTCACTAACAAGCCTCCCAGGGCCAGGCTGGTGTTATGAGAGATTCTCTTTCCTGGAGCTAGAGATCCCAGGATCTTTTCCCCTAGCATCTATCCCTAAGCCTCAGAGTAGTGAAGGATTAATTGGAATACTCCTTTGGGAACTATTAATTTTGCTCTTATTCCCTCAGATGGAGGGAGGAGATTAGAGCTGTATCCAAGCTCTGTGAATATGCAGCTTGGGCTGAGCCCAGAGAGTTTCCTCCTCTGTTCTAACTATCCCCAGACCTAGGTCTTGAGGCTTTTTGTCTCTGTACAATCTAATCTTCTATACTGACTGATTCAATCTGGCTCCTCTCGGCTTCTCACTGAATTGTTCTGCCTCGCCTCATATTAACTTTGGCAGTATGTTCTAATCTTCTGGCTCCTTTTCATTCTCTGGCTTGTTCTGTCTTCATCTGGGTCTAGCTTATTCTCTCTGCCATCTGTCTTTGTAAAACTGCCCTGCTAAAACTGCTACACATACACTCTCTCCCTGAGCTGCTCTAAAATAGCCTCTCCTTCCTGTGCTGTTCTCATGAGAGCTGGGCTATCCTATCTCTGACCCATTCTGTCAAGTCTTTCCCTGATTTGTTTCTTTGCCCCTCAATTAGATGTCATTTTCAAATGTGACTTCTTCCTTCTACAAACTAACCTTAGCTTCATTGTTAGGGATTAAAGAACATGTCTGTATTTGAGCTAGATCATACTGTAATCCAGAGTATATCTGCATTCCAGCTGATCACAATGACCTAGATGGTCTTTGGATGTGAACCCTTGCCAGACAGCCATGCTGGATTAAAATTCCTCTACAGGGGGCAGTTGCAAATGCATTCTTAGGTCCATCAGTGCTTTCAATGGTCTGCAAGGAGTGTCACCTCGGCAGGTCAAGACTGCTTCCCCAAGACCATATCTTTGTGGGAGGAAGAAGTAGATGATTTGATGACAAAGCCTAATTTAGGGTCCCATGGTCTTCAAATGCTTGTTCTTTTCAGATAGTTTTAGTCCCATAAATAACCTCAGTGAACTCATTGGTTCACTAAGCAAGACCTGGTTGAAATTGTTTCTCCAGATTGCTGTTGGTGTCCCACATGGGATAAAACAACACTTACTTATGTCTCTCCACAAAAGTCACAACAACTAATGCCTGAATAGAGACTGACAGAATCAAAGATGAGCTGAGGAGTGCAATGCAATGCCTGCTGAGACCTGTGGCTGCTGTGATCTCTGTGAGGGTGGAGAATCCCGAGGCAATCCTGGTATGCTTACCTCAATCCATGTGTTATGGGATGGCATATCTCCTTGCTGTAGTGGTGGCTGCATGCCAAGATATCTGTCTTCCCTTATGTGAGATGGAGTGTCACGCATTCTTGATGACTGGGATCTGCCACATGAATGTAGAGATGCCCCTGATACAGATGAAGGACCAGAGAAAGCCTTGTATTCCCTGAGAGAAGTATGCACGGAACAGGAGTGCTGGTTAGTTGTTGATGCAGTTGCATGGTCACTGCATTGAGTAATAAAACATGAAGTTGAGGGTGGGATGGCTGCTCAGCAGGAACTTACCTGTTTAAGGGAGTAACTGCAAGTGGGAATGATATGTGCTGGCATCCTCCACGTTAGCCTCTAACTTGGTGGACAAATTGGATAGAAAAAAGGGTGAAATGGAAGTGCCGTGTGTGCATGCATGAGCATGTGCTTCCAGCCAGAGGACAACTTTCAGGAGTCGTTTGTCTCCTCTTACCATGTGGGCTTCTGAGACTATACTCAGATCACCATGCTTGGTAGCAAGTGCCTTATCCCTCTGAGCCATGTTGCCATTTTGGTTTGCATTTCTTGTAGCTAGGTAGGAGGTCAAAGTGGAAATGAAATACATGTTGGATCTGAAATACATGAGGAGTCCTTCCAAAAACTTGTAACCTATGACTAGATCACAGAGACTTAGGAGGAAAATAACATAGTAGAAGTAATAGAAGATACCTTGAAGATCCAACCTTTACTAGAGAAGAAGAATTTACCATACAGACAGGGGCTCACCATATGGTCAGGGGCTGGCTACGTGGCTTAGCAGATAAAGGTGCCTGTTGCTAAGCCTGATGACCTGAATTCGATCCCTACGACCCACATGGTGGAAGGACAAAACCATTACCTGTGTACTTGTGCACACATGTACAGACACACAAGGAAACAAATCTATCTATGTATATATATATTATATATATATACACACACACATATATATATATTATATATATATATATTTGTTTTTTGAGACAGAGTTTCTCTGTGTAGTCCTGGCTGTCCTGGAACTCTCTCTTTGGAGTAGACTGGCCTTGAGCTCAACAAATTAAAAAAAAATGAAAAAGAAAACATGCATAGAGAGTGATAACAGTGGACAACAAGGAAGGGAATATGGCAGTGACTGAAAATGTCCTCCAGGTCCAACTTTTAATAGTGAGGAAGGGAAGGCCATGATCCAACATGCAAGACAGGAGCCCTAACAATGGCCCAATATTATGACGTGGGACTGGAGAGATGGTGTAGTGTTTAAGAGCACTGGCTGTTCTTGCAGAGGACTGTGTGTGTGAACCTGTCTTACACAGGCTCCATTCCCAGTACCTGCCTGCAGATTACAACTGTGTATAACTCCAGTTCCAGGGCATTCAGTGTCCTCATCTGACCTCTGTGAGCACACACTCAGTGTACATACATGCACGCACAGACAAACATTCAGTGTCCTCATGTGACCTCTG
Source organism: Uromys caudimaculatus (assembly GCA_028551405.1). Taxonomy (NCBI): domain Eukaryota; kingdom Metazoa; phylum Chordata; class Mammalia; order Rodentia; family Muridae; genus Uromys; species Uromys caudimaculatus. Next base: position 100,103,747 of record CM052707.1, read on the forward strand.
TGAGCACGCACTCAGTGTACATACATGCACGCAGACACAAACATTCATGCACATAAAATACAGCTTTTTTGCTTTTTGATACTATAATATAGTTATAACATTTCTCCCTTCCCTTTTCTCCCTCCCATATATCCCTCCCTGTTCTCCTTCACATTCATGGTCTCTTTTAAAACTAATGGTTATTGCACGAATATATGTCTATGCACACACACACACACACACACACACACACACACACACACACACACTCCTAAATATAACCTGTTTAGTCCACATAATGTTACTTATGTTTATTAGGAAGGGAGAGAGAGAGAGAGAGAGAGAGAGAGAGAGAGAGAGAGAGAGAGAGAGAGAAGGAGGAGGAAGAGGAAAGGAAGGAAGGAAGGAAGGAAGGAAGGAAGGAAGGAAGGAAGGAAGGAAAGAAGGAAGGAAGGAAGGAAGGAAACTTTGACAGCCGGGGAATATTTAATACCCAAGTTCCTTAAATTGGAATATATTCAAAGTGGGTTTATTGGAGCAGCTCTCCAGTGGGTTCACTAGTCTCAGAAAATGAGGCCAGGGAAATCGTCATGCAGACAGGGAGACGGGGGGGGGGGGAGCAGAGAAAGAGAGAGTGTGCACAGAAAGAGGGAATGCAGAAAGAGTGGGAAAGAGCTTTAAACAAGAATGAAAGAGCCAGTCACATTCTGGCTTGTGAGGATATAGAGGTGGATAGAAGCGGTCTGAGTGCTATGTAAACAGAAATCCAAGAAACAACTCATCCTTCCTTAAGACAGAAGCTGTATGTCCTGAGACAAATGAAGGAAACTGGTCCTAATGGGCTGGCTTACAGAAACTACAAGGGACACTGATTATCACTGTCTGAGGTCCCTATAGATATGCAGGAAGGAAGATGGAGAAGTATGGGCATTACTGAGGTGTCTTAGTCAGGGTTTCTATTCCTGCACAAGCATCATGACCAAGAAGCAAGTGGGGGAGGAAAGGGTTTATTCAGCTTACATTTCCACATTGCTGTTCATCACTAAAGGAAGTCAGGACTGGAACTCAAGCAGGTCAGGAAGCAGGAGCTAATGCAGAGGCCATGGAGGGATGTTTCTTACTGGCTTGCTTCCCCTGGCTTGCTCAGCTTGTTCTCTTATAGAACCCAAGACTACCAGCCAAGGGATAGTACCACCCACAAGGGGCCCTTCCCCCCTTGATCACTAATTGAGAAAATGCCTTACAGCTGGATCTCATGGAGGCATTTTCTCAACTAAAGCTCCTTTCATAACTCCAGCTTGTGTCAAGTTGACACAAAACCAGGTAGTACAATTGACCCCTTGTCAACTTGATACACAAACACATCACTATTAAGCCTCAACCCTAACTTTCTTATTCATCCCCAATATCTAAATAACTTTAAAAGTCCCACAGTCTTTGCAAATTCTTACATATTAAAATTTCAATCCCTTTAAAACATCCAATCTCTTAGAATTCAAAGTCTTCTAAAAATTCAAAGTCTCTTGACTGTGGGTTCCACTAAAATACTTTCTTACTTCAAGAGGGAAAAATATCAGGGCACAGTCACAATCAAAAGCAAAATCAAACTCCAACCATCCAATGTCTGGGATCCACTCACGATCTTCTAGGTGCCTCCAAGGGCTTGGGTCACTTCTCCAGTTCTGCCCTTTGTAGCACACACCTTGTCTTCTAGGCTCCAGCTGCCTGTACTCTACTGCTGCTCCTGTTCTTGGTGGTCATCTCATGGTACTGGCATCTTCAAAACACTGCTGTCTTCCAAAGCAACTAGGCTTCACCAATAGCCTCTCATAGGCTCTCTTCATGGTGCCAAGCCTCACCTCCTTTGCATGATCCCTTCAGTCCTGGAATTGCAACTGAGGCTGCACCTTCACCAATGGCCTTCCGAGGCCTCTCACAGTGCCCAGGCCTCAGCTGCTCTTCATGACTCCTTCATGCCTTCAAAACCTGTACCACCTGGGTGACTCTTACACATTACCAAGTCCAGCCACAGCACAAGGTACAGCCTTGGAAATCTCTGGAACACAGCCTCTGTGCTCTCAGAAAACACTTCCTAGAAGGTATCATCTCAGTGATGCTGGTCTCTTCTTAATCACCACTAATTTCTTAGCTCCAGCTAACTAGCATCAACAGTCCCAGTAATGCAAAGTTTTTGCTTTAGTAGTTCTGGTATCTTGTTAATCACAGCTGATTCTTCAGCCCCAGCTAACCAAAACCACAGAATCTTCACAATCAAAATAACAATGGCCCTGATACAAGTCTTTAGTCTTCTCTCTGAAATTTCACAAGCCAGGCCTCCATTTTCTGCACTGTTCTCAACATTATCTTCTGAGCTCCTATTCAACATCCCGCAGAGCTCTTAACATCTTCTAACCCAAAGTTCCAAAGTCCTTCCACAGTCCTCCCCAAAACATGGTCAAGTTGTCACAGGAATACCCCACTCCCAGTACCAATTTGGCTTAGTCAGGGTTTCTATTCCTGCACAAACATCATGACCAAGAAGCAAGTTGGAGAGGAAAGGGTTTATTTAGCTTACACTTCCACATTGCTGTTCATCATTAAAGGAAGTCAGGACTGGAACTCATGCAGGTCAGGAAGCAGGAGCTGATGCAGAGGCCGTGGGAGGATGTTACTTACTGGCTTGCTTGCTTCTCCTGGCTTGCTCAGCCTGCTTTCTTATAGAGCCCAAGACTACCAGCCCAGGGATGGCACCACCCACAAGGGACCCTCCCCCCTTGATCACTAATTGAGAAAATGCCTTACTGCTGGATCTCATGGAGGCATTTTCTTATCTGAAGCTCCTTTCTCTTTGATAACTCCGACTTGTGTCAAGTTGACGCAAAACCAGCCAGTACATGAGGGAGCATGAGGGAGGCGATGTTGGGTGCTCAGCTCACTGGGCTGCATAGGACTGTGTTTATGGGATGGTTAAGAAAGTGATGCAGTGCTTTTCTTGGGGTAGGTCTGGGACTTCAGCAGCTTTGCTGAGCCCAGTGGGAGACAGATAGGAGAGGCTCTAGTAGATCTGAATGATTTGGGCTACCATATGAATCTGGTCTGTAAAGTGCAAAAGCCATCAAGAGGAGATGGGAAAAGACAGAGCTGACAAAGTACTCTGTCCTGGTCATGTGAAGGCAAACATGGTGGTCATGTATCTAGCCAGAGTTCGGTCAAAATGCTGTGGAAATGTGGGAGGAAGACTGAAAGACAGAAAATATCTGCACCAGCTGACTGGTCAGCTCCTTTGAGGTTCAAGACTTTGCCCCATATCTTTTGTGAAACCCAACTCTCCCCAAACCTGGTTCCTCTGCAGTATGAATGGCCTGTGGTACGAATGGCCTGTGGTAAGTTCTGGTGCTTGGAGAAAAATCTCTGCTCATGAAGAAGTTTAACATCAAGACAACTTAATTCAGCCAATCAAAATAGACGCCATTATTTGGAGGGCTAAGAGGGCAGAAGGGATATAAAAAGTCTGTCTGACTGAACGCCGGGCTCCATTTTGGGACTGATGACTGGATCTCTTATACACACACAATAAATTGTTCCTGGCTTTCACTTTGGATATCTCATCCCTGGGTTATCTCTTACAACGTTTCTGATGTTCTGGACAGGAAATGAGACAGTGTTTTCACTTTCATTGTCTCCACAGTGCTGGGTTTTTCCGGCACTAGGAGCAGCTGCTCACTTGATATCAATGGGCCATTTTATCCATAAGAGACTGGCCCTCTGGGGTACTAGGACCAGTCTCCAAAGTACAATGGACCCTAGCCCCAGGAATCAAGTCAGGGAGCTTTGCCTATCAGTCTGGTAAAAACCTGAGTTCATTTGGCTTTGGATATGTGGTTAACCCCTCTCGTTGGGTGGAAGAGAAGAAAGATGGCCTCCTAAGAGTCCTAGAGCTGTCAGAATAATCTGTTAAAAAGAAAAAGCACAACTATAGAGTGACTCCTGAGGACTGGGGGGGGGGGGGGGCTGGAGTCATATTGAGACTTCTGGAGAAGTCAATGGCAGCATTTGGCTCTGGGCATTTTGTCCCTCCCTGTGACTTTACATCCAGGCTCCAGCTTATACAAGTCTGCCAACTGCCAAGAGGCACCTGCGTGAAGTGACTGAAACCAGCAGGAATTCTTTGACCTTCCGTTTGCTCTCATGTGTTAACGCCTTCCAACGGAAGACAGGGTTGGCAACAGAGTTAGCCTTATACTTTGTGATGGACAAGGCTATTCAGAGAAATGTAATGTCCAGCTATCTCCTGCAAAACCCGGGCCTTCTGTAATTGGCCATCTTCTGGGGGTAGGATGGCCTGCTGAAGGGTCATTTCTGCAGCACCTGTTCATTCCTCCTGTCCCCTAGCAAGAAGAGGGACCGGTTGGTGTAAAACTGCACGAATGTTTGAAGGTGAACAGTTTGCACTGGTTGGGTGTGCTTTCTCTCTCTTATTGCTTTGTTTGAGACTGGGTTTCTCTGTGTAGATCTGTCTGTCATGAAACTCACTATCCAGACCAGGCTGGCCTTCACCTCCTGAGTGCTGGGATTAAAGGCACGTGTCACTATTGGCCAGCTCATTATTGGCTTTGTTTTGTTGATTTCCTTGAGACAGAGTCTCACTCTGTAGCACAGACTTGTCTCAAACTCATAGTGATCCTCCTGCCTGAGTCTCCCCAGAGCTGTGATGACAGGAATGCACTGTCACATTTGAGTTTCACCTTATCAATCTACAGAAAGATGAATCAGGTTTGAGTGGAACAGAGGCCAGATTTCAAAGGAAGGAGACAGAACATTGGATTTTCTAACTGTACTTTTAACATGGGTACTGGGAGTTAAACTCAGGTCCTCTGGAAGAACAGCATCGGAACTAAGCCATCTTTCCAGCCCAAGAGGGATAGTTTTAAGCTTTGCTGTCATGATAATGGTGAGCCAGGAGGATGGACAGATCGTAGTGGTGGTGGTTGCTCTATGTGGTCAGTTGCAGCAGGTCAGAACATTAATTAGTGTGGTTCTGAGGGGTGGGGAGAAGTTGAGGAGAGCATGGATGTGGCTGCCAGAGACTCACAGGGAGTGGCATTATTGAAATGTGGGTTTGTTGGAGTAGGTGTGGCCTTGGAGTAGGTGTGGCCTTGTTGGAGTAGGTGTGACCTTGCTGGAGTGGGTGTGGCCTTGTTGGAGGAAGCATGCCTGTCACAGGCGGTGGGCGTTGAGCCAGGCCGTCACTCTTCTTGCACCCTGCAGATCCAGATGTAGAACTCTCGGCTACCTCCTACCTCTCTAGCACTATGTCTGTCCACATGTGGTCATGCTTCCTGAGATGAGGATAATGGAGTAAACCTCTGAACTGTAAGCCAGCCCCAATTAAATGGATGTGGCGTCTCTTCACACCAATAAAACCCTAAGATGTTTAGTGACTAAAAAACAGAAAAAACAGACACGTGGAGGCTGTGGGCTCTAAATTAGTCCTGGGCAGCCCAAGTAACAACATCAAGCCATCTACTTTTTTCTCCCACAAAGGCAGAGTCTTTGCGAAGCAGCCTTGACCAGCTGAGGTGATGTTCCTTGTAGATGATCAGCACTGATGGAGCCAGGGATGCATTTGTGACTGCTGTCCCTAAAGGAAGATTCCAATTATTCCTTCCCTACTCTGAGGCTTAGGGCTGGGTGCCGGGAAAAAAGACCCCAGGGTCTCTAGTTCCAGGAGAGAGAGTACTTCTCATAACACCAGCCTGGCCCTGGGAGGCTTGTTAGTGACTGCAGAGCTTCTGGGACAGAAGCTCCAGGGACCCCAGAACATGAGAATGTGGGCCCTCAGCCCCTCCCTTCTTAGGCAGAAAGGGACATTCACAGGGATGTGAGAACCTATCATAGCCATGGTGAGTTACATTCTGGCTACAGGAGCCATCTGACTATCCCCACCGTAGGGAGAAGTCTAAAAATGAATAGATGGAGGGAAAATTTTCAGATTGAACAATGACACCCTTCCATGGAGCTTGTTTCAAAGATGTTTAATTCCAATTTCAGTTGGGTTTGCAGCATCCAGGAGAATCTGTAATGTACTCAGAAGGGAACAGGAGGCAGCCCCTCCAGCTCTGAACCCTGAAGGCACAGAACTCTGGTACACAGATGGTGGCGAGGCAGATACAAGTGGGCTTGGGAGTGTGGAGCTACACGCTCATGCAGCCCAGAGCTACATGGGCACGACACACACACACACACACACACACACACACACACACACACACACACACACACCGCACACGCACACACACACAGAGAATCTTGTAGGGTGAGAGTTGGAAGCGGCAGGGGAGGGGTTGCTGATGAGGAGAAATGGGGAAGGAGGGGCCAGAACCTCTCCACAGCATTCCTGGCTCTCTGCCTTCCCACACTTCTCAGAAAGGACCATGGGTCTCTGGCTGTCACAGTGGGGATGACACTGGCAGGTCCCTGAACTTGGCACCCACAAGTAACCCCTGCAGGCAAGGACTGTTCCAGGATCTTGGTTGTGTGCACATTTCATGGGCTTCAAGTGAGCAGACGAGGACTGCAGGTGCCATGAAGTGACTCCTTGGACATGCCGGTCTTCCTGTCTAAGAGGTGGGAACATGAATCTGGCCTTGTGTTTACAACATGTCTCAGCCAGGTTCTTTTAGCTGTCAGAATGCTGGTACCTTGAGTTCTGTGCTTGAATTGGGTTTCCAGTTTACTGGGAAGATATATCTTAATGAAAGGCCTTAGAACGATGGTAGTCCAGTCACATACAGGATTTCCTGTTCTCAGTTTTGGGGTTGGGAACTTGGTCACAGCACTATTTGTCAACTGTGAGTTCATAAGAGTCATCTTTGAGTTCACAGATGAGGCTCAGAGGGATGCAGCCAGCTGCCTGGAGTCATCATGTCCCTTGCAAGCATGTTGTGAGGATTCAGGTCCCCACACTCGAACGGGAAGCATCTTCCCCCTCAGCATCTCCTCAACCCAGGAGTGCACCTTTATTGGCTGTTTGCCTTCCCTGCTTCATTTCTTTTTTCATACACTGTTGGGTCAGGAGTTCTTACCTAGGATCTCCTTCTAGATTTAAATAAGCCAGCAGTGGCTTTACTGTCTTCTTTCCCCATCTAAACTTTGTGTCTATGGCCATATTGCCGTGAGTGTGCCTGACTTTGTTTGTCTTCAGAACTTAGTACTTGAGTGGGAGACCTAGGAATATTGGGTGCTATAGGCTTAAATTTCTTTTTTTGTGTGATTTTTAAAAAAGATCTATTTTTATGGTGTGTGTACCACCCACTATTGGGTCTAAGAAGTAAACTCTCATCCCCCAAAAGAGGAGGAAGTCCTCTTAACCACTGAGCTGTTTCTTCAGGCCCTGATTTTAAATGGTTTTTCCTTTTGCTTTTATTTCATGTGTTGCATGTGTGTCTGTGTAAGAGTGTTGGGTTAGAGACAGTTGTGAGCTGCCATGTGAGTCCTGGGAATCGAACCTAGGTTCTCTCAAAGAGCAGCCAGTATTCTTAACCTCAGAGACATCTCCCCAGTACCTTTTCTTTTCCTCTCTCCCTCCCTCCCTCTCTCCCTCCCCCTCCCTCTCTTTTCTTGCCCCTCTCTCTCCCCCTCTCTTTTGAGAGAGTTTCTCTGTGTAACCCTGGCTATCCTGAAACTTACCCTGTAGACCAGGCTGGCCTCAAACTCAGAAATCTGCCTGTCTCTGCCTCTACTGGGATTAAAGGTGTGCACTAACACTGCCTGGTTAATTCTTATCTTTTTATGTGTTGAGGAGACACCTTGCGGGCTGGGTAACAACTGATCATTTCTGAGTCCCTCTGTCTTGTTGCAAACCAGCGATGATTCTCCTAGCCCACACCTGATGCCTAGCCAAGCCTCACTGCCTTGCCTTCTTCCAGTAACCCTATCTCCTCTCAGGCTCCTGAGAAGCAGCAGGACAATGGGACCTGGCTGGTGACAGAGTTCATGCTGGTGGGATTCTCCAACCTCCCAGAACTGAGGCCCACTCTCTTCATCTTGTTCCTCCTCACCTACCTGATCACACTCAGTGGCAACGCCACCATCATCACCATCATCCAGGTGGACCGCACTCTCCATACACCTATGTACCGCTTCTTGGCCGTGCTCTCCCTCTCTGAGACCTGCTACACACTGGCCACCATCCCCAACATGCTGGCTCATCTGCTGATGGAGAGCCAGGCCATCTCCATCGCGGGCTGTCGGGCCCAGATGTTCTTCTTCCTAGGCTTGGGTTGCAGCCACTGTTTCCTCCTTACCCTGATGGGCTATGACAGGTATGTGGCCATCTGCCATCCCTTGCGCTACTCTGTGGTCATGAGACCCACCGTTTGCCTGTGTTTGGGAGCCTTGGTTTTCTGCTCTGGTTTCTCAGTGGCCTTGATTGAGACCTGCATGATCTTCTCCTCGCCCTTCTGTGGCGCAGGCCACGTGGAGCACTTCTTCTGTGACATCGCGCCTGTGCTGAAGCTCAGCTGCGCGGAGAGCTCGCGCAAGGCGCTTGGCATCTTCTTCCTGAGCATCCTCGTGGTGCTGTTCTCCTTCCTCCTTATTCTCCTCTCCTATGCCTTCATCGTGGCGGCCATCGTGAGGATCCCTTCGGCTGCTGGCCGGCGCAAAGCCTTCTCCACCTGTGCTGCTCACCTCACGGTGGTCATCGTGCATTTTGGCTGTGCCTCCATCATCTACCTGCGGCCAGACTCTGGGGCAAACCCCTCCCAGGACCGCCTGGTGGCAGTGTTCTACACAGTGGTGACGCCGCTGCTGAACCCTGTGGTATACACCTTGAGAAACAAGGAGGTGAGGGTAGCCCTGAGGAAAAACCTGGCGCGGGTCTGTGGAGTATTTAGGTAAGAACTTGTAAGTGTGTATGAGTTTCTCTAATAATTAATACAAGTATATTTAAAAAACAAGACCTTCACCCTGGAACTCTAGTTCCCTACTAGGAAAACAGGAGGCAATCTTATGCCAGATGAAGTAACTTCTGTTATTTGCCAGTGCCTGAGACAATATAACTACAATAAAAGGTGCCTTATCTTTGTCGTGGGTTCTTGAACTTGATGTGGTGCAATGTGATTTGCAATGTCTAATGCTTGCCAGTGGGGGGCGCCACTGATACAACCCATGGATGGAGGGGGCAGAGGGGATGAGGACCACAGGCCAGAGGTGTAGCTCAGTAGGAATGCATGCCCAGTACATACAAGGCCCTGGGTATATATATATTTTTAATCCCCCTGGCTGTTCAAGATTGCCTTTTGGTCAGAATCACACATTTAAGTGCAGTTTTTTAAAAAGTACTTTTAGTTTAGTTTTGTTTGTTTTTCCAGACAGGGTTTTTCTGCACAGCCTTGGCTGTGCTGGAGCTCTCTCTGTAAACCAGGCTCATGAACTTATAAAGATCTGCCTGCCTCTGATTACTGAGTGCTGGGATTAAAGGCAGGTGTCACCTCTACCTGGCTCAAAAAAGTACCGTTTAAATTAAAATTTTAAGTTAGCATACAAAATAATGGCTTTAAAAAAAGTATTCTTCTCTCAAATATTACACTGACTCCAGTTTCCCCTCCCTCCTCTCCTTCCAGGCTCCCCTTTCCACCTCCCCTCTCTCCAGATCCTCCACTCTTATACCGGATTTCTTAGTAGCATTTCATCCATATGTGTTGCTAAATTTTGTTCAACATTTATCCTCCTCTCCCACTCCCACCGTAACCCCCTAGCCCCATCTTGCTGGTCTCCTTTCTTCTCCAAAAGGTGTCCTGTTTTCAAGTCAGATTTACTTCATTACTCTGCTTACCACACTCCAAATGTGCATTTGCTTGGATGCACACACACACACACACACACACACACACACACACACACACACACACACAGAGAGAGAGAGAGAGACAAGAGATCTTTTTCTCCCATCTCAGGGCCCCATTTCTAGTTTCACGATGGTACAATCCCATCTGTATGCACACATGTATCAATTTAAATCTAGGGTCAACTCATAAAAGAAAACATATGGTACTTGTATTTCTCTTTAAAAACTATTATTTTAAAAATGCATATGAATCTTACACTTGCATAGACGTCTGTGTACCAAGTATGTGTCTGGTACCCAGCAAGGCCAGAAGAGCTGCACTGGTTCTCCTGGATCAACAGTTGTGAGCTGCCCAGTGGGTGCTGGGGTCCCAGGTCACTTTTCCGAATCTGGCTTATTTCACTTAACGGAATGATCTCTCTACTTCCATGCATTTTCCTGTATGATCAATGATTTCAGTTTTTCTTATGGCTGAATAAAATTCCGTTATGTACGTGTGCCAGTTTTCTTTATCTATTCATCAGTTGGTGGGCATTTAGCCTGGTTCCATTTCCTTGCTATTATGAATAAAGCAGCAATAAACATGAGTGTACAAGTATCTTTGTGTTATGTGTATCTAATTCCTCCAGGTATATGCCCCATGGAGGAACAGCTGGGAAGCCTGTATATTCATTTCTATGGTGGCTACACTAGATTCAGTTCCCACTGCTACTGTTGAGAACTCTTCTTTCTCCTCATCCTTGCCAATATTTGTGATGGTGGTTGTCTTGGAGACAATTGTTCTGACCAGCATAAGATGGCATTTCAAACCACTATTACTTTACATTTCCAGATGGTTAAGAATGCTGCCAGCCCCCCACACCCCAGCTCCCAGGGACTGAACCACCAACCAAAGAGTACACATGGAGGGACCCATGGCTCCAGCTGCATGTGTAGCAGAGGATGGCCTTATCTGGCACCAGTGGGAGGGGAGGCTTTTGCTCCTGTGGAGGCTTGATGCTCCAGTGTAGGGGAGTGCTAGGACAGTGAGGCAGGAGTGGGTGGTGGGTAGGGGAGCACCCTCATAGAAGCAGGGGGGGGATGGGATAGGGGATTTGTGGAGGGGAAACTGGGAAGGGGGATAACGCTTGAAATGTAAATAAAGAAAATAACCAATAAAAAAAAAAAGAACGCTGAACACTTTCCCACTGGATGGTTTTATCTCCTTTTTTTGATCAAGTGACTATAGGTGTGTGGATTCATTTTTTGAGTCTTCAATTCTGTTCCATTGAACTACCTGCCTATCTCTATATGAATACCATGCAGTTTTTATCACTATTGCTCTGTAATACAGCTTGAGGTCAGGGGTGGTGATTTCCCCAGAAGTCCTTTTATCATTGAGAATAGTTTTTGCTATTCTGGGTTTTTGGTTATTTCAAATGAATTTGCCAATTGCTCCTTCTAACTCTATGAAGACTTGAGTTGGAGTTTTGATGGGGATTGCATTGAATCTGTAGATTGCTTTTGGTAAGATGGCCTTTTTTACTATGCTAATCCTGCTGATCCATGAGCATGAAAGACCTTTCTATCTTCTGAGGTCTTCTTCGATTTCTTCAGAGACTTGAAGTCCTTGTCATACAGATCTTTCACTTTCTTGGTTAGAATTATACCAAGATATTTTAGATAATTTGTGGCTTTTGTGAAGGGTGTGGTTTCCCTATTTATTTCCCTGCCTGTTTATCGTTTGTATAAAGGAGGACTACTGATTTCTTTGAGTTAATTTTATATCCTGCCACTTTGCTGAAGTTATCAGCTGTAGGGGTTCTCCGGTAGAATTTTGGGGATCACTTATGTATATTATCATATCATCCATAAAGAGTGATACCTTAACTTCTTCCTTTTTAATTTGTGTCCTCTTGACCTCCTTTTGTTGTGTTACTGCTCTAGCTAGAACTTCAATTACTATATTGAATAGACAGGGAGAGAGAGGGCAGCCTTGTCTTGTCCCTGATTTTAGTGGGATTGCTTCAAGTTTCTCTCAATTTAATTTGATGTTGGCTATTGGCTTGCTATATATTGCTTTTATGTCTAGGTATGTACCTTGAATCTCTGATCTCTCCAAGGCTTTCAACATGCAGGGGAGTTGGATTTTGTCAAAGGCTTTTTTCAGCATCTTATGAGATGATCATGTGATTTTTTTCTTTCAGTTTGTTTATATAGTGGATTATGTTGATGGATTTTCGTATATTGAACCATCCCTGCATCCCTGGGATGTAGCATACTTGATCATAGTGAATGATATTTTTGATATATTCTTGGATTGCACAAAATTTATTGAGTATTTTTATGTTGATGTTCATAAGCAAAATTGGTCTGAAGTTCTCTTTCTTTTTTGAGTCTTTGTGTTGTCAGGGTAAGCATGGTTTCATAGAATGAATTGGGTAGTGTTCCTTCTGTTTTTATTTTGTGGAATAGTTTGAGGAGTATTGGTATTAACTCTTTGAATGTCTGGTAGAATTCTTCACTAAAGCCATCTGGCCCTGAGCTTTTTTTGAGTGGGAGACTTTTAATGACTGCATCTGTTTCCTTAGGGAAATAGTCCCTCACGGATCTGTTTAGATAGTTTATCTGATCTTGATTTGACTCTGGTAAGTGGTATTTATCTAGAAAATCATCCATTTTGTTTAGATTTTCCAGTTTTGTGGAGTATAGTCTTTTGAAATATGATCTAATCATTTAAAAAATTTCCCCAGTTTCTGTTGTTATGTCTCCCTTTTCATTTCTGATTTGTTAATTTGGATACTGTGTCTGTGCCTTTTAGTTAGTCTGGCTAAGGGTGTGTCTATGTGTTGATTTTCTCAAAAGAACCAACTCTGGGTTTTGTTGCTTCTTTGTTTCTAATTGATTGATCTCAGCCCCAAGTTTGACTATTTCCCCACCATTTACTCCTCTTGGGTTGTTTGCTTGGAGTGTGGGGAGTGGAGGATAGGAGTGGGGAGGTGAGGGTGGGGGGAGCGGAGGATAGGAGTGGGGAGGTGAGGGTGGGGGGAG
>CM052707.1:100125586-100156072 GCA_028551405.1 Uromys caudimaculatus
AAATAACTTTAAAAGTCCCACAGTTTTTGCAAATTCTTACTATTAAAATTTCAATCCCTTTAAAGATATCTAATCTCTTAGAATTCAAAGTCTTTTTACCATCAAAAAGTCTCTTAACTGTGGGCTGCACTGAAATACCTTTTTCCTTCAGGAGGGAAAATATATCAGGGCACAGTCACAATCAAAAGCAAAATCAAACTCCAACCGTCCAATGTCTGGGATCCACTCACGATCTTCTAGGCGCCTCCAAGGGCTTGGGTCACTTCTCCAGTTCTGCCCTTTGTAGCACACATCTTGTCTTCTAGGCTCCAGCTGCCTGTACTCTACTGCTGCTGTTGTTCTTGGTGGTCATCTCATGGTACTGGCATCTCCAAAACACTGCTGTTTTCCAGTGCAACTAGGCTTCACCAATAGCCTCTCATAGGCTCTCTTCATGGTGCCAAGCCTCACCTCCTTTGCATGACCCCTTCAGTCCTGGAATTGCAACTGAGGCTGCACCTTCACCAATGGCTTTCCGAGGCCTCTCAGAGTGCCCAGGCCTCAGTTGCTCTTCATGACTCCTTCATGCCTTCAAAACCTGTACCACCTGGGTGACTCTTACACATTACCAAGTCCAGTCACAGCACAAGGTACAACCCAGGCTGTCTCTGGAATGCAGCCTCTGTGTTTTTACAAAATACTTCTCAGAAGATTTCACCTCAATAATGCTGGTCTCTTCCCAATCACCGCCAATTTCCTAGCTCCAGCTAACCAGCATCAATAGTCCCAGTAATGCAATGGTTTTGCTTTAGTAGTTCTGATATCTTGTTAATAACAGGTGATCCTTCAGCCCCAGCTAACCAAAACCACAGAATCTTCACAGTCAAAATGGCAACGGCCCTGATAAGAGCCTTTAATCTTCCCTCTGAAATTTCACAAGCTGGGCCTTCATCTTCTGCACTGTTCTCAACATTATCTTCCAAGCTCCTACAGAATATTCCACAGAGCTTTTAACATCCCAATGACTTCTAGCTCAAAGTTCCAAAGTCCTTCCACAGTCTTCCCCAAAGCATGGTCAGGTTGTCACAGGAATACCCCACTACGCTGGTACCTATTTGTATTAGTCAGGGTTTCTCTTCCTGCACAAACATCATGACCAAGAAGCAAGTTGGAGAGGAAGGGTTTATTCAGCTTACACTTCCAATAGCTGTTTATCACCAAAGGAAGTCAGGACTGGAACTCAAGCAGGTCAGGAAGCAGGAGCTGATACAGAGGTCATGGAGGGATGTTACTTACTGGCTTGCTTGCTTCTCCTGGCTTGCTCAGCTGGCTTTCTTATAGAGCCCAAGACTACCAGCCCAGGGATGTACCACCCACAAGGGGCCCTCCCCCCTTGATCACTAATTGAGAAAATGCCTTACAGCTGGATCTCATGGAGGCATTTTCTGAACTGAAACTCCATTCTCTGTGATAACTCCAGCTTGTGTCAAGTTGACACAAAACCAGCCAGTACAGAGGGCATTATTCCTCTTCTACTGATTGCCATGTCCCACAAGCTGGAGAGGTGGCTCAGTGGTTAAGAGCAATGACTGCTCTTCCAGAGGACTCGGGTTTGATTCCAGTGCTCACATGGATTCTTACACCCCTGTGCAACACCAGTTTCAGAGGATTTGACAGCCTTCTCTGTCGGGTAGTACATAGACTTGCATGCAGTCAAAACACTGGACAAATGAAATATGAATAGATAAATAATATTGGAACAAAGAATGAGGCATATAAGGAAGCAAAATAAATTATAAATTATGTTCATATACTTTGATGTACTTTGATGACTTAGCACAGTCACAGATGTCATTATTTGTAAAGAAATTTAAATAAAATGACAGAAAAACATTGGGTTGTTTAATTTATATTATCATAAAATAGAATGAAATTATTCATGACAGCTTGCTTATTTATTTATATATGAAATAAAAAGGGGCATTTCAGCTAACAGCTCAAATGCTTGGAAGTACTTAGAATGAAATAGATAAAGTAGGACAGCTGTACACGGGTGGTCAGATTCCTTTCCAGCATATATGAATCAGTGTGTGAAAAGTCCAGAAAGTCACTGTGCAAACACAGAGGTGAGCCCCTCCCTACAGAATCCTGGGACCTTTCCTGTCTATGCTCATCCTTTGGGGAAAGCACTCACCTCCATGTCCTGAGCTCTCGCCACTCACAGCTGTTGTCTTTGGGGTCTTTGTGAAGCACAGAGATACTCCATTGCCAAAGCCAATAATTGATCACTCACATTCTACTCATCAGGAGGTAAAGATGTCTTATCTTCTGTTTCCTCTGTCCCTTGCTCTTCGTTGGCTAGCCCAACACAGTTCCCTGCATCCTGCAGCAGAACGCATTTGGACTTCTGTTCACTGTGGCTCTTTCTACTGTGTTGGCCAAACTTATTACTTTAGTCATGGCCTTTAAGGCCACTACTCCAGGAAAAAGAACAAGGTGGCTGCTGATGTCACGGCTCCTGCTTTCATCATTCCCCTCTGTACACCGCACGTTGTTCGGTATGGAATACGGCTGGGAATCTCCCCTCCCGTCATCGACATGGAAGCTCGGTCTGAACATAGACATATCATCACTGTGTGCAATAAATGCTTACACAGTGCCTTTCATTGTGTCCTAGGATACCTGGGAGCCCTGGCCATAGGGAGCTACACTATGGCTTTTATGTCCAGGAACCTGCCTGGCACATTCAATGAAGCCAAGTTCCTGGCCTTCAGCATGCTGGTGTTCTGTGGTGTCTGGGTCACCTTCCTTCCTAACACAGCACCAGGAGGAAGGTCATGGTGGCTGTGGAAGTCTTCTCTCTCTTGGCTTTCAGTGCAGGCATTCTAAGCCTAATCTTTGTCCCCCCCCCCAAGTGCTACATTATTTTGTTCGGGCTAGACAGGGGTACACTTCATCACGTCGGAGGTAAAATACATTCTAGAAGGAAAAACCATCATAAAACTTAGCTCACACAGATCTTAAATTAAGGGTAAGGCACAAAGATGTTTCTGCCTCATTTGGACAGTCACACATTAGATTCGGATAGGTCATTTGTTGTCACAGAGCATTGTTTCTTTGTTTTGAAACCATCGGATTTTCATGTTGGAACATATGTTGCATTGTGTGTCTAACTTTTGTATGTAGTATTATTTTTCTAAGATTGGTTTAATTTGCTTATAAAATCTAAATTTGTGTTTTCTTGCATTTACATTATCCACATATTTCCCTAATTTTGAAGCTGAATTCCAATAAAGACTCCTTTTCTTTATCAATCATTAGTGAGAAAAGATTCAGAGTCGTGTGTAGAATTCAAGGTTTTTAAAATGTATCATCAGTTTGCCTTTTGATGCTATCATATACACCAATATTTTTCAGTGTGATTCTGAAAATAATTCACTGAATTTTCACACTATGTTGTGATTTTGTCCTGAAGAAATTGAAATTCTTTAAATTCAACATCTTTTTCATCAAAATTTTACTATACTGAGCTCTTGAATGAGAACTATAGTAAATTATTAACCTATGACTTTATTTTATAAACCAAAGTCAAATGCCAATGAGAAAACCAGTTTATAATGGATTACGTGTAGCCAATGCTTTAACTATGATGATATACGTCAAATGTCCAGATATAAACAGATCAGCTGGTTCCATGCTCGCTTCTGTTTGACTCTTAACATCTAAACAGCCTTTAACTAGAAACTTCTTCACAATGCATTCATTACTTTTTGTTAAATTGATGTATAATCCTTCAAGTTGCATCATATCTGGGACAAAACATTCTATATAATTATTATTATTCCATAATATATATAATTATTATTATTCCATAATTTAACAGTACTTCATAAACAAATTGAGAATTAAGTCTAGCAATTTATTTCCACTTTCACTTTATTTATTATTTTATTCTGATGGTAGTTTTCCCTCTACACCCCCCCAGTCTTTCCCCCCACCTCTCTTCTTCCCCAGACCCAGCCCTTTGCCTCCCAGGGACATCAACCAAACAAGGCATAACAAGCTACAATGAGACCAGGCACAGGCCATCACACTAAGGCTGAATGAGACAATTCAGTAGGGGGAAAAGGGTCCTACAAGTAGGCAAAGAGCCAGGGACAGACCCTACTCCCACTGATAGGATTTCCACAAGAATACTGAGTTACACTAGCCATATGTATATGCAGAGGACCAGATCAGACCCCTACAGGCTCCCTGGTATCTGTGAGTCCCTAGGCGTCCCGTCAGCTGGTTTGTGTTCTTGCAGTGTCCCTGACACCTCTGATTCCTTAGATCCTCCCCCTCCTCTGCAGGACTCCCCCATTTTCACTTCTGAACTTCACATGTGTATAAATGTTAAAGAATGTTATAAGTATATATGCATTTTGTCATGGTACTTTATTGTTCTTTTTTCTTTTTTCTTTTTATTTTTGGTTTTTCGAGACAGGGTTTCTCTGTGTAGCCCTGGCTGTCCTGGAACTCACTCTGTAGACCAGGCTGGCCTCGAACTCAGAAATCCACCTGCCTCTGCCTCCCAGGCACTGGGATTAAAGGCGTGCGCCACCACTGCCCGGCTTTTATTTTATTATTTAATGTTTTTTTTTAAATTTTATATTTGAAAATTCTTCATATAAAATATTTTGATAATATCTTTCTACCACAACTCTTCCCCCCAAATTTATGTGCTTTCTCTCTCTCTTAAAAATGTCTACCTTTGTCCAAATGACGGTGTCCTTTGCCGTGTGAAGCTTCTCAATTTCATGAGGGAGGTCTCATCCATTAGTTGTTGATCTTAGTGCCTATACTAATGGTATTCTGTTTAGAAAGTCTTTCCCTGTGTCAAAGAGTCCAAGGCTATTCCCCACTCTCTCTTCTATCAGGTTCAGTGCATCTGATCTTTCTTTGTGGTTTTTGATCTATTTGGAGTTGAGTTTTATGCAGGGTGGTAGGTGTGGATCTATTTTGATTTTTCTACATGCAGACATCCAGTTTGACCAGCATCATTTGTTGAGCATGCTTTCTTTTTCCAGTGTGCATTTTTGCCTTTTTTAAAAATAAAAAACCAGGTGTCCATAGGTATATGGGTTTATGTCTGGGTCTTGAATTCAATTCCATTGATCAACATGTCTGTGTTGTGCCAAACCCACATTGTTTTTACCACTCTAACTTTATAGTACAACTTTAAATTGTTGGTAGTGATATCTTCCACAATTCTTTTATTATTCTGGATTGCTTTAGCTATCCTATGTTTTTGGTGAAGTTGATAATTGTCATTTCAAGATCTTTGAAGAAATGTGTTGGAATTTGGGGGAAATGCATTGAATCCGTAGATTGCTTTTGGCCATTTTTACTATATTAATCCTGCCAGTCCATGAGCGTAGGAGATCTTTCTATCATTTGGAAACTTCTTTAATTTTTTTCAAAGACAAAATTTTTATCATACAAATCTTTCACTTGCTTGATTAGAGCTATCCCAGATATTTTATAGTGTTTGTGGCTATTGTGACAGTTGCTGTTTCTTGATTTCTCAGTTCATTTGTCATTTGTATATAGGAAGGCTACTGATTTTTTGTGAGTTGACTTTGATTTATTTATTTATTTAATATGAGTACATTGTAGTTGTCTTCCGACACACCAGAAGAGGCATCGGATCCCATTACAGATGGTTGTGAGCCACCATGTGGTTGCTGGGAATTGAACTCAGGACCTCTGGAGTGGCAGTCAGTGCTCTTAACTGTTGAGCCATCTCTCCAGCCCCGTGAGTTGACTTTGTATTCAGCTGATTTGCTGAAAGTGTAGGAGTTTCCCACTGAAATTTTTTTTAGGTTCACTCATTGATAACTATCTTATTATCTACAAATGAAGATATTTTGACTTCTTCCTTTTCAATTTTTGTACTTTTGATCTCCTTCAGTTGTCTTCTTGCTCTAGCCAAGACTTCAGCAGCTATATTGAATAGGCATGGAGAGAGTGGATAACCTCGTCTTGTTCCTGACTTTAGTGGAATTGCTTTGAGTTTCTGTTCATTTAAGTTGATGCGGACTATGATTTTGACTTGCCCTAAACTATCTTTGTTATGTTGAAGTGTGTTTCTTATATTCCTAATATCTCCAGGAATTTTACCATGAAGGAGTGTTGGACATTGTCAGAAGCTTTTTCTGCGTATAATGAAATGATCATGTGTTTTTGTCTTTCAGTTTGTTTATATGGTCAATTACATTTATCTATTTTTTTGTATATTGAACCATTCCTACATCTCTGGAATGAGGCTTAGTTGATTTTTTAAAATGTGTTCTTGGATTCAGTTTGCAAGTGTTTTATTGAGTATTTTTAGGGGAAAACTAGTGTGTAATTCTCTTTCTTTGTTTGGTCTTTATGAGGTTTGGGTATCAGGATAACTATGGCCTCAAAAAATGAAATGGGCAATGTTACTGCTGTTTCTGTTTTGTGGAATAATTTGAGGAATATTGGCATTAATTCTTCTTTGAAAACCCCATAGAATTCCGTGCTAAAACCATCTGTGCCTGGACGGTCTTTGGTTGGGAGACTTTTGGTGATTGTTTCTATGTCACTAGGGGTTATAGGTATGTTTACATTGCTTAAATTGAGTAAATATTACTGATTTACTCAAAGAACGAGCTTTTTGTTTCCCTGTTCTTTGCACTGTTCTTTGTTGTTTCTATTTTATTGACTTCAGCCATATGTTTGATTATTTCTTTCCATCTACTGATTTGGGGTGTGAATCCTTCGTTTTGTTCTAAAGGTTTCAACTGTGCTGTTATGTTATTAGTATGAAATATCTTCTTCTTTTTTTTTTTTTAAATGTAGGTACTTAACTCTATGAAATTGCCTTTTAGCAAAAATGTCATTTGTCCTATAGGTTTGGATATGGTGTATATTTATTTTTATTCAATTCTAGAAAGACTTTAATTTCTTTATTAGTTTCTGTCTTGACCCATTTTTCATTCAGTAGCAAACTGTTCCATGAGTTTGTAAGTTTTCTGCTGTTTCTGCTGTTTTGATATCCAGCATTAATCCATGGTGGTCAAGAGTTATTTCACTTGTATTTCTTGTATCTGTCGAGACTTGCTTTGCGTCTGAGTATGTGATCAATTTGGGAGAAAGTTTCATGAGATGGTGAGAAGAAGGTATATTCTCCTGTGTTTGGGTAAAATGTTCTGTAGATGCTGTGGTAGGTTAATTTGCCTTATAAAGTCTATTATTTCATCTATTATCTTCAGCATTTCTCTGTTTACTTTTTGTCTGGACGCCTCGTCTAATAGAGACAGCGGGGTATTGAAAGTTCCTATGAATGTGGGAGGGTCAATATGTGATGTATGCTGTTCAAATGCTTCTTTTACAAACTTGGATGTCCATGTTCTCACTGAATAGATGTTAAAAATTGCAATGTCCTCTTGGTGGATTTTTCCTTTGATGAGCGTGGCATGCTCTTCTGATTAGTTTTAATTTGAAGTTTATTTTGTCAGATATTAAAACGGCTACACCAGCTTTTATTGGGGGAATTGAGACCATTGATGTTCAAAGTTATCGATGACTAATGATTATTGATTCTCATTGTTGCTATTGTTGTTATTGTGTGAGTCCCATTTTTTGATTTGCTGGATTGGGATTATTTATTTCCTATGTTTTCTTAGGTGTAGTTAACTTCTTTGGGCTAGAGTTTTCCTTCTAATTCCATCTATAGGAAGGCTGAATTTGTAGACAGATATTGCTTACATTTGGTTTCACTGTGGAAGGTTCTACTCTCTCCATCTATTGTGACTGAAGGTTTTCCTGTACATAGTACTCAGGGCTGGTACTGGAGTCTCTTAGAGTCTGCAGAGCATCTGTTTAAGCCCTTCCGACTTTAAGAGTCTCCACTGAAAAGTAAGGTATTATTCTAATAGGTATGCCTTTTTATGTTACCTGGTCTTTTTCCATTGCAGCCTTTAATATTCTTTCTTTGTTCTGTATGTTTAGTATTTTGATTATTATATGCTGAGGGGACTTTCTAGTCCAGTCTATTTGGTATTCTATATTGATAAGCATCTCTTTTTGTAGGTTAGATTTTTTTTGTCTATGGATTTACTGAAAATATTTTCTTTTCTCTTCTCTTTCCCTTTGGTTTTTCTAGATAGGGTTTCTCTGTATAGCCCCAGCTTTCCTTGAACTCACTATGAAGACCAGGATGGCCTTGAACTCTGAGATAATTAGCCTGCCTCTGTCTCTCAAGTGCTGGGATTAAAGGTGTGTGCCACCACCTCGTGACTTAGGCTGTTTCCACTTTCTAGCTATTGTAAATGGAGCAGCAATGTACATGGCCAAGGAAACATCTCTAAAACTGGATATCTAGTTCTTCGGGTATTATACCTCACAGTAGTCTAGTTTTAGGGTTATTTTTGAATTCTCCATACTGATTTCTACAGTAGCCCTCCAAATTTGCAGTACCACCAGCAGTGAGTGAGGGCCCCTCTTCTCCCATGTCCCCAACACCATTTGTTGTCCGTGGTCTTATTGATCTTACACATTCTGACTGAGGTAAAAATGAGGTCTCAGAGTAACTTTACTTTGCATTTTGTTAAGGTCTAGGTGAAACATTAAGGCCTAGATGGAATATTAAGGCCTTGGTAAAATAATGTTGATGCCTTGGTAACTGTCACCTGGCTAGCCTGCCATTATAAGGAAATTTTTTCATATGTTTAGGCTGTTACTAGGAAACTTTCTAATGCCAAGGTGATTACATATTCTGCTATGTTCTGTACTCTTGGAAACCAATCATCATGATAGAAGTCAGTAGAACTGTTTTGTATAATTACCCACAATAAGCTTGGACCTGAGCCAACCACCCAACAGCACTTGCCTGTACCTATGTATAAGCTTTTATGGCATAAGCTGCCCCTGGGATGGACCCCAACATAAGAGAGACACCTGCACTAATATAAGAAACAATTTGGAATAAGACTTCCATTTTGGGTAGTGGTAAAGTGAAGTTTAAGTTTTCAAGACTTCCCTGAGAACTGATGTCCTGGTAGGCCAGTTAAGACATGAATGTTAGACAAGTCTCATCCTGACAGACAAATTAAGACATGAATGTTAGAGGAGTCCCATTCTGATAGACAAGACATGAATGTTAGAGAAGACAAGTCCTCTGCCACAGGTGAAAACCCCAATTCATGTGAACAGGTAAGTGTACAACAAAGACATGTTCCGAAGGAAATTCCCTCATTCCTAAATCCCGATTGGTGGAATAACTTGGCACAGATGTTTGTAGATCTCAGGTTTAAAAAGCCCCGTAGGACTTTAACTTGGGGTCACAGTTCAGTTCCTGAACCAGGACCATGGCCCTGGTCGATCAGTCCTGGGTTGTGCTCAATAAACTATCCCTGTGTGACTGGGATCAGTCTTAGTGTGGTTTGTGAGGTGATTCCTGGTCCCAACACATTTCCCTAACTGCTAAAGATGTCCAGCACCTTTAAAGGCATTTCTTAGCTTTTTGCTGTTGTTCTTTTGAGAACTCTTCTTAGAGTCATAGCACCTTTTTTGATTGGGTCATTTGTTTTTTGAGTTCTTGCTGTATTTGGAACATTAATCTTCTGTCAGTCATGTGGCTGGCAAGAAGTCTCTCAACAGTCTGCAGGCTGTTTCTTCGCTTGATTGACTGTTTTCTTTGCTGTACAGGCTTTTATAACATCCCATTTGCCAATTGTTGGCCTTAATTCTTGAGTGTTCTTATTTGTTTTTTGTTGCTGTGATAAAACACTGACCAAAACTCAACTTGTGGAGGAAAAGGCTTATTTCATTTTACAGTTTATGGTGTATCACTGAGAGAAGCCGCGGAAGAAACTCAAGGCAGGACCTAGAGAATAGACCATGAAGTAATGCTGCTTGCTGGCTTGCTCAGTCTGCTTTTTTATATACCACAGGACCACTCACAAATGGCACTGCCCACCATGGGATGGGCCTTCCCACATCAACTGTTAATCAAGATTTCTCATACATTTGCCTACAGGCCAACCCGATAGAGACTTTTCTCAGTTGAGGTTGTCTCTTCCCAGATGACACCAGTTTATGTCAAGTTGATAAAGACTAACAGTGAGCAGATGGAGCCCTATGCAGAAACCCCTTTCCCACACCTGTGTCTACCAGGGACTGCCTATGTCCTGGCAGCTACAGTGCTGCCAGTTTTATATTGCTCCATTTGGAGTTGAATTCTGTGCCGGGTGATGTGGAAATCCAGTTTTTCCAGTACTGTTTGTTGAAGGTGCTGTCTCTCCCCTGATGTGCATTTTTGGTGTCTTTGTTGAATATCAGATTCATGTTCTTAAACTTGAGTCTTCTATTTGTTCTATCATGTCTGTTTTGGGGCCAGCATCATGCTGTTTTTAATGACTATAGCTCTGAGTATAACTTGAACTCTGGAATTATAATCTCTTTAACATTGTCCTTTTTGCTCAGGGCTCTTTGCCTCTGGTGGTTTTTCTGCTTCTGTATGAACCATTAGATTTTTTTCCTATTTATGTGAAGAATGCCATGAAGGGTCTATCAGGGTCTCACAGACTGTAATTTCCCTTGTAGGCTTCACAGCCCTACTCACCTAAAGAAACCAACACAAAACTGTTTTGGGGGAGGTTTTATTTTGTCCTCCAGTATCTTCCTCTCTTTCTGTGTGGTGAGCCCTTTGGGATGAGACTGTTACTTTGTAACCAAGGGTGACAACATTGTATAAATCATTAAAACCCCAGCAATGTCTTTAAGCAGGCTAGGGAAACCAGCTGAGGTCGGTGAGCCTATGAGCTGTTTCAAAGGTGGAAATTCATGACAAACACATGTTAGTTGTAAAGTGCTTTGTTAAATTCACTTTTACATTGTAACAAAGTCAACTCAATACCCTCCTATACCCATGCCAACCAACCGATCATATAAGCCCACAGGCACCTCTTGCCTCAGGGCCTGAGTCAGGAGATCTGGGTACCACGTTATTGCTGAACCACTGAATGAGACATGGGAGCATCTTTCCTTTCTGCCTGTTTCGGTGTTTATTTGATTTCATCAATCATTGTCGTTGTTGTCATCATCAACATCTGGTGGTACAGGGAGTGAACCCAAGGCCTCACACATGCTAGATAGGTGTTTATTTTTGCTTTCTCTTTGAGACACTAAGTTGCCCAGGTTGGCCTTGATTTCACTCTGCAGCCTAGGCTGTCCTTGAGCTTGCTTCCCTTCTGTCTCCATCTGGTGGTACAGGGAGTGAACCCAAGGCCTCACACATGCTAGACAGGTGCTTATTTTTGCTTTCTCTTTGAGACACTAAGTTGCCCAGGCTGGCCTTGATTTCACTCTGCAGCCTAGGGCTGTCCTTGAGCTTGTTTCCCTTCTGTCTCCATCTTCTGAGTACCAGGAATGCAAGCAAGCAACACTATGTGCCTGGCTATCTCACCAGCTACAGAAGGGCAGAATCAGCATTGATGACTTCCTACCTCTTGGACAGTTTTTGAATCCTGTACTTTCTCTGAAGCTCATAAACATGATAACTGTCAAGGCTACAGGGTTGGTGGATGCACCAATGGAATCCTTAACAGCAATATGTCTGGTATGTGACATCAAAGAAGCTTCAGAATGACACAGGCAGAAAGTCATGTTCATCTCTGGGTCTTTTTCAAGCTGTGTTGCCAGTGGTACAGCCTGTTGTTTGCAGGTTCTTGGCCTCTCAGTCAAGGCACTGAAATAAAAACTCATGGAAAAGTAGTGAGAAAACTTTGTTAAGCCAAACTATAAAACAGGTTAGAATATGTTTCAAGTTCTTTAGTCCTCTGCACTCAAAGGCAGAGGACGTGTGGTCTTTGTGGGTTCCAGGCCAGCTGGTCTACATAGTGAGTTCCAGGACAGAGACCCTGTCATAAAAAAGAGCTTTAAGAGCAATGGGTTACATAAGTGAGGATGCTCCTGGGTCCTAACTATTGTTTGAGACCCAAGAGAAGGAGTGAGTCATTAAGGGGGGGGGGGGTAGTGACAGTACTTTTCTTTTCTTTTCTTTTCTTTTCTTTTCTTTTCTTTTCTTTTCTTTTCTTTTCTTTTCTTTTTTTTTTGAGACAGGGTCTCTGTGTAGCCCTGGCTGTCCTGGAACTCACTCTGTAGACCAGGCTGGCCTCGAACTCAGAAATCCACCTGCCTCTGCCTCCCGAGTGCTGGGATTAAAGGCGTGCGCCACCACTGCCCGGCTGACAGTAGTTTTCTTGTTTTTATTTTTTAAGATTTATTTATTTTATGTGGATGAGTGCTTCACCAGCATGTTTGTATGTGCACTTCATAAATTCCTGGTGTCTATAGAGGCAAGAAAAGAGTGTCAGATTTCCTGGAACTGGAATTACACAGGGTTTCAAGCCACTATGTGGGTGGAGAACTAAACCCCAGTCCTTGGAAAGAACAGAAAGTGCTCATTGAGTCATCTCGCCTACCCCAAGGCTGTCTATTTTGATTGATACATACAACCATTTTCTACTATGCATGTCCCTTCCCATAGTTCATTTGGTTTTAACCATATGCACAGGCCAAAAAATGGTAAATTCTCCCTAAAAGTTCACTTAAGGACACAATTTTGCCTTACTGTGAATGCACCTCAAACCAATTCAGTCTGGGATCAGCTCTCCTGCCCAGGATGACCAGGGTGCACTGGGAATGTATTTGAGTAGACACTGTAAGCTTGATGGTCATTAAGGTAGGAGAGGGCTGGAGAGGTGGCTCAGTGGTTAGGAGCTCCTCTTCCAGAGGTCCAAAGATCAATTTCCAGTGCCAGCATGTTAGCTCAAAACTGTTTGCTAGTCTAGTTTCATGGCATCTGACATCCTTTCCTGGTCTTGCAGTGCACCAGGCACATAGTGTATGCTGTACAGAAATATAGGCAGACAAAACACCCATGCACATAAAATTAAAAATAAGAGGAGGAGAAATATGTTCTGTTGTTCAGGAAGGGTGTGCATATCACTCACAGTGACACGGTGACTAAACACAGGGTTGTAAACGTAGTAAATGGGGAAAGCTCTCTGCCCAGTGTGAGGTAGTGCTGGCAGAAACCACAACTGGACCACTGTCAGATCAGCTCGAGGCTCTGAACTGTGGGAACAATGGGAGAGCGCACATCTGTGGCTTCTCAGACCAAAACTGTGGACGGCGTTTCATTTGTGATTTTATAGGCACAGAAAGATGAGACTGAATTTGATCCCTGGAACTCACAAGGGAGAAGGAGAGAACTGACTCTCAAAAGTTGCTCTTTGACATCTACTTCTCTCTCTCTCTCTCTCTCTCTCTCTCTCTCTCTCTCTCTCTCTCTCTCTGTATGTGTGTGTGTGTGTAAGGGGAGGGGGCTGTGCTTGTGTTAAGGCTAACTGGATTGTCTTGTGACCTTGTTTCAGTGAGACAGAAATAGGTCCTGAAATGGAATGAATTTCAAGTAAGTATGAATTAAAGGCTTATGGCTAGAAGGGCAACTTTAACAGCTTTGTCTTGGATCAAAGAATTTTGCTGGAGAAACATCAGACATTTAAAATTCAGTTCTCTGGTTAACAGGCAAACCTTCTGTGTGGAGGGAGCAGGAAGGGTCAGGAGTTTCCATCCATGTCTTCTCTTGCCACATGCTGGCTGATCCTTGTTGCTGTTTGTGTGGGAGGTGGTTACTCCATCTATTCATAGATCTCTATGAATGTGCCTTTGTATTGAGCTCTGTTTCTTAGATGGAGTCTCCCAGATGTTGACTGAGAAAGGAGCTTGTTTGAAGTTCTTGTCCCAAATTTTGGGGAGCTTTGCCTGGCATGCCACAGGTTACCAGAGAAATTTAGGTCCCCACTTTGTGTTCTTGGCCTCATTAATAAAATAATTTAAGAGGGAAGCTCAAAGGTGATTTATTAGAGTTTAAAAGAAAAACAACATGGTACGCGATCTGCCAGGAAGGAGGGAGAAGAGGAAGAGAGGTGGCCACACCTTGAGGTAGACTGGGATGTTTGGAACTAGAGGTCAGCAACCAGACATAAGGTAGATAAGCAGCTACATAGCCCCAGATGAGGGGCTTCAGAGAAAGAGCGAAGAAGCCAACAGTGTCAGAGAAAATGTGCTCAAGTACTGGCCAGTATCTGAAAGAAAGGAAAAGACATTTTTAATAAAAAGAAAAAAAAGCTGCCTTTTTCTGAGCAATTTGGAAAATCAGAAAGGCTTAGCAGAGCCACGTGGAAACTAAAACACCAAGATTAACATAAGAGAGGCCATGAGATGGCTGGCTCAGTGGTGAACATGCTCTCTGTCAAGCCTTGAAGAACCGAGCTTAATCCCCAGGTTTTACAGGCTGGAAAGTGAGAACCAAGTTGTCCTCTGACCTCCACATGTGTACCTTGCACAAAATAAATACGATGTAATAAAAAATAAATGCTCAACATATAAAAGAAGTCAATTTGTAGAGGAAAATGGGCATAGTAAACTGCATGTAATTCCAGCATCAGAGGACCAAGATGGGAGAGCAGAGCAAGCTCGCTGAGGAGACCAGCTGCATTGATGAGCTCTGGGCTTGACTGAGCAAACCTACCTCGATGAATAAAGATCAACGGAGGATGGTTCTGGACCTCAACTGTGTATCACATGCATGTGCACCCACACGTGTGTCACACACACACACACACACACACACACAAATGGAAAAGGAAAAAGGAGACAGACTGGAAGCCTTTACTTACCTGGGTTTTTAACAAACAGAACATTCTATGAAACACGAACTGGAGGCAGGGCTATACAGGGCCATATTTCTTCAGCCTGATCCTTTGAGGGCTCTTTCCTCAGCTCTCTGTCCCACTTCCACCTTTGGGTGTGTTTTTCCTTTCTTAATAATCTGCCTCTATTTCTATTTCTAGTTACAAGTTCCTGGTATAGTTATTTTGCCAAGGACATAAAAGCATGGGATTATATGCTATCTGAGTGTCATGGCTCAGCACTCCCAAGCATGTGTTGCCTGATACTCTGGGTTTCCTGTTTCTTTGACCTCCATGACTAACTTAAAGGACACAACACTCATAAGCATGTGTTGCCTGATACTCTGGGATTCCTGTTTCTTTGACCTCCATGACTAACTTAAAGGACACAGCACTCCTAAGCATATGTTGCCTGACACTCTGGGCTTCCTGCTTCTCTGACCTCCTGCTATCTGAGTGTCATGGTTCAGCACTCCTAAGCGTGTGTTGCCTGACACTCTGGGCTTCCTGCTTCTCTGACCTCCACAACTAACTTAAAGGACAAAACTCCTTTATCTCCTTTGCTGGGACTTCCAGCTTGGCTTTACTGTTGTTTTTCTCTCAAACTCTTCATAAAAATGTCTTTGGACTTCTTTCTGAGCCATTTTTTAGTTCATTTTATTAATGAGACTAAGGACCCCCAAGAGGAAACTAAGAAACAAGTCTATCTGACAGCCTTTTCTTGAGGGTTAAATGAATTAAGAGGTGAAATGTGTGGGGAAAGGCTGTGTGCTGACACAGAGTAGCCAGTTCATTCTTTGTCTCTGTCCATCTCTCTGCTTCTTGATCTCTGTCTCTCTGTTTCTTGGTCTCTGTCTGTCTCTCTGTCTGTCTCTCTGTCCCTCTGTTTCTGTCTCTTTGCCCCCCTGTGTTACTAGGGATAGAATCCAGGACCTTATAAATAAGAAGTAAGGGCTTTGCCTCTAACTACATGGCCAGCCCAAATACTACCAACTTTTTATTGGTCCTGGAAATGTAATTGAACCTAGAAACTCCTTTCAGGAAGTATGTGGTTGATCCTCTTAATTAAGGGCCTTCACTAATAGGGCTGGGGAGGGGTGGCTCCCTGTACTGCTCCTAGAAGGAGAATGGAGTTAAGAGACAGAAGGGAGAAGAGCCAATTTGGAGATAGATGGAATAATCCAAAACAACTGTTTTCTTTATTTTTATTTATTCACTTTACATTCGGGTTGAAGCCCCGCCCCCAGTCCCACCCTCACAAGTTCCTTCCCTCATTACACACTCTCCTTCTCCTCAGAGAGGGGGAAGCTCCCCTTGGGTTCCAGCCCACCCTGGGTCACCAAGTCATTGCAGGGCTAAGCATGGCCTCTCCCACTGAGTCCCAACTAGGCAGACCACCTAGGGGAAGGCGATCCAGTGGCAGCCAGCAGAGCCAGAAACAGCCCCTGCTCCAATTGTTAGGGAACTCACAAAAAGACAAAGCTGCACATCTGCCATATATGAGTAAGGAGCCTAGTTCCAGCCCCTGCACTCTCCCAAAACAACTCTTATGGAGTGGCAGGGAAGAGCCTGCTTTGTTTGATTCAAGAGGAAATTGGAGGCGTGCTCACAGCCAGTAAGCATAAATAATTCATATAGTAATTTGGCTAAAAATAGTTGAGTAGGTTTTTGTGGGTGGGGGAGGCAAATTGTACCCATGGCTTTGCCTGTACTAGGCAAATGTTCTATCACAGAATTTAAACAGAGACCATGGTTGCTGAGAAGGGGTGGCTGAACGATCAGCTCTAAACAGGGTATTTATACCATGGCTTGCAAAGGTCAGGGAACACAAAGGAAGAGGGAGTGGAAAGAATATAAGAGCCAAAAGATAGGGAGAAGGACTGTGGAATGCTACCTTTGGACATGACACAGCCGACGCGATCATGAGTTTTGGTTGATCTCTATGCAGTCCTGCCTGTCCTGGAACTCACTATGGAGAACAGACTGGTCTTGAACTCACAGAGATCCGCCTGCCTCTGCCTTCGGAGTGGTGGGATTAAAAGCACATACCACCACACCGGTTTACATTGTTAAATATCCATTGTTGAGCCCAGGCTCCAGCAAATAGCACAAATGGCCCTGATTAAAAGCCAAAGAAAAAGTCATAAATTGCAGAAAGGGATTTGCACGGAAGATCGGAGTGAGTAAAAGGTTCCCAGATGCTGGGCATCTGGAAGAGAGCTGAACCAGGCTGGCACCAAACGCTAGGGATTCCTCTAAGCATCCTGCAAAGCCACACAGTGGTCCAGGAAGGGGAGGGGCTTGTATAGATTGAGGTCGGAATAGCGCAGTTCTGGGGAGCTCGGGTGGGGGGTGTGTCACAGTCCAGCCCCGTGGAACGTGCAGTAGGATGGTTCTTGTGAGTGTGGAAGGCGCTGTGTAGTGTTAGCCAATTAGAGGCGAGGGAGAGAAGCAACCAATGATAAGCGGCTTTTCGGGTAGCTTTTTCAGCAAGACTCCAGTTTGGCGCACGCGCATTACGCCGGACTACGGGGCGCTGCAGAGCCAAGTGGGCAAAAGGGGCACCACCGCACACTATCGAGTCACGTGACCACGAAGCGGTCGAGATCCACTGTAGTCAGGGACCTTTCCTATAGGCAAAAGTCATAAGGACTTGTTTGGGGGTGGGTGGAACGGGTTCTTTGTAGTGGAGTTGAAGGAGCATCCTATTGCAATGTGACTTTGGCCGGAGGCTAAAGGTCAAGAGTCCGGTTGGGAGGCGTGCCCTAGCCTGCGCGATCCGATGGGGGCGTGGCCTTACAACTCGAAGTAAACGCGAGGCGTGCTCTCCACTGAGGCCCAGTCCTGCGTTGAGTAGGGTGGGTTCCGCATGGGCTTTCTAACAAATAGGTAAGTAGGGACTTCAACCTTGTTTCGATGCTACTGCGATCGCATTGACCTGCCGTGGCCTACTTTTAGATTGGAGGTGGTGATGTCAGGGGGCGGACTTAGCCTTATTGGGGCGTGACTTTCAGTCCAGCCTAGATGCGTCTGTGGGCGTGGCCTGGCAGGTCGGGGGTGTGGCCCAGGTCCGGTGGACGATCCTGCTTCCGGATTAGATTATAGTGTTCAGTTTCTGGCTCTGTGCTTTCTTACTTAGGTTCCGCCTCATGGAAACTTCTGCGGCCGCTGCATCTGCCGGGGGCTTCTTCCCCTCGTTCCTGCTCCTGGCGTTTGGGACACTGGTGGCTGCCGTGCTGGGCGCCGCTCACAGACTGGGGCTCTTCTATCAGCTGATGCACAAGGTGCTTAGGGCTGAAGGAGGGCTAGGGGAAGGAGGAGGGGACTAAAGGTGCTTCTCTAGGTCATCTACTGTGCAGGTGTGGAAAGCGAGTCTCGACTAGTCCAGAAGTGGCTGGTTGGGAGATTCTTTACAGAGCTCTGTCCCTTTGCCAAACTGTATATGGGCCTGGACTTTGTAATGAGTACGAGATAATGGGGAAATTGTCTGGACAGCACACACTCTCTGCCTACCTCCACACCCAGGGGCCTGAGTCATTTTAATAGAGCAGGCTTTTTAAACATAGTGAGATTGGTGGGCTGAAAGTAGGCAGGGGAGGGAATGGGCTCTGATAGTAAGCTCTTCCGGGGGAGGGCTTTCTTAGCATATCTCTACCACCTTCACCAAAGTAGGTGCTATAATTTCTGTCCCTGTGCTCACAAGAAACAAATGATCCACAGAAAAGTTTAGTATTTGCTTAAGATGACAGGTTTGGAAGAAGCTGACCTCAAAAGTCATACTCTAAACCACTTGTTCCATTCTGAGAAATTCTTGCCTTTACCCCATTTCTTCTCTTCTAGTCAAGGGCAGTGTCACTGACCCTGAGGATCGTGAAGCTACTGAGGCTTGGATGCTCAGGGCAGTCTGTGCCAAGAGTTACTTCCGTGCTAGGCATGTGGCCGCTGGTGGCATGTCAGCTGGACGTGTGCCTCACCAGCAGAGGGAGAGGAGGCAATAGGCTGGATGGACTTAGCACTTCAGCTGCCAGGCCCTGCAGGGGTACTAGGAAGCAGGCGCACGTCTAAGCCAGGGGCCTTCTGCCTCTTGCCAGGCTCTCCTGGGTTCTGTAGATGTAACCTCCATCTCCTTTCTTCCTGATTGGCCCAGTATCTCTGGAGCAGGCGGTGTAATCTCCAGAGCCACTTAAGAACATAGGCTCTATCTCAGTCTGCTACTTGATAGGCTGGGAAAAAGGATCACAAGTTCAAGCCCTGCCTAAGCTACGCGAGGAGTATAAAGCCATCCTGGGAAGCCTAGTGAGACCTTGTCTAAAAGTAAAAGGAAAGCTGATGATATAGCTCAGCTTGCCTAACACAGTCTGTGCCTAGGGTTCAATCCCTAGTACAGCTTCAAAGAGAACATGGCTTCTGCCGGACTCTATTACTTGGGCAAGTCTTGGCATCCTTAGCCATAGGACAAAGGGAACAATAAGATTTGCTAAGTCAGTGTACCCTTCTCTGAATTGGGTTTAAACTGGTATGTCTCTAACCAACATCTAAGTTCCTCTGTCCTTTGACATTACTCCTACCTGATCTTGTACCTGCTCCTGGACTGGTCTCTGACTGTCTTGTTCCTCATCTCCCCTGGCCCAGGTGGACAAGACAAGCATCCGGCATGGTGGAGAGAGTGTGGCAGCTGTGCTCAGAGCCCATGGTGTACGCTTTGTCTTCACATTGGTTGGTGGGCACATTTCCCCACTGCTGGTGGCCTGTGAGAAGCTGGGCATCCGAGTGGTAGACACACGCCATGAGGTCACTGCTGTCTTTGCTGCTGATGCTGTGGCCCGCCTGACTGGTAAGGGCCAGGGTCTGGCAGGACAGTGACATGGGATTGGGAATGGGACGGTGGTTGGGAAAGTGGTATAGTTGTCATCAGTTCTGTCTTCCAGGGACAGTGGGCGTGGCAGCAGTGACAGCTGGTCCTGGCCTCACCAACACCGTGACTGCAGTGAAGAATGCACAAGTGGCACAGTCCCCAGTCCTGCTTCTGGGTGGGGCTGCCAGCACCCTGCTGCAGGTGCCTAGTCCTTAAGGGTGGGCAGGGTCCCCAAGAAGGCTTCTCAAGATTATCTGATAACTGTCCCACACCTTCTCTGCCAGAAACGGGGCGCACTGCAGGCCATTGATCAGATGTCTCTGTTCAGGCCACTCTGCAAGTTTTGTGCTTCTGTGCGAAGGGTACGGGACATTGTACCCACCCTGAGGACTGCAATAGCTGCTGCCCAGTCAGGCACCCCGGGTAGGTGGAGGATGAGCTGGACAGTAATGAAGCCCTGGAGTTTGGGGCCTGCTGCAGCAGGTGCCATAGGCTGTGTCTCCCTATCCCTGCAGGTCCAGTGTTTGTGGAGCTTCCTCTTGATGTTCTGTATCCTTACTTCATGGTTGAGAAGGAGATGATACCAGCCAAGTTGCCCAAGGGTCTCTTGGGTCAAGTGGTGGTCTGGTGAGAACTGCTATCCCCACCATAGCCCTCTGCCATCTTTTGCCTCTTTTGTGATCTCCTCCCTAAACGCACCATCCCTTTTTTGACTCATTCATTGAGTACACATGGACTTGGCGGAGCCAGCTCTAGGGAAAGCATTTTTCATAAAAGCAATTCATCTGCAAAGATCCTGAGGCAGGAGGGAACTTGGTAGGTGTGGCAAAGCAAGGCACAGCCCTTGTGATGGGGAAGAGGAGAGGGCAGGCATAGAGCTGGAGAGGTTTTCCTATTCTCACTTTCCTTCTTCTCTTCCTCCCTCTCTACCACCTGATTATGTCTGGCTTCTGCCTTTGCTTTGTCTTGTCCCCTCCCTCTAAGATGTTTAGTGGGCCAGATCTATGTGCTAGATAGCAGAATAGGCATGGGGTGACATCAGTGGACAAGTTACTCAGGTTCCTATGCTCTTGGGTGCAAGAATTGTTTTCGGTGCCAGATCAAGCACAGGTGATCTTGTTTTGTGACCTTGCCCAAAACATCCTGGCTTCGAACCCTGTGTAGCCCGGGCTGTTCTGGAGCTGGAAAATCTCCTCTTTCAGCCTTTCTAGTGTTGGGATCACAGACAGGCGCCCCAGGTCTGTCTTCAGTCCTGTTCTTAAGGCTCCCTGACCTCCTGGTCATTCTGTCTTCTTCTCTCCACGTCCTCTCTCTCAATGTCACTTGGAAGGGTCACTGGCTCTTTCCCTGCCTCCCCTTTATGTATTTGTAAGTTTATTGGTTTTATGAGAGAGGAGTTAGCTTTGTATCTGTGCTGGCTCACTATTAGTGTGAGTCCTCTTGCCTCAGTGTCTCTGGTGCTGGATTGTCTCTCCCTTTTAAACCACGTCCCCTTCCCCATGGCTTTCTTTATTTTTGGCCTCGTTAACTCCCTATAGCCCTGACTTTAACAGACGAAACAGGCTTTGGCTCTGAGCTCTGGCTGCTTCCTGTGTCTGTCTTCAGTGAGATCGAGTGTTCCTGAGGGCAAGGCCTGGGCAGGATTGCTTTCTGTGTCATAGGGCCTTAGAAACTCAAGGCCTCGGGCCCAGTGAGTAGGGAGACAGGAGGCACTGCAAGAACTGAATTGGTAACATTAATAGCTCCCACAGACAGTATTTTGCAAAGTGCTTCCCTCCTTCCCTTGCAATGGTGCTAGAGATGGAACCTGAGGCTTCAAATACACTAGACAGGGGCTTTGCTGCTGAGCTACACTCCCAGACCACCATGTGCCTTAGAACCTAAGAAGGTAGATATGGGAACTCCCTCATTTTACAGGAGAGGAAGCTCAGAATGGTGAAGGAACTGGCCCAAAGTCACACAGCTGGAGTGCTGTAGGGCCAGGGTCTAACTCACAGCCCTAGTTTCTGTGCTGCCATTCTCTGATCGTGTTATGTGTTTCTGGGAACTGTGTCAAATTAGTTCGGGTGGCTACCTGAAGGGTTGGAGTTGGAGACTTGATCATTTAGTGTCCCTGTATCATGGTTTATCTTTCCTGATTTCTCTCCTGGCCCCTTGCTTTCTTCAGCCTTCAGAATCCTGTATTAACCATGGTAACTGGTTTCTCCCTGTTCTCACAGGTACTTACAGAACTGCCTGGCCAACCTCTTTGTTGGGGCTTGGGAGCCTCGTCCTGAGGGACCTCTGCCCTTGGATATTCCTCAGGCGTCTCCCCAGCAGGTGAATTCGCTCTCTTGCCTGGCCTATGACTCCCACTTGACAAGGTGTTGCAGACCTTCTCTTTGGACCAGCACTGGGACCTCTATCTTGTGGGCTGGTGGCAACCCCAAGATGATCCTTTAAAAATTTAAAAAATGTATGTGTGCTTGTGTATTGTATGTGTACCACTGCTTGCATGTGGAGGTCAGAGTACAACTTCATGGAGTTGGTTCTGTCTTTCTGTTTGTACATGGGTTCTGGGGATTCAACTCAGGCTTTCCGGGCAAGTGCTATTACCTGCTAGCTGTCTTGCCAGCCTGTGGGATGGCTCTTTGGTCTCTACCTATACCAGATCCAACGCTGTGTGGAGATCCTGAGCCGGGCCAAGAGGCCTCTGCTGGTGCTGGGGAGCCAGGCCCTGCTGCCCCCGACCCCGGCCAACAAGCTTAGGTGAGGAGCTCCCACCTTAGCTGAAAATCGTGGTCTTGGTTCCTGGTGTTCCAGTGGCCTTGGCCATACTGACATTTGTTCTACCTGGACCCCCTTCCCTGCCAGGGCTGCTGTGGAGACCCTCGGTGTCCCCTGCTTCCTTGGGGGGATGTCTCGAGGGCTGCTGGGCCGCAACCACCCTCTCCACATCCGGCAGAACCGCAGTGCTGCCCTGAAGAAAGCAGATGTTGTTGTCCTGGCAGGTGGGCTTAGCCTGCTCTTCTCCTCCCTCGTCCTTATCTGTAGCACCTTTCCTTCGCGATCACTCCTATGTCTTCCTCTGCATCCACCCATTCCCTTCTAAAGGCCATTGAAAACACCTGACTATTGCAAGCCAGCAAACTCACCCTAGACTGCCGCTTTGTGCTGTGACCTGGCTTCCCCAAGAGGATTTTGTATCCCATCAAGCACACAACAGCCTTTGCTCTGTACAGCTATGCACTGCTTAATGACAGAATGCTTTCTGGGGGTGTGTCACTAAGCGATTTTCTTGTGTGGATTTTGAGTGTGCATACACGAGCCAGTGCTTGACCGGGACACTGCTAGGCCCATTCACAGGACCACAATTGTGTGTATGAAGTGTTATTGACTGAAATGCTGATAGGCTATACAGAACTATAATGGTGCCCCATATTCAGTGGTTATGGCAAGTTCATGGTTGCTCATGTCTTACCAGTGGGTTAGGTAACAATGCTCTGTTTGGCTGGGCTCATATATGAGGCAGGGTTGGTGGGAGGTGGGGTGTCTGTCTCTGTGACTAATTAGGTATGTCTTGGATTGGGTAGCTGAGTCTCCACCTATGCTCCTCACATGACCCCTCAAGGTCCATGTGTCCCCTGTCCCCCAGTGCCACTCCCAGCAGATCAGCTTGGTTGGGTAACATGCTTACTGTTTTTATTTTCTTCTTTGTGGTTTTGAGGCTAGAACCTAGAACCCAGGGTCTTACACATGATAAACAAATATTATGTGCTACTGAGCTACATACAGCCCAATCTTCATGGCCTCTTGAGTTCTTGCCTCGGTATGGCACACCATTGCTTTTGCCACGGTTGATCAGAGCCATTCAAGAAAAGCCTGTCTAGAATTAAGAGCTGCAAAGTCATGCTGGCTAGATGGTTTAGTGGGTAAAAGTGCTTGTTGCCAAATCTCACGACCTGAGTTTGATCCCTGGAACTCCCATAGCGGGAGGAGAAAATTGCAGGTTGTCTTCTGTCCTAGTGCATGAAACTCCCCTTCCCCCCCAAATAAACGTAAACAGCTGTAAAGTTCCTGCAAGTGGCACAGATGCAGGCAGTGCAGGATGGAGACCACTGTACATCGTGTGCCACAGTGAATCGGAAGGGACGTGGTGCTCACCGCCACCCTGCTATTACCTCAGGTGCTGTGTGTGATTTCCGCCTGTCTTATGGTCGTGTCCTCAACCGCAAGAGCAGTATCATCATTGTCAACCGGAACCGGGATGATATGCTGCTCAACTCGGACATCTTCTGGAAGCCTCAGGAGGCTGTGCAGGGTGAGCATACCCCAAGGGTCCCCACCATGTGCACAGTGTCTTCATCTTGCCTCTGCTGCAGCTAGATTGAATTGAATGTCAGGTCTGGACCATGCACCATGAGACACTTGGGCAACCTGAGACACATTTGCCTGCAGACTGGTGGGTGCTTCTGAAGAAGCAGAGGGAGGTTTGGGGTCTTGGGGGTGACAACTGAATGCTGTCTGTTGCTGGACCATGGTCTTTGACCCTCTCTTATTCTTATCCTCCTAATTTTTGCCCCGTTTCCATGCCGTACTCTAGACACTGTTCTAATGACCTGCACTCTCTTGTAGCATAGGCAGCAGGGTCCTTTAGATTTAGCTGGTAACGTGGTACCAACTTGTGTGCCTAGGAAGGTCCCTCCTAGAAGTTATGGGCAGCAGGTGGAAGTTGGCAAGCTGAGGCAGGGAGGAGCTGTGCAATCTGGGGGTGCTGCTGCTTGCCTGTGATTCCAGCTACTTGGTGGGAGGGAGGTGGGGGAACAGAGGCCAGATGATTATCTATTTGAAGTGTGTTGGTATAACTTAACTTAGCAAGACCTATCTCAAAAGAAAAAGAAGTCAAGTGTCACACATGGTAGTGTATGCTTGGGTTTTGTTTGTTTCAAAACAGGGTCTCACTGTGTAGCTCTTGAACCTTACTATGTAGACCAGATTGGCCTTGAACTCACATAGACCTGCCTCCCTCTGCCTTCCAAGTGTAGAGATTAAAAGAGTGTGCCACAACACCTGGTAGTGGTGGTGTACACTTATAATCACAATATCGAAGCAGGAGGAACACTGAGAATCTGAGCCAAACCCTGGTCGGACATTGAGTTTAAGGCTAGCCTAGGCTATAGTATGATATCCTGTTTTTGTTTTTTTTTTTTAAAAAAAAAAAAAAAAAAAAAAAAAGCCCAAGGGGGAGGCAGGCGGTTGCTAAGTTTGGCGGCACAGGCCTTTTTAATCCTAGCACTAAGGGAGATTTCTGAGTTCAGGGCCAGCTTGTAATACATAGATTTCCAGGCCAGCCAGCACTACATAGTAAGATCCTGTCTCCAAAAACAAAGCAAAACAAAATAAACAAGGAAATAAAACACCAACCGAAATGGGGCTGACAAGGTGTTAAGAAGGTAAACGCACTCACTTGCCAACCCGATGACCTGAAATTGAGCCCCAGAACCCACACGGTAGAAAGACAGACCTCCACACTCTCAGTTTTGCTCACCCCTATACACACAGTAAGTCAATACATGAATACAGTTTTGTTAGGTGCTGGAGTGTTTGCCTGGGATGCTTTAGACCTTGGGTTTGGTCCCTAGTACTGCAGATTTAACAGATGGGGAGGGACAGGGCAGAAATGACATGACCTGGTATGGGGGCAGACTGGGTGAGAAACATCTCTGAATGGATGTTGAGAAAGAAAGCTGCCAGCCATTCAGTGCTTGCTGTGAGCTCCACGTACTTGGGCTTGAAAGATTTCCTTGGTGGGTGACGTATTTTGGAGGCAGAATTGGTGAGACTTGGTGTCACTGAGGTGTGAGGAGCAGGGAGGTAATGAGGCCAAATTGGGTTTACAAATTCCCCACACCTCATTTTCCAGGCCTTGCCTTCCATCTTGCCAGGACCCCTTCATTTGTTCTCAGAGACTTCTTTGAGGGGCTTCATCTGCTTTGTCCCAAAAACACTTCTGGCCCACTGTCCTGCCTTCCTTTCAGATGCTGCTGTTGGCTTCCTGTTACATTTGGGGCTCTGGTGCTGGAAGGGCAGGGGGACGCTGCCACCCTGTGGCTGGTCCAACAGTTACCCTTTCTTCCTTTCTTAGGAGATGTGGGCTCCTTCATCATCAAACTGGCGGAAGGCCTTCAGGGCCAGGTGTGGTCCTCAGATTGGGCTGAGGAGCTTCGGAAAGCTGACCAGCAGAAGGAGCAGACCTATCGGTTAGTCTGGGTCAAGTGGACACAGCAAGAGTAAGGAGGAGAAGGGGATGCCACCAACCAGCCCTACTGACTTCTGCTGTCTTGTCGCAGGGATAAGGCTTTAATGCCTGTATTTCAGCACCTGAACCCA
Organism: Uromys caudimaculatus; assembly: GCA_028551405.1. Classification (NCBI taxonomy): domain Eukaryota; kingdom Metazoa; phylum Chordata; class Mammalia; order Rodentia; family Muridae; genus Uromys; species Uromys caudimaculatus. The sequence continues at coordinate 100,151,558 of CM052707.1, forward strand.
GTGTGGGTGTTGCAGCAGGTGGAGGAAATTCTGCCTGACAACGCACTCCTTGTGGTTGATGGTGGGGACTTTGTGGCCACTGCTGCCTACTTAGTGCAGCCCAGAGGGCCCCTGCGCTGGCTTGATCCTGGTAAGGAAAGGCCCACACCTGGGGCAGCTTGCACTCTATTTACCCTTCACGGCAATTTGATCTTATCTTTCTAGGGGCCTTTGGGACTCTGGGAGTTGGCGCAGGTTTTGCACTTGGGGCCAAGCTGTGTCACCCGGAGGCCGAGGTGAGGCATTGGATGTGGGAGACTAGCTGCTTTTGGGCTGCGAACTACCCTAACTGCCCTGGGTCGTCTCCCCTCCCTCCGCTCCCCCCAGGTTTGGTGCCTGTTTGGGGATGGAGCCTTTGGCTACAGCCTCATTGAGTTTGACACGTTCGTCAGGCATAAGGTGACTGGGCTGCCCTGAGGGAAGCTTATGCCCAGGGTTCTAGGATGTCATCCCGGGTGGACTGGGGGTCGGGGGTTTTCCTCAGTGAGCCACAGCCCCTGTCTTGTTGCTGGTCAAACTTTTAAACTGAAGGCTGCTGCCTGGCCTCTTTTCTTTTCTTTTCTTTTTTTCCTACAGGTACCAGTGATAGCCTTGATAGGGAATGATGCAGGTTGGACCCAGATTTCTCGGGAGCAGGTGCCCAGGTTGGGCAGTGACGTGGCCTGTAGCCTGGCTTACACTGGTGAGGGGGTCATGGTGTTTTGGGCCCAGCTGGGCTTCTGTTACTCTCCTGGGTGGACCCTCTGCTATTGCCTGACATATTTTCTTTTAGATTATCACAAGGCAGCCATGGGCCTGGGGGCCCAGGGATTGATACTCTCACTGGACAATGAGGATCAAGTGGTCAAGGTACTTCGTGATGGCCAGCAGCTGTGCCAGGAGGGTCATGCAGTTGTGGTCAACATCCTGATTGGGAGGACAGATTTCAGAGATGGCTCCATTTCTGTATAGGGATTATACAGGGTTAGTGTACTTGTCTCTTTGTACCCGGACTTTGCCTAGCTTATCTGGAGTTTTCTTCCTTGCCTGCTCTGAGCTTCCCTCTGAGTGGGGAATAGGGGGACTAAAGCTCAAAGAAGCACCCTGGCAACCCTGGGTAGCTCTTCCCACAGGCCCAGCTGTACCCTTTCTCTCTCTTATAAAATTAATAAATCTCTTGGCTGTTGGAGCCCAAGGACTCAGTCACAGAGCATGTGTATACTGGTTTATTTATTGTCCACAAAGATGGAAGTGGTGGAAAGTGGGGGACAGAAAGAGGCCCTAACTCTCTCATCACTGGGAGATTTTGGGGTGCCAGGGAATGGAAAATCCTATCCCACTCTATGGTCCCTGAAAGAGTTCTACATGCCCACTTCACACAGGCCAGTGCACACGAGTCCACACACACAGACACACACATGCGTGGAGGTAATAAATATTTTCCGTACCAAAGGTCCCCCAGCCTGGTACCTCAGGTGGGGCCCCTCCAAAAGGGGAGGGGTTAAGTGCTCAGTTTTTCAAGGGTGGGAAAGGGGCTGCTGGGGAAAGGAAAGTCAGACTTTGTCTCCATTTGCTGGTTGGAGATTCATCTTGGGATTTTTCCTAGAAGAGACGGTTGGGGGAAATCAGCTGTTTTTCTATAAGCTCCAGGCTGCCCTTTCACAGATAGAGACCAAGTCTGGTGCTGCTTCCCTTAAGCAGAACCCCACGATTGTCTTTAGATACTTCAAGGGAGGAAAAGACAGAGTGTAGTGCTCAATGCTAATACTGGTTTGGTTGGCAGCAGCAAGAGGGTTGTCTAGGGATGTCTTAACACCCCAGGGTGATGCTCACAGTAATTGGTGTTCCCCTGCAAAGGGGAGGCAAGAGAGGCCAGCCTAGCAAGCAGAACTGTCTCTGACAGCAAGAGAAGCCCCGGTGCTCAGGAGAGGGGCCATGGCATCAGTGCTTAAAATGCCAAGAGCCTGGTTTTTGCAGCTAGGACCCAAACAATGGCACTAGGAATTGGGAATGATTTTTAGCATGGAAGGCTGGTCCCTTGGCAACTCCCTAGCAACCAGGAGCTCAGTCTGAGCAACTCTGGTCAGGTCCTTTTAGGTCGTCAGGGCCTTAGTAATGTGGAACCCAGTCACCAGTAATCAGAACCTGGTCCTTAGCAACCAGGAAGCAATTCCTTAGTAACCAGAGTCCATCCCCTGCTTTGAGGGCTCAGAGGCACACATTGATCTGCTTGGAGAGTTCTCTCTCCAGATCCAGGATGAGGGCGTCAAAGTCTTTGAGATTCAGGTGTGGGTTGAAGGGTGCATCAAACACATCTTCGAAGTCGGTAGTGCCCCTGGGCTCTCCAGTCTCATCATCGTCTTCCTCACTGTCGCTGCCCGTCACGTGGTCGTAGTCAGGCCCGGACAGGAAGTCCCGCCCACGCGGCAGTAAATCTCGTCCGCACACGCTCCAGTCGCCTGCATAGCGGTTGCTTGGGGGACTTTCGGGGCCTCCGCGGCCTCGGGGCCGAGTCACCACTTCTGGGCCCGCCAGCGGCAAGTGCAGTGGTGGCTGTCGTTTGGGCCGCAGATACGGTGCAACGTCTGGGGTCTCTGAAGGCCGGCGGGTATCTGCGGGGTCCACAAGGAGGACTATAAATTGAGATGAAAGGGAGTGGCATTCTAGGTTCCTGACTGGCCTTTCAAGAGGCGAGCTTACAAATTTAACCCACCCAAGAGGCGTGGCCCTTCTTAGATTCCAGCCCATGATTGGCTCGAAGGGAAGCATAAATGTAAGGGAGGCTGACTGGGATGGGAGGTGTTCACCTGGCCAAGACTGTAACAGGTAATGCAGAACTTCAATGTGGCGCTTGAAGTCCACAGCGCTGGTGACCCCTGGGCCGGAGCTACAGAGCCGGGGTCGAGAGGGTGTTTGTCTTGCTGGCAGTAACACTGGTCCGAAGCACACTGCCAGGTTCTGCGGGGTCATGCGGTTGTGGGTGTGGAAGGAGGAGACAAGGCGCAGATGGTCCAGAAGAAGCGTCAGTGTGGCCTATGGAGAGGGTTGCCAGGGTGTGCACGAGGCGGGCAAACCTGAACCCTTGTGGCACTTGCAGGATAGTCGGGGATGGCTTAGAGTGGAGAAACTTCAGTTCAAGTTCTCATAGGGGAGGTGTCAGCATTAGGAATGTATTTTGCGGGCAATTTAGCTGTGGAATGGAAGGGTTTGAACTCCAACCCACGCTGTGTTAGGCAATTTCAGGGACTTTTCTAAGATCTCACAGCCAGTATTTTTGCTCGTGTTAGGTTGGCAGATCTATTTGCTCAGTTTGCTAGGCAGCCCAGCCTGGCTTGGAAGTGGCTATGTGGCTCAGGCTGGCCTCCAACTCGAAATCCTGCCTTTGACTCTTGAGTGCTAGGAGTAAAGGCATGTTACACCGTGCCTGGATAGAATGTGTTTGGACAAATCTTGGTTGTTTGACCTAGGGGCAAATCACTAAACTGAGCCTTGATTTTTTCAAACCCAGGAATTGACAGATGAATTCCAAGTACGTTGTTGGCATGTGATGACCATGTATGATGATTACATCTCAGGCATGCTTAAAGCACTACACTGGCATTAGCTGCTCTATGTCCCAAAGTTCCTAGCATGGCCAACTCACCCTCTCCACATCTGGCAGGCAGCTGAGGAGCCCTCTGGTGCCCTCAGGACCCAGGGAAGCCCTGTTTGGGTGTCCCTGGGCCATGGCCTCCAGCACCACCTGGTAGAGGGGCGGAGTGATGAGCGGAGTAGGCAGCTCCCGGAGATAATCCTTAAGGATGCCTGTGGACAGAAGGGTCCCCTCTGGCTAAGGTGCCCTGGCTTCTGAAGCCAGAGGAGCCATTGGGGCCAACAGTGGTAGTGAGAAGAGGGCAGGTATTAGAAATGAAAGTAAGATCCGACAGGAGAGAGGAGGGATCACTGGGCCCTCCAGACCAGTCTGACAGCTGAAAGGAATGAGCAGGCAACAGAGAGAAGTCATGCTGACCTGTGATGACATTGATATCAGGATACACATCTTCAGAGAGGCAAACAGCTGCACTATCCTGCTCAAAGGCATCTCGAAGCTCTTTCTTCACTGCTGCTGAGCCACACAGACGGTACAACCCCACTACCTGGGGATAGAGACAGAGAAAGAGCATCTTCCTGCGGGCCATAGACAGCAAGGCCAGGCTATTTGGCCAAGGGTGACTGTGGATGTTCTGGCCTGGGAAGGTAGGGCCATTCACATGCATCTTCGCTGGCTGCCTCCCCACTGCTGTCACAGGGGCCCCTGAGCCAGGCTTAGTAGTTCAGCACTCTGAGGCCAAGGCAGGAGGGTCACCTAGGCTTTAGATTACAGTGTGTGTTCAAGGCAAGGCTGGGCAACTTGGTGAAACCCTGTCTCAAAAAAGTAAAATGAAGGCTGAGGGTGTAATCCAACAGTAAAGTGTTTGCTGAGGATTTATGAGGCCCGATGTTCAATCCCCAGCATCA
>CM052707.1:100156172-100171168 GCA_028551405.1 Uromys caudimaculatus
GGGGGGGGGGGTTGGTGAAGGGGTTCCGGGGAGTATGTCTAAGGTAGTAGGAGTGGGGGCAGCGGCTCACCCGCAGCCCTCGGCATTCGATCTGCCCCACACACTTTCGGATGATGAGAGGCACCTGGCCTGGGGACTGTTCACGTTCTACCAGAAGCTGCAGAGGGAGCCCGAAAACACGGGGCTCCACCGTGCCAGGGGCTTCTTGCTGTTCCGACAATGTTAGCTTGGCGTAAAGAAGTCCCTGGGGTTCCAGTCGAACGGCCAGTTGTTGCGCTTGGCACCCTACAGATGCAAGGAAGACTGAGCCAGTTTTGTCCTAAAGGTTTTTGTGTCCTAATCTAGGACACCCCCTAACTTGTGAAGCCCAGCTGCCCTGGGCACCATGAGAGAACAGGATGCCCTTAACTGGGTCTTTGTGTCTTACTCTTCCTTCCTGGAAGTCCCATGTCTTACCTCGAAAGATGGTTGGCAGTAGCACAGTGCCCTGGGCACAGGGCCGGTGCCGCCTCACACCAGGGTCCCATGCAAGTACCAAGGCCCGCAACAGCCGAGCAGCCTCCAGCTCCAGGTGGAAGGTATGGTCCAGCCTCAGGAAGTCTGGTCCACCTCGAAGGGGCCCTGTGCGGGCCCGAGCTACCCCATCCACTTGGAGAAGGCAGCAGAGATCTCGAGGAGTGGCACCCGGAGTTGGTCGCAGACCCCCTAACCCATACAGATGCAGGCTGAGACGCCCCCAGAGCGCAGCTGGAGGAGCCCGGGCTGATGGGCCCACTTCATAGGGTCGGAAGGCAGTGGGTGATGGTGGTCCCCCAGGACGCTCCGGCGAGTCACCATCGCTGAGGTACCCACCCCTTGGGCTCCTAGTCCCTCCAGCCACTGATGCCTGCCCAGGAGTCCCCACACTGCTGTCCAGGTGGTAGCGGCTGATGACAGAGCCTGCCGGGGCGGTCCTCTCTCGTTCCCGGCCAGTGCGAGTACTTCTTAGGCTTAGGCGGCGGCGCAGCTCTGGTAGCTTTTTCATCTTCATAGAGAGGCGCCTGGCAGGGCCTGGGGACTTGGTACGGGAGGTTTTGGTAGGGGGGCTGGTAGGTGCTGCACCTGTAGGGAGAGCAAACGTCAGAGTCTAGGGCCTGGGCTTGGAGCATGGATCTTGTGGTCCCTGGGGAGCTGGGTATAATAAGGCTTGGGGACACCTGGAGTCGGGGGTGTGAGGCTTGTGCATGCTTGCAGGTGGGAATGTGAATATAACACTTTGTGCCTACCTTGGATGATTGGGCCTTCTGGCTCAGAGGAAGCTAGCTGTGATCCCAAGGGCTCAGGTGCTGGTGGTCTGGGGTCTTCTTCAGGGATGGGGTTGTACCAAATCTCACCAGCAGCCTCCCCACTGCTAGGTGTCCTAGGCCCCAAAGATATCTCCTCTGGTGGTTTGGCCCCTCCTAGCACCCATCGGCGGCTACTGGGCTCCAGGCTTTGCAGGTAGGCCCCTCGAGCGGGGCTCCGAGGTGCCTCGGGGCTGGGTGGTCCCTCTGCTCCAGCCTGAGACCCTTCAAGGACGCGAGGTTCTGGTTCTGGGGGGTTGGGCTCTGAGCGCTGGGCTGGGCGGTCTGGTGGAGAACCAAGATGGTAAGTCCCAACTCTCAAGTCCCCAGGGGTCCAGGGCAGCAGCCCAGCTAATTGGCTTCAGTCTTCACTTCACATAACCAATCGACAGCAAGGAAGCTCTTGGCAGACTGGAACCTAAGTCACTGCCCCCCTTGGAACCAGCTATTTTGTTTGGTCCTAGCAACTAGCTAGTAGTACCTTTGCAGTCCTAGCTTGGAGGTCCCCTGCCCCAGCCCCTAGGGACTGCCCCAAAAGGGACTGTGAACCAGCCTCAAGAGTCCAGGTCAAATGTCCTTGGAACCTCAGGTCGTTTTGGCTCTGTCTCCCCTCTTCCAGACATTTCATTAATCTTAGAATCTTACGCCTGTCCCTTCTCACTGAGTGGCCTTGAGCAAGTCATTTTCCTGATGCTCCATGTCCCGTTTATGAGGAGATTCAGTATCATCATATCCCCGACTCGCTCCCGGCTTGAGGGAGCGCAGTGTGAGCAATTTTAAACAATAGGGTTTGTAGCCCAGCTCAAGGCCCCAGTAGATGCTGCTGGGAGGGCAGGACAGGAGATGTGACAGGGAGTGCTGGCTTCTTTTTTACTCAGCCCCTTCTTCCATTTCCCAGATTCTGCTCCCAAGTCCTTTTGGATCTTGCCCCTCAGTCCAGGCCAGATTTCTACAGTCAGTGCCCCATTACTCCCGCCCCCCTTCTCTTGGCTCTATTCTGTCTCTGACATCATGGTTGATTTCCTGTGTGTTTATGTGTGGGCACCCGGATCCCTTCTCTGGCCCTGGGACCCTTGGGACTCTCTGGGAAAGGCCCGGGAGGAAGGGTCAGGCCCCTGGTGTGGCGGCCTCCCTCCTTTAACCGATTCCTTTCTAGGCCCCGTTCCCATACAGCTTTCATTTCTTTTGGGTCCCGTCTTGCTGTCTGTGGACCCGCAGATTTAAGCATCTCCTATTTCTACCCTCTAGCCTTCTGTTTCAGGTCTCTGTCATCAGTAGCATAGTCCAGAGGATTGTTTGAAGTCAGTTCACAGGCCCGGGACAAATCACCCAACAACCACGTGCCTCAGTTTCCCTGTCTTAAAAAAGAGGACGGTTTCTTGGGGCTGCTCACAGTTTGTGCAGCTGCAGCCTCTGGCGCGATGGTGGCACGAAGGTGGGGAAAAGACTGCAATAATAGATATAACCCCGCACAACCTCTGTTGGGTACACGAGTGTGTCCCCCGTCTCATCCTCCAGGGCTCCTGGTGGGTACCCACCACCCAGACAGGCCATGTCGATGACGCACAGCTGTTACCCCCGCCCCTGCCCCGCCACTCTCTGGGCGCCCGGTCGAGGCCCCATTTCCTGTAAGGGCGAGGCCCCCCTGCCGGGCCTTGCAAGGATCCCAGGGGCTGGCATCTCAGGCTAGCTGCACATAACGGTCCATGGCCCCCGCCTTACAAAGATCCGGTCCATATTCCTCTTTCTCATCAGGGTTCGCTCCTGGCTTACCCACTAGGTCTCGCTGCGTACCCTACCAGGGACCTGGGGATCTGAGGCTGAGCGGGGCTCCCGAGAGCCCCCGCACTCACCGCGGTCCTTGGCGTCTGACTTTTTCCGGGAAACTTTCTCCCGACCCCGCAGGCGGGAGAAGGTCTTCCTGAGCAGCGGCTCGGCCATGCTTGGGCCGCGGCCCGGCCGAGTGCGCGCCCCGGGGCTGCGGCCGCCCGCCCCGCCCGGCCCGGCCCGCCCGCCCCCCGGCCCGCGCCAGCAGGAAGCGCATTCCGGGAATGCTTGGCCTTAACTTTTTTTTTTTTTTTTTCTTTTCTTTTCCCTTCCCGCGGCCCGAGCAGGCGATGCTGGGAGATGTAGTCGCCTAGGGCTGGGAGGGTACATGATCGGGGTGCTGGACTGATCGGCCACTCTTCAACTATGAATGTCATGGCATAGGCTGGGCCTCCGTAACCATCCTCCTTTGTGATGGCATGCAGCAAATTCTGTCGGTTCCCCCAAACCGCATCCAAGGTACATATAAGCTCATGTCTTTCCTCCCGTCCATTGATCCCCCACATCACCCAGTACCTCGCCCACGATCTTTCCTTGGGCACCCCAAATGTCATTTCTTGCCTCTCCCACCCGACCCAATTCTCTCACTCCCCAACTCAAGTTACTATTGCTGTTTAACGACCCTCAGGCTTAGTGGTGTCAGACAGCTGTGATGCTCACTGTCAGGAATACGGACCTGGGAGAGGTGATATTGTCCGCTTTATCTCTACTTCGTCGAGAACACAGCAAGGATAGGTGTGTCTCGACAATAAGTGGTGAAATCGGAGGCTGTAATTATTTTTTAATTAGTGCTGAAATATCTGAGGCTGGACAACTTTCTAAAGTAAATTGAGTTTATGGCTCTGAGGGTCCGTTGCACAGTGATGATGTCATAGCAGTGCTCCTTAAGACAGGAAGAGAGAAAAAAAACTTAGGTTTGGGCTCATTCTTACAACTTAACTTTGCTTTTTATTATGTGCATGTGTGTGCTTCTGTGTGTGTGTCACGTGGATCTGGGTGCCCAGAAATGGCAGGGGTATCTGATTCTTCTGGAGCTTGAGTTACTGGCAATTGTGAATCACCTGACATATGGGTGCTGGGAACAGAATCTGAGTCTTTTGGAAGAGCAATAAGCACTTTTAACTGCTTGAGCTCTCTCCAGCCCCACAAAATAACTTTTGCAAGAACTAATTTGGTCTCAGGGAACTATCTTCTGAAGGCAAATTCCCAATGACAGGCCTCTTTCACCATGACTAGCCTACTGACAGTGCCACACGGAGGACTAAACTTTCAACACATGAACTGTGGCATAAGCCACAACTAAAGTTCAGGTCTCTTAACTGGTGTCAGTCTCAGGCTGGACCTCCACTGAGATAGTGACTAAGCACCTATGTGGACACCTGTGTGTCCTTGGCTTCCTCCCAGTTCGGTAGTTTGGGGTATCTGTGGGTATGCAGGAGTCTTAAAGTTAACAGTGCAGAGTAGTAGAAGGAAGACATGTCCAGCTTTGCTTGTCCAGGCACAGGTAGGAGCGTAGATTGTGGTGATGTAATAGTTTGAAAAGATCTAGTACATTCTAAGCAACTGGAACTTTTGCTGGACCTCACAGCCAGAGTTAATAATACACCTTGAAGCCACTCAAGACTGCTATTCTCCTATGTACTCAGCCTGTTTGTTTTACTTGCCTGTAAGAGAACAATGTAGCAATTAACTTTACTTGTCTTGGATTTCCCATGTAACCAACTTTTTACAGCCTAATATAATGCATAGCTGTAATCTTAAATTATGTACTTTTCCATGCCCCTGACTCAGATAATGTACATGAAAGCAGCAAATACAGAAGCTGAAAGCGACTTTCTACAATCTACCAAAAAAGTTGAAAGTATCTATTTATGGAAATTAGTTGATAAACAGTGATGCTTATTATCTATGTCAGGAACAGATGGAGCAAGCAACTTAATCCCTTGTAAAACTGTAAAAGACTTCTGTAAAGTATCCCGTTCGTGCTGTTCAATACATACAGAGCAAAACACACCCCCTCACACACACACACACACACACACACACACACACACACACACAGAGAGAGAGAGAGAGAGAGAGAGAGAGAGAGAGAGAGAGAGAGAGAGAGAGAGAGGGAGGGAGAGAAAGAGAGAGAGAGAGAGAGATAGCGCTCATACCACACAAAGTCAGAACAGGTGGACACACAGAGACAGATACAGATGCAGACATAAATTTAGACTCATGTAACAGATAGAGGACAGAAATAAGGGAAGTAGAGAATTCAAATCTGTATTTGTTCTTGGGTTAAATGACTCCAAGAAGAAGAGCATTTGTTTTTAATGTAACACGGATGTAACTCAGTTAATCGCTTATTAACCCTGGCAGGAAATAGTGTTGCAGCCACCTTAAGAAATAAAACCAGCTTCACCCTTGTGTTCCATGCTACACTCAGTGCTTGGAACTCAAATCACATTAAAGCACATTCCTGTGCAAAGTCTTTTCTCTACTGCTCAGCCCACCCACCGGAAGGTGTACGTCGCCACCATAACCTGCATGAATTCTCGGGTCCTATTGAAGTGTTGTCAGAGACTTTCCCCCATTTGCAGTGAAGTTCTTGTCCCATACACCTCTGAGAGTATAAATGGGAGGAGGAACTTTATTGTGCATTTGGGATTACGAACTTCAAATAGGTTAAACTTTAAGCACTCGGGATTTAAATGAAACACGGTTGAACTCTTGGTAGCACCAACCAAGAGCAGCCTTTTTAAGAGGCAGACAGATCACTGACAGGCTTTCTTAAAGCTGAGGCCACAGACTTCCAGAGTTGCAGGTAGGACTAGAAGTCTGGAGTCACAGATCTCAGGAATGGTGGGTCTTGGAGGCTGGAAGCAGCTGCAGGAAAGAATTTCCTTCTGCTGGCTGAGGGAGCCATCTTGAAGGCTGAGTCAGGAACAAATCTTCCTGTCAGCTGGCACTGGCTGAATCATTGAGGTTGGCTTGAGGCAGAAGCCTCAGGCATTAGAGTTGCTGACTAGTCTGTCCAGGTTAAGTCTAACCTTGAAGTCTTCAGGCTTCTGCCTCTAAAAAGAGCCAGAATATCTGGGGCTGGGTTTCCAGCTCAAAATTGGAGGTGGGCTCGGAAGTCTTTCTTCTTTCCTGCCTCTACTGGTTTCTACAGCTGCTCTGGCTTTGCAGTTCCAAATGTCCAAATTTGTAGAGATGCCAGCTAGGTACAAATGTGGGCATACAAATAAGATGAAAGAAATGGGACTAATCTATCAAACCTGGTTGGTGAGGGGAAGAACCCTGAGCTAGCTAAAAGTTGTTGGAAGTTCATGATCAGATCTGCAGGTCTTTATCTCTGCAGAGGCAGAGAAACTACAAAGAAAGTTTCTGCCCATCCCTGGTTAGTACTTTTACCTTTGAAGACAGCCTACTGCTTCCTTCAGCCAGGTATTTCCTTTTACAAGGTTGTGTGTGTGTGTGTGTGTGTGTGTGTGTGTGTGTGTGTGTGTGTGTGTGTGTGTGTGTTTTAGGATGGGGGGGGTGTTGGGGTAGTGTTACTGCAGATAGCAGCTCCTCAGCCCTGAAGGCTCAAGCATGCCAGCTGTCAGCTCTACATCAGGGGACCCTGCCTGTCTCTATGGCCGTGGGCTTCACTTACTATGGCTTCAGTTTGGGTCTTCCTGTTGTGTCTGTTTTTTCTAAATTGAAGTTTTCCTGGAGTCAGGCTAGATAAGACTTAGGAAGTAAAGACACATGTCTCAGGAAGTTCTTGAAATTTACAAGATTTACCAGGCCTCCTCAGGATTATATAAGCAGTGACAATCACTGGTAAGGGGCTTTCCTAGTGAGTCTTAATGAGTTTTTCCTCCAGGGTACAACAGATGTAACTCAATGGCAGAATGCTTGCCTAGTATAGACAAGACCCTTGGTTTGATCCTAAGCACTGTGAAAAAATAAATTGTGAAGTTCTGTGATTCCTTCTATTGTGTCTTCAAATAGGTCTTGTGGGACTTCTAAACACGGTTTGTGTAGATGAAAATATTTTCCCCATTCTGTGGAGTTCACAGAAAAATGAATATTTGGCAGTTAGAATTTCCATGGAACCCTCCACCCCCTCCAGATGAAGCTTTAGTGAGTTCTCAGAGCGTATTGGAAGTGACTTTCTGGCCACTCTCCTCAGCTTGTCTATCATTTTTAGGTCTCTCCCTCCAAGGGACAGCCCTGAGCTATCTCAAGGTACAGATGTAGCCCCCATAAATGTCTACCAACTTCATGAAGAGTAGGGTGCTGTGTGTATATGGGAGTCACATCAACCTGAACTGGAATCCTTCAAGTCTTTGATCTGGCATGCGGTCTTGGGACAGTAAGTGTATTTTGAGTTCACAGTTTTGGGTTTTGTTTGTTGTTTTGTTTTGGCTGAAAGCTCATCTTTGAGTGATCTTGCTGTTCAGGCTATGGTTAAGACTTACTTGGCTGGGTCACAGCCTGCAGGTGGTTTCATGGTGTGTGTGTGTGTGTGTGTGTGTGTGTGTGTGTGTGTGTGTGTGAGAGAGAGAGAGAGAGAGAGAGAGAGAGAGAGAGAGAGAGAGAGAGAGAGAGAGGAAGCCAGAGACTGTAAAGGATCCAGACTCCCTTGTCTGTAACAACTGTGAAGTCATTTACTCTAGTAGACCAGCATTACTTACAAGAGTGATGTCCCTAAAGCTTAATTCTCTCCCAATAGGCTAGGCCTCTTAAAGGTCCCACTGTAGAGCAGGAAACACAGCCTGAAGTGGAAACTTCTGGTTTCTTTGGAAGGTCAGTTGTGTTGGATGGTGTTTTGCTGGGGCAGACACGTGAAGGAGTGTCGTCCTGAAGCAGACACAGGTGCAAGGATGTTTGCTAAAGCAAGCAGGTGAGCATGATCACAGATTCTTGACTAATGACACACATGTATTGGCTCATTTTATATTGGGTAACTGAGCTCTGTTTGTCATGACTCCATACAGAGAAACACACCAAGAGACTTTTGGTGGTGTGCTGGCAGCTTCTTGCCGTTTCTGCAAACGTGTGCCAATTGGCAGAGTGATGTCAGCTGATACAGACTCACGTGGAGTTTTGCTAAGACAGAGTCATGTGCTGAGGCAAGACCCGTGGAGGACACGTGACGTTTGGAGGGAGGATAAATAGGACTCAATGGACAGTGATGGAGGCTTGCTGGCATCGCTGGCTTTGCAATGCTTCTTGGTCTCGAGTCTTCGTTGATCTTCACTTTGTTGAGAGAGGCTTGGCAAAGAACTCCTGGCGTCCCTGGCAGTTCTAGTTTTTCCTGCCGACTTGTGCTGATTCAGCCAAGGCCTGGCTGTTACTAGCTAGGTTGTGCCACTGCTGCTGCTTCCTATTTGCTGTCCCAATATGACTGAACTGGACTGCTGGTGTATTTATGAAGTGTTTGTGCGTGGATTGAGCTGCCACTGCTGATTTCTCTGAACTGAACTGTTGATTTCCTGACAGTGCAGATGGGATTTGCTCCAAAGAGCAATTTCTAAACAGGTCCACTTCCCCTGTATCCTTTCTTTTCCACTGCCTCAGGTGAGTGGGTGGTGGGCTAGAAGGAAGGTTTAAGCATTTAAAAACTCATATTAAAAGTAGGGTTGAGAAAAATCAAAGCTACTACAGCCACACGGGGATCGAGCTTTGTAGCACGTAAAGAGGTGATGGACACAGTCAATCCATATTTAAACCATACCCACTGTAGACATCTGTGTTCCAATGCAGCCTGTGTGGCACACACTCTCAGGGTCTCACTGTGTAGTCTAAGCTGGCCATAAACTCGCAGAGATCCATCTGCCTCTGTCTTCTGAGTCCTGGGATTAAAGGTGTGACCACCGTGCCCAACATTCTACACATATATTTTAAGTGAGTAGCTATTGTACTAAGCATAGGTAGGGGTACAGGCTTGGGCCCAATAAGATAACTCAGGGGCATCCACCGCAGCTACATTGGTCTGGGGAGGACACACACACACACACTGAGAGAGAGAGAGAGAGAGAGAGAGAGAGAGAGAGAGAGAGAGAGAGAGAGAATGAAACCACCTGCAGGCTGTGACCCAGCCAAGTAAGCCTCAACCATAGCCTGAACAGCAAAATCACTCAAAGATGAGCTTTCAGCCAAAAGAAACAAAACAACAAAACCCAAAACTGTGAACTCAAATACACTTACTGTCCGGAGACTGCCCTATTGCTCCCTTTGGTAGGTGGAAGAGCTGGCCCTTGTGGCAAAGATGCAGGTGAACTGTCTCCAAGGACCGGAAAAAAGGAGAGATGCCCCTGCCCCTTGTTAGCTGCTGCGTTGGGTGAACTAGCTGGGCAGTGCTGCAGTGCTTGCCCTGGTGTAGAAGCTTGGCCTGGTTCTGCCTCCCAGCCCCATGTTCCCCAAAATAAGACTCAGACTAAAAATATATTTACACATACCTTGGCCATATGGCTAGGCTCTTCTCTGACTAGAATCATAACTTAAGATTAACTCATTTATTTTAATCTATGTTTTGCCATGTGGCTGTGGCTGGTTACCTGTGCTGAGGTACCATGTATACATACATCTTCTTGATGAATCTCCTGCCTGGCTCTATTTCCAGAATCCTTTCTCTCTCCCAAATGTCCCACCTCTATTTCCTTCCTAAGCCATAGGCCATAGGCTTTTAAATTGACAGGTGATGCATCCATACAGTACACAAGATATTCTCGCTACACCCTGGTGGTGTGGGCACAGGAGAGCTGGTGGACTGACCAAGTAAGTCCCAGTCCCAGACCTAGGGCTTTGAGTTGGCTTACCCCAATATCTACCCCCATCTGTGATCTGTTGAAACTTGTGAAAGGACCAGTCCTTCAGATCCAAAGCTGCAGAGTCTCCATGACTCAGGGCGGGGTCCCCGAGAGGACTGCTGGTGAGGATCCAGCACTGATAGTGACACACTATAGTTTCCATGGCAATACGTTTTCTATCTCATTGTGTTTTCTTTGTGTGTGTGTGTGTGTGTGTGTGTGTGTGTGTGTGTGTGTGTGTGTGTAGGTTGCAAGAGCAGAGGGCAGATACGATGGGATGGAGAAATGAGTGGGATTAGGGTCCATGATGTGATATTCACAAAGAATCAAATCATTTTTAAAAAAAGATATAGACAGCATCTGCTCTGTCAGCTCACTGTCAAATTGACATTGAAGATTTATACAAATGAATATATGTGGTAGTCTTCTGTTGTTATATGCTAATTTTATGTTGTTTCCCCCCCCCACTCTATCTGGTTTATTTCCTGAATAAAGACACAGAAACCTGGTATTTTATTTACAAGCTATAAGCCTAGACTAGGCAGGTTCTGAACTATACTGATATTAATCTTTCCACCTGTTAAAACCCACATGAATGCCCACCACTCGCCAATCTGATGTCTCCCTGTCTGCTTCTGCTCTGTCAGCCTATCCTCAAGGTGCACTTCTAGCCACATGCTCTGGTCCATCCCGTCTGATGGTGGCCTGATGGGGCTTCTTATAGGTGCATAGGTGACTCAGACACAAAGTCCATCCCAGCATGTGTGATGATTTAAGAAAGCTGCAACCCTGGAGCTCTCTGCACAGCCTGTAGGCAGTTAGGTCAGGAATCGCTTTCCTGGCAGTCCTTATTGTTTATATATGGTCTTGGGGAAGAAGGGGGCATTGTGAATTTTGTAAGTCTCAGAGACCCCTTGAGGCTTGTAAATTGCTTGCTTCCTAAATGTTAGAAAATCACCATTTAGGACGTTTCACTTAGAACGATATTGCTACATAACAATTAGGGAGCGACCCTTTAACATGTGGCATTTGATGACCCTTTATTCAAACCACTGCAGTGATGACAATAAGGGCCGGGTGACTGATGTGACTGCAGTTCTAGATGCAGGTTACAGGAAGTAGTATCTGTGTTAAGATCTTAAATTCAAGAGGGTATTAACTCTGGCAGGCAGTAGGAGGTGGACACAGCACAAATAGATGTCCTGGCATGTCCTCTGTGTTGGTTCCTGCCTGATCTACTGCTGGTCTTTCCTCTGGGGTGTTTCTCACCTTTGGTCCTCTTTAATTTTTGCTTCTTGTCACTTCTGTTTCTTATGTAGCTATTCCTCTGAATAGAAACATTTATAGAGCTCAGGAAGTAATTGAAACATACAAGGCCCAGGAAATAAACACAGGGCTCTGGAAGCTCCTGATAGTGACAAGTAGAGGGATTCTGACCAGCAGTGACACAGTTTCCTGCAACCTATACAGGGAGCTCCAGGGATATAAGTTTTGTGAGCTGCCACCAAGTTAGAGTGGGTTTTTGAGTGATGTCACTGCCTTTGAGTCACTGTGTTTCTGTGAGTAACCCTCATGAACTTATTGGTTCACTAAGCTAGACTTAGGTAGAATTGTTTCTTTGATCTGTGGTTATGCCCTTTCTATGGTGAAGAGATGCTTCTGTCTCTCCAAGAGGAGTCGTACATCTACCCCATGCCTGACAAAGGATAGCTCTTCAGATCGTCACAGTTGTTATGTTGATGGCTGACTTTATGTTTAAAATTATAAAAATTACTGTGCTTGAGAGAAATGCAAAGCAAAATTGGACCTCCAAATGTTAAGGGTTGTTTTTGTAATTGTTTGGTCCTGTATAATTTGAACAAAACTGTTGTTTGAGCAAGATAATAGGTCACAAAGTTAACCGCTGTTACTGCTTCTGTAAACAAAAACTTGTTTTACCGGAAATAACCAGGACTTGCAAGACATCCATGTGCAAAAAAGAATGCAACCTTCTGATTACAGGATGTGTATTTGCAAGTAAACAGATTTTAATGCTGTTCCTTGCTTATATAAACTCCTGACTAATGTGACTTGGCATTACATCTGGGAATCCCGAGTTCGGGGTGTAGCCCTGGTGCCAGTATGTGAATAAAAACCTCTTCTTTGTTGAAATATATTCATGATCAGACTGGTGAATCTCTGAATGACCCCAGATCCTTTACAAGATAAATCTAGCCCTTGAGTTAGAACAGCTTAATCAAAAACAAATAACCCACAAACTTTTTTGGCCAGGTGGTGGTGGCACACGCCTTTAATCCCAGCATGTGGGAGGCAGAGGAAGGCCTACCTATGACCTTGACGCCAACCTGGTCTACAGAGCGAGTTCTAGGACAGCCAAGGCTACATAGAGAAACCTTGTCTCCAAAAACAAAACCAAAAAACAAACACACGTTTGTAACTAGGCAATACATTGTTGTGACTGCAATGTTGAATAAGTCAGTTCCCCTGCTGCTGCGATAAAATACCTGACAAGAAGCAACTTAAAAAACGAAGAAAGGGTTCTTTTGGATCACAGTTTGGGTACAGTCCATCATGGTGAGAAAGTCATGACCATAGGAGCTGTTGGGAGGCAGCTGGTCACAGTGTATCTGAAAACCAGGAAGCAGGAAGTAATGAACGGGTACTGAGCTTGCTTTTTCCTTTTGTTGGAGATTGGTTCTAATGCTTAGATTCAATTGGGAATCTGCACGTCCACATGCTGATGGTCCTTGTTCCTAATTGGTTTTTGATCGATCAATTAAGATGCCATCGTCACTAGCTGGGCATGGGGCTGGCGAGGATGCAGAGAGAGCAGGACAGAATCACTATGACTCATGGAAAAAGGATGGCAGGAGATAAAGCCAACCAGCCATGTGAGATTTTGGGTAAGTGGCCACTGGCCACTTCCCCGATTGGGCCTGGTGCAGCAGGGAAAGGTTTAGGAGTGCCCAACCTTTGAGGTAGCCAAGGCATTTAAAAATAAACTAATGTGTGTGTGTCTTTCATTCTCTGATCCAATGGTAGTTCCTGGGCTGGCGCACACATGCAGTCCACCGGGAGCCATGGTGGTATAGCCAAAACGCACCACTACATCTTTTTTATTCAGTCCAGGCCCCCAGCCCATGGAATGCATCTACCCACATTTATCATGAATCTTTCTACTTTGGTTAACCTACTCAAGGAAATCAATCACTCACAGACTTTGGCAATATCTCATCTTATTCTAGATAGTCTTTCATGGGCATGCCCAGAGACTTTTTCTCCTAGGTGATTCTAGATCCTGTCAAGTTGGCAGTTAATATAATCCATCCCTGATAGGAAATTCAGGTTTCATTGTCCATAAGTCTCACTAACCAATTCCCTGATGCATGGTTTATGGCTGCTTTAATGGTTCAGTTGCAGGGCAGAATTACTGCACCAGAAACTGTGTGGTCTGTAAAGAGACAATAATGGCCATTCAGTTCTTGGCAGAGAAATCTGCTGATGGCTAAGCTATGATGTGGCTCACCAATAGGTTTGTTCTGAAACCCAAGACTGCCCGTGAGTGCTGACATTTGATTACAATCCCCTCTGCTCTGGAGCAATCCCAGGAGCAAGGGATACTACACTACAGTGCCCAGCAAACCCAGCTCCCCGTCATGTGCCACCCAGTTCTCTATCACTTCTCTGGGTACCTTACATCTTTTCTCCACAGGTAATGTTACACGTGTTCCTTCCAGACGCACTGCAGTCAGGCAAATTGGGATTGGCCAGTGTAAGTTCAAATGTGGTTTGTAAATTACATGATTGCTATCTGGTAGCCACTCTGTCCTAACTGCGGTTCAGTTAAACCTAGTCTGATTGTCAACTAGTTTGGGGATGGAGGGTTGGACAACCCTTCCACAGGGTCCACTAGAAAACACAGTTTACATTATAATTCATAACAGTAGCAAGATTACAGTTATGAAGGAGTAACAAAAATACTTTTTTGGTGGGGGGGGCATCACCACAACGTGAAGAACTGTATTAAAGGGTTGAAACATTAGGAAGGTCGAGAACCACTGTACTAGATGGACTGTGGGCAGAAGTGCTTGCTGCCAACTCTGAGGACCTGAACTTGATTCCTGAGAACCACATGGCGGTTCCAGCTTCCAACAAGCAGCCCTCTGACTTCCATATCAGTTTCGCTCCTGTAAACACAGAGTCATGAATGCAAACACACATACATAATAAATAAATGTTATTTTAAGGTGTAAAAAAATCCTTGAAACAAACAAACAAATAAATAAACATTATTCCCGAGCAGGACACTATGGTGGCTTTGTAACCTTGTTACCTAGGAGTCAGTGATAAGGTTGAGCCTTCGAGTTCCAGGCTATTTGGGGCAACATAGTGAGATCTTATCTCAAAGCAAAATAAAATCAGAAAACAAAACAAAAACCAAGTGAGACTTGGTTGTATATATGTATAGTACCAGCACCTGGGAGAGTAAGGCAAGAAGACCTGGAGTTTAAGGTTAGCCTGTGCTACATAGCTGGGTCCTATCTCAAAGGAACCCCCCCAACACAAAACCAGCCAACCGCAATCCATATCCCCACCCACAAAATATTTGTTTCTCAACTTTCTACAGGGCCCTCAGCAGAAACTGTAAGGTTATCTGAATCCCTTAAGGGATGTTGAAGTCATGATCTAGGGGTCTGGTTGGAGGCTTGAGCCTTTCTTCTTGACAGGCTGCCTTGATGATGCCTGGCTTGATGGCTGTCTTTGTCAGGGTTTCTATTCCCGCACAAACATCATGACCAAGAAGCAAATTGGGGAGGAAAGGGTTTATTCAGCTTACACTTCCATGCTGCTGTTCATCACCAAAGGAAGTCAGGACTGGAACTCAAGCAGGTCAGGAAGCAGGAGCTGATGCAGAGGCCATGGAGGGATGTTTCTTACTGGCTTGCTTCCCCTGGCTTGCTCAGCCTGCTTTCTTATAGAGCCCAAGACTACCAGCCCACAGATGGTACCACCCACAAGGGGCCCTCCCCCCTTGATCACTAATTGAGAAAATGCC
>CM052707.1:100171668-100182933 GCA_028551405.1 Uromys caudimaculatus
TCTTTTGTGACTGAGTTACCTCACTCAGGATGATATTTTCAAGTTCCTTCCATTTGCTTGTGAATTTCATGAAGTCATTGTTTTTAATAGCTGAGTAGTACTCCATTGTGTAGATGTACCACATTTTCTGTATCCATTCCTGTGTTGAGGGACATCTAGGTTGTTTCCAGCTTCTGGCTATTATAAATATAATAACTGCTATGAACATAGTGGAGCATGTGTCTTTATTACATGTTGGAGCATCTTCTGGGTATATGCCCAGGAGTGGTATAGCTGGGTCCTTAGGTAGTATTATGTCCAATTTTCTGAGGGTTCGCCAAACTGATTTCCAGAGTGATTGTACCAGCTTGCAATCCCACCAGCAATGGAGGAGTGTTCCTTTTTCTCCACATCCTCCCTAGCATCTGCTGTCACCTGAGTTTTTGATCAGAAAAATTCTTGTTTTGATTTTCTCTGATGATTAAAACAAAGCAAAGCAAAACAAACAAACAAACAAACAAAATATATAAGAACCAGGACTCAGGGTGGTAGAACACACCTGTTACCCTTAAGAGGCAGAAGCAGGAAGATTTCAAGTTTGAGACCCGCCTAGTCTATATAGTGAGACAGTTTTTTAAAACTAAAAACAGGGGCTGGAGAGATAGCTTAGAGGTTAAAAGCACTTGGTGCTCTTGCAAAAGGCCCAGGTTTCATGTTCATCTTCTACATGGTGACGTATAACTTCAGGTCCTGGAGTTTGAGCACCCTCTTTTGGCTGCTATAGATACTGCATGTGTGTAGTGCATTTACATGCTTGCAAAAACATTTGTACGAATAAAAATAAATCTAAAAAAAAAAAAAAAATCCCATGCGGGCCTTTAACCTCAGCACCCAGGAGGCAGAGGCAAGGAGATCTCTGTGAGTTCAAATTCAGCCTGGCCTAGATAGCAAGTTCCAGGGTAACCAGGGCTATATAGTGAGACCCTGTCTTTAAAAAAAAAAAAATAAGTAAACAAATATTAAAATTATCTTCATGAGAGAAGAATAAAGTTTAAAAACAAACACACCCCTGGCAATGGGCAAAGAGACACCTTATTGTTGTTGGTGTTCTTAGTCAAGGGCAGAGCAGATGGCAGTCCTCTGTTCATCCTAGCCTGATGCCAGCCTTGGTGACCAAAGCTGTCTCATGCCCAGGACTCATAAAGATCAGATTAAATCAAATCAAGTCTAAGCAGCACAGCACATGAGGAGGAAGACAGAGAGAGACCTGCAGGCTGCCATGCCACGCATAGTCCCGCCCTCCGGCACATAGACAGGTGGGCCAAACCACACAGCACGAACGGAGGATGTCACCCAGGGGCCTGCTAGCCTCATGGCCAGCCTGCAGAAGGAGTGACCAAAACGTGTGAGTATGTGGTGGTCAGCTGGGAGAGAAACAGAAGTGGAACAGCTTAAGCATTATGAAGAAAGATGGAACTAGAGACTAGAGCGTGGAGAGGAGTGAGTGGCCGTGAGTGGCCAGGTCCCCCACCTGGAGCCATGGTGAGGTCCCAGCCCAAGCTGCCATTGAGGGACATGTCTGAGTTGTGTCTACACAGTGATAGGAGTTGGTGTTGATATCCATGGCTCATACTACCACTAGAGAGCATGTGGATGGATGTCCCTGGTTGGAGAAGCTACAGGGGACCATGTGGATGACCAAGGGCTGTGTAAAATTGTCATTGCCCCTCACTAGTGAGCAGGCCCTGCACCTCACCTGAGCAGCACAGTAGAACTGGCCCTAGTAACAGGGGCAGGGGTGAGCCAACCCTGAAGGTGAGAGCACTGGAGAGCTAGCCCGGCCACTCATGTGCAACCAACGAAAGGTATGGACAGGTCAAAGCAGGTTAGCAAGACAGTAAAAAGGCAGATATACCCAGGACAGTGTGGGGTTGGCAGTCACACCTTATTTGCCTGCAGGCATCTTTATAAGTGGCCAGAACCCCAGCCCAGGTTTGGTTTGGATAGAGACGGGGTGTGAATACTGGCTGAGTGCCTTGAGGCATACATATAAAAACCAGGTTTTCATGGTAAGCATGGCAGTGTTTATACCAAGAGGGTAGGAACAGGTCTGTGTCCTGCATAACGGGTCTCTGGGAAATAGAGCAAGCCTTCTGAGAAGACTAGGGATGGAGCCTGGTTGAGTGTGTCTCCTGTTGTATCAAAAGAGGGAGAACCCAATGCTAGCTCCTGATGAGAAAGTAGAGCTTAAAATCCACCCAAATCTTGGGAGTGTTATATAGCCCTATAATCCTAACACCGAGGTAGTAGAGATAGGAGAATTTGGAGTTCAAAGCCAGTCTTGTGTATAGCAAGTGTGAGGTCAGCCTGAACTACATGAAGCAGTGTCTCAAAAATGTTATGTAGATATCAAAAGGTCTAAGCTTGGACTCTGCCAGAGAAGCCCGGAGTGCTCTGGGAGACGTTCTAAGACTTGCTTCTGGCAAAGCTTGTCCTGGGGCCCAAGTGGAGTGCTTTTGCTCCCTTTTCCAAATGTGCATTTTCTAGGGTGATGCTTATTAAAATTTTGCTCTCTTTGAAGTCTGGGACATTGTTCTCTGACACATTGGTTCACAGCCCTGGTCAGTGTGTGTCAGTGTGACTGGAGATTAGTGCTTAGACATAATGCCCAACAGAAAAGAGGGCCAGAGGTGAGCAAGTTGGATGCACTGGCCACTTGCTTTCCCACTATGCCAGGGCACAGAACCACTGTTATCAGAGGTGTAGGCAGTTGAGTTCTTTCCTGAAGCAATGTTACTGCCTGTCTAACCCACGACTAGCCAACTGTGAACTGCATTAAAGAACTCTGGGTAATTTTCCCTTAAAGAGCACATATCAATATGTATTTGAGTATGTCTTACTTTCTATAACTTTTATTCAAGGAGTCCATACCCATGCTTTCAGCTATTATCTTCTGAGTGCTTCTCTATCTCAAAATCCCTTTATTAAACCCTAACTGTGCTTTATTACAAAAGGATTGTTTCCCTGCTCTTTCCTTGCTCTTAAGCCTTCTGGAGCGAATCTTGGATCTAAGGGTGATGTGGAGCCACCTGTCTAGGATGGCTTCCCCACTCTTCTCACTTCTCATTTGGAAGACCATGTGGCAGCTCTTGCTCCCAAGGTCAGCTCCAGTCTTTGCTGCCATCTTGGACTCCTGATCCTCAGAGCACTCTTTAAATGTTGACAGGTAGGGCATCTCTGTTACATCAGTACTGACTAGGTACTGACATATATACATGGAAATTAGACCCTGATGATGCAAAGGGCAGAATACCTTTGAGTTTTCCTAGTCCTCTGCACTTTGTCTTGATTGAAAACCAGGCACCTTGATCCTACTAACTGGATGCAGGTTTTTCTCAGCAGATTTGATCCCAAATTGGGTACTTAAAGATTATGAGATTGATACACTGGTCCATCTACTAAGTGTTCTTTATCAAGCTGCTTTGACTAAGATAAAAAGTCTCAGCGGAATGGTACCGCGTCCTGTGTGCCATCTGAACCTCTTTTTGTCCACCTGTAGGAACTAATATACTTCTGCACGTGTCTTTGAAAAATAAAAGCTTGCTTATTGAACAAGAACAACAAAAGGAACAAGGTCCTAATTTTGGATCCCTAAAATGCAAGTGAAATCTGGGTGTTGAGGTTTGGTCTTGCTATCTGTTGTAATGCTAAGTGCAGGCCTCCAAGACCTGGAGTCTTCATGGAGACCTGTAAAACTGTCCCCAGGTTATTTCTGATCAGTAAATAAAAATGCCAACAGCCAATAGCTGGGCAGAAGAGATATAGGCAGGGTTTAAGATTCCTGGGTTTGGGGGTGGGAGGGGAATCATGAGAAAAGAAGGTGAAGGAGGAGAGGGAAGCCACCATGGGCTACGTGAGTCATGAAAGCGTGGCCCTAAGGGCTGACCAGTGGGGTTAAGAGCAGCCCAGGTGAAGCATAGTAATAACTTGGAGTTATCGATAGGAAAGTAGATTCTAATAGCATAGAGGGTAGATATCTGCTCAGCTCTAGTGCTGATTAAGGCTTATTGTAAATATAAAGGTTGTGTTCGTCTTTTATCTGGGAACTAAATGAACAAGGAGGGGGAGAAACCCCTGGTCGGGATTAAAAATTTCTTCAACAGCTGGGCATGGTATTGAATCTGTAACACTAGCACTGGGGGAATAGCAGGAGGGAGAGAGGGGAGACACATTTCTGGAGCTCCCTGGCCAGTCAACGTGGACAACTGGTAAGTTCCAGCTCAAGGGAGAGGCCCTGAAATGAGAAAGTGGAGAGACAGAGAGGAAGATACTTCTTTTTGACTTCTCACCTTCATATGCACAGGAACATACATGGATGTATACACAATAACATATGTATACAACACACACACACACACACACACACACACACACACACACCACCACCACAACCACCACCACCACCACCACCACCACCACCACCACCACCAAAACCAAAACAACCAAACGGACAAAACGAGAGTGGGCTATAATGGCCATGCCTATAGTCCTAGCACCCAGGCAGCAGAGGAAGAGGGATCAGGAGTTGGAGGCTAGTTGTGTCAAGAATAGACACAACATGTTGGAGAGACGGCTCAAAAGTTAGGTGTGCTTTCTGCCCTTGCAGAGAATCTGAGTTTGGGTCCCAGCACTTACCTTACTGGATGGCTTGTAAGCATCTGTACCTCCAGCTCCAGGGGATCCAGCACCCTCTTCTGAACTGCAGGCACCCGAGCATACTTACATTCCTGCCACCATACACATAATTAAAAAATAAATCTTTGTTGTTGTGTTGTTGTTTGTGATATGTAGCTCCGGTTGTGCTGGAACTCACTGTGTAAAAAACAAGCTGGATTTGCACTCGCAGAAATCTGCCTGCCTCTACCATCTGAGTGCTAGGATTAAAGGTGTGCACCACCACTGCCAGGCAAAAAATAAAATAAATCTTAAACAAAACAAAATCTGAAATAACAGACATAAAACCAAACTAAACACAGAGAAATGTAAAAGTCGCCCTGTGAGCTGCAGCTTGGAGACCCTGCTCTACAATACTTTTAGAGCAAACCCATGACCTTATCAAGACTCCAAGTCCAGGGTTTTGATTTGTTACCATAATAGTAGCTTCAACTTTCAAATACCAGTTTCCCTAGCAGCAAGGACCACATTATTTATCTTGTAGGATAATGTGATAACTTGCCTGGAATGCTGATGCACACCTTTAACCTTAGCACTTGGCAGGCAGAGGCAACTAGATTTTCATGAGTTCAAGGCCAGCCCACTCAGCAGAGTGTGTTTAAGTCCAGCCAGTGCTACATAGAGAGACACTGTCTCAAAACAAACAAACAATAAATGTAGTGACTGGCAGATACAGTGGGTCTTGAGCTTGGCTGATGGTGAATCCTAGCTTTCGCCATAGTGTTTTGTTGTTGTTTGTTTTTATGCTGATACCCAGCAAGCATACTGGTGAAAAAATTAAATAATTTATTCTTTTATCATAAATACATCCTGTTGCAATTTTAGCTGCCTCCATTCCTCCCAGCACAGCCCCTCCAACTCTCTTCCAGAACCATTCCTTCTTAGTTTTCCTTCAGAAAAGAGTAGGCCTCCCAGGGATATCAACCAAACATGGCATAAGAAGATATAGTAAGACTAGGCACAAACCCTCATATCAGGGTGGGTGAGGCAACCCGGTAGGAGGAAAGAAGTCCCAGGAGTAGGCAAAAGAATTTCTAATCCTTCGTGTGTTCTTCCTGGGTACAGGTCTTTGCAAGTCATTAACTCTTTCCAAATGTACCACAGAGGTTTTCTAGTACTGCCACATAAAACAAACAAACAAACAAACAAAGTCCACGAACTTCCCCATCCAGGTGGTACGCACCTGTCATCCCAGCGCTCAGGAGGCTGAGACACCGAACTCAGTCCTCTGTAAGATCACCAAGTACTTTTAAACCCAGCTACAGAAATCATCCATTTCTTTGTGACACATTTACCACATTCTACTGTAAGGCTTTATTAGGTGGCTCTATTCCATGCTAGACTTTGTACAACTTGAGAACAGGATCGGGGTTCATCTCCATAACCCAAGCACCTAGCTGTGGTCCTAAAAATCAGTGGCCACCCAGCTACTGTTCTGCACTAGGACTGGACTGATACTGCTTTGCTGCCAAGCTTCCTCAGGGCTTCCTTCATGTCCTTGTTCCTTAGGCTGTAGATAAAGGGGTTCAGTGTAGGTATAACCACCCCAAACATTAACGCAGCTGCCTTGTCTTTCTGGGAGGAACTAGGCAATGCTGGCAGTAAGTATCCAGTAAAGATGGTCCCGTAGAACAGTGACACCACAGTGAGGTGTGAGCCACAAGTAGAGAAGGCTTTCCACTTGCCCTGAGCAGAAGGGATCCGGAAGACTGCCCTGCAAATGCAGATGTAGGAGACTAGGATGCAGGACAGTGGGCTGAGGCCCATGACGATGCCAAAAGCGAAGACCACCAGCTCATTGGTGTGTGTGTCTGAGCAGGAGAGTCTCAGGAGGGGCATAAGGTCACAGAAGAAGTGAGGGATTTCTGATCCTGCACAGAAGGTCAGTCGGGCCATGAGACAAGTGTGTACCAAGGACTGGAGATTAGTAATAACCCATGTCCCACCCACTGCTAGTGCACAGACATGTGGGTTCATGAGCACTGAGTAACGGAGTGGGTAGGCAATGGCCACCAGCCGGTCAATGGCCATCACTGCCAGGAGGAAGCTGTCTATGGTCCCAAAGAGGTGAAAGGCATACATTTGGACAAGACAGCCTGTGAAAGGGATAGCTCTGCTCTGGGTATGAATGTTCACTAGCATCCTGGGGACAGTAGTGGAGCAAAAAAAGATGTCAACCAGAGACAGGTTGCAGAGGAAGAAGTACATGGGTATGTGCAGGTGAGAGTCTGATATGATGGCCAGGATGATGAGCAGGTTTCCAAAGACGGTGACCAGATACACGGACAGGAACAGTCCAAAGAGGATGGGCTGCAAGTCTGGGTCCTCTGAGAGTCCCACGAGATGGAATTCCAAGACTGTTGTTTGGTTTTCTGGTGCCATAGAAGAGTTTATGTCTACTGAAACAAGGAGATGGAAGCAACGTAGAGTTGGAGTCAGAGATGGGCTTCTAGTCCTGTAGAAGCCTTTAAGATTATGTGAGAGTCCATTTACTGCTTTGAATAAATTTCTTTAAGCTACCTCCAGTGATTTTTTTTATTCTCCAAGCTATCTAAGTCTGAGTAATCAGTGTCTCAATTTCCTAGCTTAGGTACCTGTTCAACTCGCATGTTGTTGAGGTGGGTGACCTTTGCCTATGGTTCAGATGTAGAAAGTTCCCCAATACCCACATGGTAAAAGCTCAGATGGACAGCCTGTGGGAGGTGGTAGAAGATGGCTTCTGGGGCTGGAGAGACGGCTTGCCAGTTGAGGAGACTTGCAGCAGATCTGTAGTGGATCCCTAGCACTCACATTAGGTCGTCTGACCACTGAACTGTGCCCCACTGTGATGGAACAGAGCCAGTGGACTGTAAACTGAGTCTGCTGAAACCTTGAGGCAGAGTAAACCTTTCCTCCTTTTAAATTGACTGTATTCAGATATTTTGGGATAGTGACCAAAAGTTGACATATATCAAATTTCAACTCCAAACATCTACAGTAAAAGGAGCCTGGCATCTCCTGTTTTCCCCCAGACCTCTCACCCTCTTCCTTCAGCCTCACCTTTTAACTTTGTACTAACAAGAAGTAATTTGAAGGCTGGAAATGTCTGTTAAAAGAACTTGTTATTCAGCTAGGTGTGGTTGTACATGCCTTTAATCACAGCACTTGGGATGCACAGTAAGGTAGATCTCTGAGTTCAAGGCCAGCTTGGTCTATAGAACAAGTTCCAGGACAGCCAAATCTACAATGAGAAACCTTGCCTGGAAAAACAAAATAAAACCAGAAACTAGGGAAAAGTGCTGTGGTGGTTTCAATAGGAATGGAACCTTTAGGTTCATATATTAGAATCCTTGGTTAGGGAGTAGGAATACATGACCTGGACTAGGAGGTGTGGCCTTTTTGGAAGAGGTGTGTCACAGGAGGTGGGCTTTGAGGTTTCAAATGTTCAAGCCAGGCCCAGTGTCTCTCTGTTCCTGCTCTCTGCAGGTCCAGGATGTAGAATTCTCAGCTCCTTCTCAGCACCATATCTACAATGCTTCCCACTATGCTTCCGGTCATGTTGATAATGGACTAGACCCCTGAAACTACAAACAAGTCCTAATTAAGTACTTCCCTTTCTAAGAGTTGCTGTGGTCATGGTATCTCTTCATAACACTAGAACACTGACAAAGACAAGGTCTAGCTATTCTTGTAGAGAACATGAGTTTGGTTCCTAGCCACCCACACTGGGGAAGCTAACAACTGTCAGTAATTCTAGCTCCAGAGGATCTGACCCTTCTTTTTTGGCCTCTGCACTCACATGTATAAACACACAGGCACACACACACACACACACACACACACACACACACACACACACACACACACAAAGAAATAAAATCTTTAAAAAGGAACAATTTGAATATCAATTTTAGGTTTAGAATACATAAATGGATAAAGAATTTATTACATATAGAGAGCTGGGGGTGTAGTTCAGTGGTACAATGTGTGTCTCTCATGCAAGAAGTTCTGGATTTGATTTCTAGCATTGCAAAAGTGTGCATAAAAATTATGTGTATGCAGGTATACAGTGGAAAACTATTCACCTGTAAAAAGAAGGAAATTTTGTCATTCATTACAATATATATGAACCCAGAAAAGGTTATGCTAATGAAACAAAAAATGCCACAAAATCTCAATTATATATGGTATTCAGAAAAATTTTTATCAATAGAAGCAGAGAGTAGAATGGTGATTAATGGAGTTTGGCAAGAGTCTGGGTTGCACTTGGTCAAAAGATTTAAATTTTGAGTCAGATGCATAAATTGAAGAGATATATTATATATCATGGTAACTGCAGTCAATGGTACAAACCACGTTCTTAAAGGTCGCTGGGCCTGGAGAGATGGCTTGGTGGTTAAGAACATCTGCTACTTTTGCAGAGGAGCAGAGTTTAGTCCCCTTAACCATGTGGGGTGGCTTACAACTGCCTGTAATTCTATCTCTAGGAGATTTGATGCCCTCTTCTGGCCTCTGCTGGCACCTGCATTCACACACACACACACACACACACACACACACACACACACACACACACACACACACACACACCCTGAGAAATAAAAGTAAATTTTAAAAGGAACAATTGCATAGGAAGTGTTGATGTTGTGCATTGGTTCTTTAGCTTAGTTACTCTGAAGTATGTGTAGATTTTAAAATATCATGTGCATAATTTTTGTCAATTAAAAATAGTTTTAAGAATTGTGTTCAGGGCTGGATGCACAGCTCAGCCGTGGAGCCCTTGCTTAACTTATACCTGACTCTGTGTTTCATTCTCATCACTGTGAGAAAGAATTTATGTTTGCTTGAAAATAATATTTAATTAAACAATACAATTACAGTCACAATCACAACCAGCAAAATCGGGTTTGGGAATAATTAAAATGATGCCGTTGTGTTGATGAGAGCAGAGCCAGGCCGGCAAGCACAGGAGACTGCTTAGCTTGGGTTCTCCATCTGATCTGGGTTTGTGTACCCCACCAACCATGCACTCGACAGCTGAACTCCTTACCCTGCATGTATTATGCACACACATCTCCCTCGAAAGGGCGCCAAACCACCTTAGCATCCCCTCAGGCCCCCACCCACACCAGTGTACACATCCTCCTACCTTTGAACAATGCTGGGAGTTTTCAAACCCCTGCTAACAATCAAGTTTATTTCCACCATTTCTGGCTTTGAATAATAGAAGCGCCAATCCATACTGAACTGGTTTAGGGTACATTCACATTAAGGCAAAAATATCCTCAAGTAAAGTTTAAGAGACTCTGTGTTTACTGTGTTATGCATCTGCATACTTGGACATACAATAAAATCAAATGTAGTATAGGAAGGGACATGTGCACTAGAGAAATGACTCTGTAACCTGATCTGTCAATCAAAATAGAAAACTGCCCAAACTACTCCCCTTATTAAGCAGACTCCCCTCGAAACCCACAGAAGGAAGCCCTGACACAGTAACCCAGTAACAGGGGCGCCTGAGTATTCTCACTACTGTGGCTCATTGTCAGTCTTCTCTCTGAATAGTTTTCTTGATTATTTGGCAAGTCTGTGTGAACCCTTATTATCAATTCTTGGGAAAAGAGGCCAAGAACCTGCAAGCATCTGACTCTAACCCAGTCCACCAGTTACCACCTTATCTTTGTGGGTATAGCACTTGGCAAGCATGACTTAAGTCCTGCATTCAGTCCTGAGCTGTGCAGAAACTTCTCGTGCTGGCGCAATCCTGTAATCACAGAACTCAGGAGGTGGAGGCAGGAAGTTGAGGAACTCAAGGCTATGCTTGGCTACATGAGAGTTCCAGGCTAGCCTCAGTACAAAGCAAAGCAAAACAAACAAGTAAACAACCAAACAACAAACAATTCTTTTTTTGCAGCCATACACTGCCAAAAATGTCTGATTGTTATTTGCTTCTTTCTATCTCTCAGTAGCCAAATTCTCCCCCTTTAATAAACATTTGCCCAGTATGTGTTAGGCGCCAGGTTCTCTCTACTTCTCGTACTCGATGCTCCGCGTGATGGTGAGCTCACAATCCCACAACTCTGGAGGCTGGTGCAGGGGTCAACTTGGGCTACACAGAGAGATTATACCTCAAAACAAGACACTCTTTACTGTGTGCTCCCAAACCCAATGTAATCTCTCCAGCAAGGCTAGACATTCTGCTGTACTCTTTCCTACTCAGTTAGGTAGGCATCTTTTTGTCTCATTTATGATTCTTATTTTTCTTCCTTCAAAGGACATTATGTTTTAGAAAGATGTAAGGATTGCTGAGGTGGGATTAGGATGTAAATGATAGAAGACAAGATGGGAGGAGATGTGGAAATGTGAAGAAACTAGAAAGCTGCCCATATGGGCAGGCAAGAAGGCTCAGTGGGTGAAGGTGCTTGCTGCCAAGTCTAAGGACCTGAGTTCAATCCACATCTTTGAGGGAAAGAACTGACTTCCTCAGGTTGTTCTCTGCCTACCTCCCCATACATAAACACACACACACACACACACACACACACACACACACACACACACACACACACACAC
>CM052707.1:100183033-100243970 GCA_028551405.1 Uromys caudimaculatus
AGGGGGAAGAAGAAGAGGGAGAAGGGGAGGAGGAGGAGGAGGGAGAGGGGAAGGAGGAGGAGGGAGAGGGGAAGGAGGAGGAGGGAGAGGAGGAGGAGGGAGAGGAGGGAGAGGAGGAAGAGGGAGAGGAGGAGGAGGAGAAGGGAAGTGTTTGGTTAGGAGTATGGTTCAGAGGTGCACCATCTTCAGGCCCTGGAGAAGCTCATGGCCTTCCTGGACTACATGAGACCCTGCTTCCAAAAAGAGAAAGAAAAGCAAACGAGTGCCCAAAACCAACTGCCCAAACAAAGAAACAACGGAGGAGGAGGAAGAACATAGATAAGACCTGATGTCCCAAGGTATAGTGAGAGCAATGAGAGATTAAGGTAGCTGCTGCAAGAGCAGGCTCCTTGGAGGTGGAAGAGATGCTGAAAGGAAGTTCAGGAAGTTTATCAGAATTCATAGGTCAGCAAGCCCAAGACGGGCCCAGCCTGTCTTGTTACTCTGCTATAGGTTTTTGCAGTGCAATGTCAGATTCCTCTGGGCTGCTGGGTGAAACCTAATTCCCTGTCACACATTTGCAACTGTCTTCAGTTGGTGACTTTCGTTTGCCCTGTGGTAGTAGTTCCTGGATCATCACCTGTCACTCGGAGGGCTTCTAAAAGCACAGAGAGCTGGCCTGAGGACACGTTTGGAGAACTACTGCACTGGGGACCCTGTTCTGTGACTGGGCCATGTGCATAAGAGTTCTCCAACTGCGGACCCTAAATACTGTACCTATGTCCTGACACAGAGTTTGACCCTCACCTCTTCATCCATCCTGTTTACAGTTGGCCCTCCTCCCAGTCACCATTCAGGAAGGAAATAAATTTTCTTTATCCAGCCTGTCTCTGTCCCTCATTCACCAGAATGGCACCAACAAAGAGGGGTTCTCAGCAACCTTCCTACGCCATTATCATCCAGAACAACCAGAGGTCAGTGCTTAGTCCCCGGGAAGGGCAGAGAAGGTCCTTCACTGTGAAAGTTGTGATACCTGCTGTCCTTGGGAGAAACTGTATGTCTCGCAGCCAGGGCAGGCAAGCAGACCACCAAGGGCTCTAGCAGACATTTATAGTTGGGGGCCCTGGGGACCCCATTCCCAGGCTCCTTGTTAAGAAAGAGAATGCTAATTATTTTGTTCCCGCTCTTGCCCCATGTGACCTGTTCTCTGAAGGAGGCAGGTGGTTTGCGATCATCAGATCTGTGAGGAGCTGGAGTACGTATTAGGGATTTACCCCCTCGTGTCCATTTTTAGCTCAGACTGAGTCTCATGGAGCTCCTAAGCAAGGTGGTCCTGGGAGGATCCGAGTCCTCAACAAGGTGTTCAGATGGACCTGAGATGGGCCTTTCACTCTGTCCATGATAGTGGAGAGTCCGTGGGCAGAGGATTTGTGGCATTTGGCTGACCAAGGAACGTTTCTGGAAAATAATAAACAACTGAACAATACACATTGAATAAATAAACTATCAGGTGTTTACTTTTTCATGGTGCTGGAGTCACAAGGACAGATCAGAGTTGGAGTCAGGGGCTAGAGTTCCCATGCTGTCTCTTTTTACAAGGAATTATGCAGAGACATATGGATAATGTGGGGGACAACCCTCTGCATTATTCTGTAATAAACATAAGACACTAGCAACCGCAAAGCAGGTTTGAATACACTATTCTGCAGAGAGGGTGCAGGCATACAGAATAGGAAAATGACTGGTGTAAGCCTGAGTTTTGTTTTTTTATTTAAATTTATTTTTATTTTTAATGTGTATGGGTGTTTTGTCGGCATGTTTGTCTATGCACCACATGCATGTCTGCTGCTCAGAGGCCAGGAAAGGGCATCAGCCTGCTGGAACTGGAGTTACAGTTGATGTGATCCACCATCTGGGTGCTGGAATTGAATCTCCATCCCTTGGAAGAGCAGCCAGTGGTATTAACCACTTACCTAGCTCTTAGCTAGATGCTCTTAACCATCTCCACAGCTCCTACGAGAGTGGTTATTAAAGTTCCTGCTCTTGAGAAATCCCTGTGCTCTTTTTAAAACAGGCTGGTATCAGAGGGAGACAACCATCACACTGTTTCTAGCATAATCCGCTTCTCAAACTCCCCGTTCTGTAGGCCCAGGACTCATGAATAAGGGGGCTTGAGAGCGTCCCCTTCTCTGTCACTTTCCAGCTCTTAGAGTTTTGAGACCAGCAGGTGCCACCAGGTCAGTGAGGGAAGAATGAGTATCTCCTCCTTACCTGTGACTCTTTGATGCACTTCATGCTGAAAATGGACCGTAATTTAGCTCCTACAACTCTTTATTATTTTATTTAATCTGCTGAAGAACGTGAATTGTTTTATGAAAGTCTACCAGGATGGATGATGGCAAACACAGGCCAGAGCATGGTAGACATGGCACTGGCAAGTTTTGCATTTTGCCCTTCTCCCCTTGTTAAAAACCATTAGATTACATGCCTAAAGCTAGTCACCAGAGTCTACTCCCTTGTTTGGCCAGTGACTCGTTCCTGAGGCTGATGGCCAAGGTCCAACTATCAAAACATCAAGGTCCAGTAATCAAAATTCATTATTTCGACTAACCCAATTAAAATACCCAATGAGAGCTTTCCAGCATATCTTAGCTCATTTTAACACAGACCTCTAATAAAGAGCTACTTTATATATGGTTTGTGCTCGGCAATTGGTGTTTAGGTGTGGTCTGTGCTTAGTCTGTGCTCCAGAGGGAAGCATCTCTCAATGCAAGGTTCCCCTTCCTATTTGTTTTATGATTAGGTGCTGCTAAGATTTGCCACCCCCTACCATCCCTCTCTGTATCCCAAGCCCCCACCTTTCCCTCTTTTCTCTCCTCCCCCCACATTCTCTCCCACCCCTTTCTATCTATCCCTCTCTGGGTCTTTCTCTCTTCCTCTTTTACCCCCTCTTCCTCTTAATTTATGTCTCCTTCTTCTTTCCCTTTGTTCTCCACCTCTCTCTCCTCTCTTGTCACCACTCCCCCCCCCACCCTTTCAAAAAAGAAAGAACTATGGTTCTTAATCAGGAACAGTTCACCCCCAGGACACACCTAGCCACCTATGCAGACAGTTTAAAAGTTACATTTTATTTATTCTCCTGTGTGTGTGTGTGTGTGTGTGTGTGTGTGTGTGTGTGTGTGTGTGTGTGTGTGTGTGTGTGTTGTGGTGTGTTCATAGTCAGAAGACAAGTTCTAGGAGTCAGTTCTCTCTTTCTACCATGTGGGCCCCAGACACCTCAGGCTTGGCACCAAGTGTCCTTTGCACGGAGCCATTTCACCAGACCATGTGGACAGCTCTGGTTGTCAGAGCTCTGAGGACTACCAACGTATTCATGGATACCTCCTAATGTGGCCTGGATCATAGCACTATCCTCTTCCCCCAGCAGACAGACAGCATGAATCAACAATGCCAACGTTGACACAAATGGAAAGATTCGAGGGGTGATTTGACCTTCTGCTTACCTCTGGCATCTAGATTGGGAATGTGACCTCAGTGGTATTCTTCAGGTAAATATGAACTTTTCCAGATATTTAAACTCAATAAATCTGTAAAATCTCCAGATAAGGAGATGGAATTCAGGACCTGTATGTGAGAGGCAAGCACTCTACCACAGAGTCACACTCCAGCTTGCTCTTCCTCCCTCTCTGCTTTCTCTCCCTCCATCTTTCCCTCCTTTCTTTCTTTCTTCCTTCCTTCTTTCCTTCCTTCTTCCTTCCTTTCTTCAATACAGGGTTTTCTATAATCCTAGAATGCACTTGAACTTGGTATGTAGGTGAGAATGACTTTAAACTTCTGACCCTCCTGCCTGTACCTCCTAGGTGCTGGGATTAGAGGTGTATATCGCCAGGCCCAGTTAAAATTTTCTTTTTTTTTTTTAAATTTATTTATTTATTTATTTATTTATTTATTTATTTATTTATTTATTTATTTAGTGTGTGCGCGCGCGCGCATGCGCACACACCAAGGTGCATGGGAGCCACTGCTTGAGTGTGAAGGTCAGAGAATAACCCAAGGGAGTTAGTTTCTTCCTTTCCTTCAGTGGCTCCTGAGAATCAAACTTGGGTTGTCAGTTTTGGTGGTAAGAATCATTGCCTGCTGAACTTTCTTGATGGTCCTCCTGTCTCCGTTGTTTTGCTTGTCAACGTGATACAAGTTAGTTATGTGAGCAGAAGAAACTCAGTTGAGAAAATGCCTCCATCAGATTGGCCTGTAGCCAACCGGGTAGGCATTTTTCTTGATTAATGGCTGATGTGGGAGGGCTTAGTCAATGGGGCCAGGGTGGTGGTGGTTGAGGTTGAGAGGGTGGGAGAACACTGCTATCCCTGGGCAGATGGTTCTGAGTCATCTAAGAAGGCAGGCTGAGCCGCCATGAGGAGTGAGGCAGTAAGAGCTCTCCTCTTTGGCCTTTGCTTCAGTTCCTGCCTCCAGGTTCCTGCCCCACTGAGTTCCTGCCCTTACCTCCCTCAGTGGCAGACTCTTACATGGAAGTATAAACAAAATAATTGTTTCCCACCTCGAGTTGGCTTTGGTCACTGTGTTTTATCGCAGCAACAGAAACCCTAACTAAGACATCCTCCTACCCAGTGTTTTAAGATGCTGAGCATCAGACCGACAGTTTCATTATACCAGACAAATGTTTAACAATTGGATTCCATCCCCAGACTCCTAACTTACATCCTTTAAAGATAAGTGAGACAGCGTGATAAGCACTGTTTGACAATCATGCTCACCCTACATGCTACCATTTAAGTATCAAAGCATGGCTTCTGGAAGAGCAGGAGCTGGCAGAGTGACTGATAGATGACGTAAGAGCAGGTTGGCGCTGGATTACGGCCGAGAATGCCGGAGAGAGAATAAAAGCAGCAAGCATGGGATAGGGATTGTCATTGTGAGCCAGCATTGATGCTGACATCACCTAAGTTGTCTTCATAGTAATCCCGTGGGACTGACAGATAGAACATGGAGTACCATGTAGCTTCATGGTTGCTTTTAAGTGGTGAGAAAAAGACTGTGGCTCAAAAACCCACAAGAGGACTGTTTAACTATGAAAGGCCAACTAAGGATTAATTATTGTATCGTAAAAGATGCTTTAAAATGGTTTCTCAGTGGTCTGGGATTATTTATATAAAAATAATAATTACTTCATTATGAATAACATCCCAACTAGTAAAAATCCATGATGTGACTTGTTCACAATCTTTCCAGGACGTCGTCGTCGTCGTCGTAGTCGTTGTTGTTGTTGTTGTTATTATTATTATTATTATTATTATTATTATTATTATTATTATTATAACATGTGTCTGTGCTTTTATATGTGGGTGCAGGTGCCTAAAGAAGCCAGAAGAGGGCCCTGGATCCCTTGGAGTGGAGTCTTGAGGTGCTCAATGAGGGTGCTTGGACCCAAACTAAGATCTTCCAGAATAACTATACTCACTCTTCAACCTCCTGAAGTTGTTTTCTTTAATTTTAAAATTACATTTATTTTTCTCTCCCTCCTCATCTCTGTACCTGTTCATTATTGTCATATTAAGGAATGAAGAGAGAGAGAGAGAGACAGAGAGACAGAGAGAGAGAGACAGAGAGAGAGTGAGAGAGAGACACAGAGACAGACAGAGACACAGAGAGACACAGAGAGACAGAGATTAATTGATTGATTGATTTCTCCTTGGTGCAGTTTGACCAAAAATCAGCCCAAATTTGAATTCTCCACTTCTATCTGTCTATAGTCTGTGATTACTTGCCTGTCTATTGTGTGTATTTGATCTGTCCTCACTGTCTTTCTGTTGTGCTGGTGCGTTATTTGTGTTTGACGTGTGCCTGCCCCTAAGAAAGGGCTTTGTTTTGTATTTATTGACTAGCACAGAAAGCATGATACGGGAAAGGAATAAGTTCTTTTAAAAATTTATTTATTTATTAACTTTAGATCATGGCCACTGCCCTCACAGAGTACCTCCCCCATCTGCCCCTCCCCTTTTCCTGTGAGAGGGTGGAGTCTCCTCCTGGATATTCCCCCAGCCACATCAAGCCTTTGCAAGGCTGGGCACATCCTCTCCCACTGAGGCCAGACAAGGCAGCCCAGCCAGAGGGACAGATTCCACAGACAGGCAACGTCTTTAGGAACAGCCCCTGCTCCAGTTGCTGGGGCACCTACCTTGCTACACATCCGCTACGCAGAGGTCCATCTCATTGTATGCTCTTTGGTTGGTGGTACTTGAGAGCCCCCAAAGGTCCAGGGTAGTTGACTCTGTTGGTCTTCCTGTGGAGTTCCTATCCCCTTCAGGGACCTCAATCTTCCCCCAACTCATCCATAAGAGTCCCTGAGATCTGTCCAATGTTTGACTGTGGGTCTGTGCATCTGTTTCAGTCAGCTGCTGGGTAGAGCCTCTAGGAGGACAGTCATGCTGGGCTCCTGTCTGCAAGTAACAGAGTATCATTAATAGTGTCAGAGACTGGTGCTTGCTCATGGGATGGGTCTAAAGTCGGCCAGTTATTGGTTGGCCAACCCCTCAGTCTCTGCTCCATCTTAGAACCTTTGTGGGTTGTCCTGGTGCTGTTCGTTCCTGATGTCAATTCTGCTTCCTCAAGAGGGGCAGCCCCGAGGAGTGGATCACACTCAGGTGATTTCATGTGAACCTTCTCCCCATTTTAACTGGTCAAATAAAGGCTAGAGCCTGTGATTGGTCAGTGGAAGGGAAAGGTGGGGCTGAAGGTTTTAGAAAGTAGGGAAAGAGGGAGAGAGAGGAAGGACCGAGGAAGAGGAGGTGGAAGGAAAATGGAGCAGAACCACATGGCCCGGAGAAGCTGCAAGTAGCCAGGGGTCTCACAGCTGGGGAACAGAGTAGTGTAGTGATAGATCTGCCCAGTCTAGGTGTGCAGCTTATAAATATTGTTACTGAGCTGTGTGTTTTTGCATGGGCTGATTGGTGTTGGAGATTTACTGCAACATAGAACAATGAATTCTTTAGAGAGACCTTTAACAGAGTGTCACAAAGGAAGACATTTCTTAATTGACCTCAACTGACCCAGAATAGCACTTGAAACTGCACACAGACATTGTCAACCTGTATCCATACATTGTCTCCAACATTTAAGAGATGTTTAAGGTTGCTTTCAAACCTGTTATCTGCTCCCAGTAAATGATTACAACACACACACACACACACACACACACACACACACACACACACACACACACACACTTCACTATTCTGGGTCAGGGGCATGGAACTTGATGTTAAAGCTATGCATTTAGCTTAGGTTATAAAAGCATGGGAAATCTAGAGCACAGTAAGGTTGGCTACATTGTTCTTTTAAAAGCAGGTTAAACTCAAATCGGCGAGCATACAGTAAGATACTAGGCAATGTCTTAAATGATCTCAAGACATATTATTAATCTTCCTCAAGGTCTGGAAAAAGTTCAGCGTCTTTGCATCTACCGCAGTGTGAAGGTCATCTGAGGGCTGGATTCTCCCTTCCACTTTTCCGAGGCTTTGTCTGTCTCGTTCCTGATGCTGTGGGTTGTAGTCTCATCAAGCAGGCCTGCCAGCGTTCCTCACATCCTCCAGTCTCTGGCTCTCATTTCCCCATAGGAATCTGTGCATGCCATAGTGTCCTGTTACAAATAATTGCGCTCATTCTCTGAGACTTTCAGGCAGTGCGTTTTATCCACATTCACCCCATCGCATTCCCTGACTCCTCTCAGACCCCTCTACCCCCAACCTTAGGCCTCCCGATGCCCACAACTTCTATTTGAGATGTCCATATACTTCTGGGTGAGTGTGATGCTATCTACTGGATTGTGGTTGACTTACAGGAGGCCACATTCTTAAAGAAAACTGGCTTTCCCTTCTCCAAGAGCCATCAACTGTCAATATTACTCGGGTAGGATGGGGCCTCATGAACTCCCGCCTGCTCCATGCTAGATCAAGCCAGTATCCAGTTTTTGACATGGGTTCTGCAAATTGAACTCAGGTCATCAGGTTTGTGAGATATTTGCCCTGGGAGCATCTCCCTAACCCTATTTTCTGGTCCAAGTCTTGCTATATTGCTTAGTCTGGCCTTGAACTTGGACTCAAGTGAACTTCTTGCTCCAACTTCCTGAGTTGCTGAGTACACACTACTCAGCCGCAAGTATTTCCTGCTTTGATGCCACTCATGTTTACTTTCTTTATAAATTTATATTTATTATTATTGTTACTGTCTGTGTGCACATGTACTATCTGCACATGGGAGACCAGAGGACAACTTCTCTCCTCCCAGCTTTATATGGGTCTCTAGGTCAAGTTCAGGTACCCAATCTTGCCTGATGTGCTGGATATTTTTATGTGAACTTGATATAAGCTGAAGTCATCTGAGAGGAGGAAACCTCAACTGAGAAAACGCCTCCGTAAGATCAAGGTGCAGGCAGGTCTATAAGGCATTTCTTTAGTTAGTGATTGATGGGGAAAAGCTCAGCCCACTGTTGGTGGGACCACCCTGGCCTAGAGGTCCAGAGGTCTATCAGAAAGCATGCTGAGCAGGCCATGAGGAACAAGCAGTAAGCAGTACTCCTTCATGGCTTCTGCAACAGCTCCTGCCTCCAGACTCTTGTTCTGACTTTCTTCAGTGATGAACAGTGAGGTAGAAGTGTAAGCCAAATAACCTCTTTCTTCCCCACATTGCTTTCGATTATAGGGTTTCACCATAGCAGTAGCAACCCTAAGGCACCCAGCAAGCATTTTGCCCACTGAATAATATGACTCACAGGTCCCATCCCCTTTCATCAGGTAGTTAATGTATATTTTCAGATAATTAATATTATCATTATGGTCTTTGTGTCTGATTATTTCTTCTTATATGATCACATAGGGTCAATGTTTTTGCAAGGTTTGCTTGTTTGTTTGTTTATTTGGGTGTGTGGGTCATGGTAAGCACATATCTAGATATCTAACTCATTAATTTTAATAGCTGCATAATGCCCTATGAGATGAATGTACTCTGATTGTGAAGTTTTTCCACCTTGTATGTCATGCAGGGTATTTCTAGTTTATTTTTGTTGCCTCTGTAATCAATTCTTCAGTAAACATATTTATATAGGATAGATTCTCAGATGTGGGATTTCCTTTTTTTTTTTTTTTTACATCTTTATGTATTAATTTATTTTATGTGTATGGGTGTTTGCCTGCATGCTTGTCTGTATACTATGTGCAGGCCTTGTGCCTCCTGGAGGCATCAGGTACTTCCACGGGTCTGGAATTACAGACAGTTGTGACCTGCCCTATGTGCTTGGAATGTAATATTGGTCATCTGGAAGAGAAGCTCTTAAGTGCTGTGCCCCCTCTCCAGCCAATGTGGAATTTCAAATAGATATTGTTGTCTTAATCTTCCCAGTGTGCAGTAACAAGCCACATCCCCACTAATAATAGGAGTGCCCTTTTGTGTTTACTTGTATGCACTGGGTGTTGTTATGTTTTCTGTTATTGCTCTCTCCCCCACTTTCCTTCTCCCTTCCCTTCCTAGCCCCTGATTTGCCTTCTCTTTCTCTTCAGCTCCCTCCTCTTCCCTCATCTCCCCTCTCCTTCCCTCCTCATCCTCCTTTCCCTCCTCCTTTTAAATGAGTAACTGTGGATCGGCTAAACGAAAAGCTAGCAGCCATTGCTACTTTTGTTTTTCCCTTGCCCAGTGTGAAGTCGAGCCTCTCCCCATTTGTTTGTTTAATGATTTAAGCCTCTCTTCTTTGTGATCACTCACTTTACACATTTGTTTCTGTGAGACAGGATCTTACTCTGTAGCCCAGCCTGGCTTTGAACCTGTAATCCTCCACCCTTAGCCTCTTGAATGCTGGGATGACAGTACCACTGTACCTGGTTGTCTGGCTCCTTCACCTAAGAGCACTGCTTTCAAGACCCCTCTGCTGTCGTGTGTGTCTGTGCGCCATTCGTCTGATGGTCTCCTAGCAGTCCACCGAATGGTTATGGTGTTCTGTTTACCTTATTCTTTGTTTCCACTCCTTGGCTCTGGTGGGTAACACTCCAGGGAAACAGCGCGCACAACAGCATGTCCACTTAAACACCAGGGCTTTGATTCTTTTGGGTATATGGCTAGGAACAGAATTGCTGAATTATATGGCAATTCTACTTATCACTTAAACAATTATGTTTATTAATTTAGTGTACATCTATTGCATGTACATAAGATGGTAGCAATTGAGGTTAGTGGATGACTGTGGGTATTGTGTCTCTTCTACCACATGAGTAGGGATCAAACTCAGATCGTTAAGCTTGGAGGCGAGGGATTTTACTGTTGAGCCATCTTGCTGGCCCCCAGTTAATTCTGTTATAATGTATTGAAAAGAACCATTTTCTTTTTTAAAAAAAGCTTCAGATAAACATTTTTAATGGTTTATTTATTTATATGATAGCACATTGCTGTTGTCTTCAGACACACCAGAAGAGGCATTGGATTCAATTACAGATGGTTGTGAGCCACTATATGGTTTCTGGGAATTAAACTCCGGACTTCTGGAAGAGAAGTCAGTGCTCTTAACTGCTGAGCCATCTCTCCAGCCCCAAGAACCATTTTTTTTTAAATCATCAAAGCTGTGCTATTTTGCATTTCTGGGCTATCAGCAGTTTTTTCTTTTTCTTTTTCCTTTTTTTTCTTAAGACAGGATCTCATGTAGTCTTTGCTAGCCCAGTACATGATATGAACCAGGATGACATCAAACTCATAGCAATCTGCTTGCTTTTGCCTCCTAAGTGCTGGAACTAAAGGTACACTCCATTATGCTGAGCCCTCAGCAGTTTTCAGACTTCCTCAGATACATTTAATGTCAATTCAAGATTAAACATTTCTGTCTGTAGTAATGTTTTGTTGTATATGTGCATGTGTGCTGGAGCTGAGAGGGATGAAACTTGACCTTGTATATATATGGTGGGTAAGTGCTACCTCCACTCCTCTCTTAGAAAATCTTTAATGATATTTCTTAACCACAGCAATCACATTGGGCCAGCTTGCCACTCATTCTTGAGTCAATGCATGCTCTTTTCTTTGTCAAATGTGTTGTCTTATAGGGCTGTCGATTTAGCTCAGTTGGTAGAGCGCTCGCCTAGCATGCTCCAAGCCCTGAATTGGATCCTGAGCAGCACAGAAAATTGCTGTGGCCTTGCATGCCTGTGATTCCAGAACTTTGGATGTAGAGGCAGCAGGTTCCTGAGTTCAAGGTCATCTCCACAGCAAACTGGAGGCCCCATCATGGCAGTGCCTTAAGAGGATTCACTCACTGTTCACTCAATTATCATAGCAGGAAGCATACGTTTCCTGGTGCTAAGGTGAGTCTTGGAATTGTTGATCCTGGTAGACTTTTCTGCACTGAAGTTTGACTTCCACCTCTGTAAGCCTCTTCTCCATCCCAGCAGGAAAAGACTCCAGTTTGAAACCCTGGTTTAAGGGGTTCATCTTATTATTTGCTAATGAGCTCCCAATCACCATACCTGTCTGAATATCCTGATCTCACTTGTATTTGAACCTGGACTCCCACCAACTCTCATTTGGCAACACTGAGCACGAAGCCCAAGGTTGGCATCCTGACCTTGTTATAGCGATAGAAGCTATCTTTAAAGTGATTGACTCATGATAATTGTGAACAATTACGAGATACGATGTGATCTTTCGACACAGGTATGCACTGTGAAATGCTGGGGCAACTCCATCACCTCAAACACCTGTCGCCTCTGTGGTGAGAATATTTTAAATATCTTCTATTTACCTGCAATATAGGATGAATCGCTCTCATGGACGGCCACCATACTGCAGCATTGTGTGCCAGAACACATTCCTTCTTCCCTTCTCTTACCCATGTCCCCAACTTTTGCTAGGTAGTCCAGGGTGGCCTTGAACCTCAAGATTCTCCTGCATTAGTCTGTCAAGTGTTGGCATGGCAGTTGTATAGCACGACACTCAGTTTATTCCTCTAACAGTTACCCCTGCTCACTTGTCTCCATCCTTCTTACTCAGCTCAAGGGGCAGCCATTATTTTACACTCAACTTCCATGACATGGACTACGTTAGATTCCACACCATAGAGAATAGAGTTATCTTTCTGTGGCTCACTTTAGGCACATTATGTAAAATAATAACACAATGTCCTCCCAGCTCATCTGCAATGGGATTATATTATTTTCATATCTGAATAGAATTCGATGAGTGTATAGACCACATTTTTTTGTAAACCCATACTTTATTCTAAGTATAGTAATACAGTTTACCTATTGATTAGTAGTATAATAGAATGAGTCAATATAGCTTTGAAAAGAACTGAGTGTGACAGATATATTCAGTGACTAGTCAAATCTAGCTCTGATTGAGATAAGTTATCTCTCAATGGGTGAAATGAGCCAATTCAAGACAGATTTGATTATATTAAATGCAGGTTTATTGGGAAGCTGTCCTTGGGCAAGGGAGTTCACTGGCACCAAGGACTGAGGCCAGGGAAGTGACCATGGGGAGAGAGAAAGGAGTTAGGGGAGAGAAAGAGAAAAAGGCATGTCAGCAGAGAGAAGAGAAGAAGAAGAGAGAGAAGGTGAAGAGATGGAACTGCTTGGATTATATAGGGAAGAGCCTCTGGGGGAAGGACAGCACAGCCTCTGGGCTAGAAAGTTAGTGTTGGGGGCCGGGTATGCCAGGTAGGGACTGAGGGATGCTGCGAGAACCTGGAGGCCAGGTCTGCCTGGATATGTAAAATATGCACCTCAGTCCCTTGTCCCCGGGTCCAAAGCCAAATAGATTTCACTGATGGTCAATGAATTAAGGCAAGCCTTAGTTTCACAATCATGTCAATATTGGAATCCTGTTAGATTCTTTTGGAATGCAGAAATGTTTCTTGTTACTTCAATACAGAGAAAGTTGAACTCACATATCCACTATGGGAAACTACAAAAAAATTTCCATTTTTCATTACTCAAGTGTCTCCCCGCCTCCCGTACAGTCCTTTTAAAAAATATTATTTGTGTTTGTGTACCATAGCACACATGTATATGTCA
This sequence comes from Uromys caudimaculatus, assembly GCA_028551405.1. Lineage (NCBI taxonomy): Eukaryota > Metazoa > Chordata > Mammalia > Rodentia > Muridae > Uromys > Uromys caudimaculatus. Next base: position 100,196,074 of record CM052707.1, read on the forward strand.
GAGAACAATTTGCAGGACTCAGTTCTTTCTTTCTATGATGTGGGTCCCAGGAATTAAGTTTACCAGGCTTGGCAGCAAGTGCCTTTCCCAGTTATCCATCTTGTCAGCCCCTATACCACATTTTCTTTATCCATTAGTGGAAATAAAAGTTAATTCTCTATCCTGTGTAATCTTGGTTAACCAGGTCTCCTTTCACTTAAGGACATAGATATATTGTTATCTAGTCTTACAGAAAACTAACACTTTATTTGCCACCTCATTTAAAAATTGTTGCAGTTGGATTTTGTTGAATTTATACGCATTATTTTGTATGTGTGATGTTAGGGATAAAACCCAGCGCCCCAAACATACCAGGCAAATTCTCTTCTGGTGAGCTTCACCCCTAGTCTCTGATGGCAGGGTTTTAGAGAGAATATCAGTATCTCAATTTATTTGGTCTGAGTCTTCTTTGGGGAGTCTAGAGAGAAAGGTAAGTTTTTGTACTGTTTCCCATCATGCCCTACATGCTCTGCTTTAGATACCTGTGAAAGGACAACATAAACCCCATTTGTCCCCATTTAAGGACTAGGCCTGATTTTGAAAAGAAGGCCATAAGGCACTGGTGTTAGTTCCAATGCTTTGAATTAATCCAACCCCCCAAATCAGGAATCTGTGAGTCACATACTGAAGGTCCTTGTCCCCAATTGGTTTTTGATTGATCAATAATGAGCCAATGGCCAATGGCTGGGCAGATAGACTTAGGTGGGACTTTTAGATTTGTGTGGGCTAGGAACTGGAAGAAAGGAAGACAGAGAATCTCCATGACTTGGGGGAGAAGGATGGGACATAAGAGCTGCAGGAGAGAAAGCCAACCAGCCATGTGAGAATTCCAGCAAGTGGCCACTGGCCACTTCCCTGATTGGGCCTGAGGTAGCAGGGGAAGGTTTAGGAGTCTCAGGAGTACTGGAGAAGATCCTTTGCTCCAGGAGAAGGTTTAGGAGTGCCCAGTCTTTGAGATAGTCATGGCATGCCAAAAATGAACTGATGTGTGTGTGTGTGTGTGTGTGTGTGTGTGTGTGTGTGTGTGTGTGTGTGTGTGTGTGTCTTTCATTTGAGAATCCAAATAGCTCCTGGGCGGGTGCACGCATGTGATCCACTGGGAGCCAAAGTGATATTAGCGAATTACCACTGCACACTAGCTCCAGGAATAGACCATAAAATCCAGAAATAAGGTCATAAACCCCCTCCAAAACAGCAGACTGGGTAAAACCACAAAAATGGGAAAATACTTTATCTCAGGATGGCCAGCTGTGCTGGGCAGCCCCGTCTCATCCTGTGGTTAAATGTCATGACATAGGAATGCAGACCCCTGACCACCTGTGAGCCCCTAGCACCCGCCAAGGAAATCTTAGATTACCTAGTCCTTCTAGAGAGTTCCCCTTTTCCCTATAAGAAGGTCTTTGTGCCTGTCTGGGGTCACCATTTTGAAAAACAGTTGATCCTGCATGCTCAATGTTTCTGCAGAATAAATTCTCTTTGTCATTGCTTTCTGTCTGAGTCTGGGGTCTTCTTTTATCGATTTTTGGACCCTTACACTTACTTCTGTGGTTAAATGGCCTATGGCACACACCACACACACACACACACACACACACACACACACACACACACACACACACACACACACAAAACAAAACAAAACAAAACAAAACAAAACAAAACACCCCTGCCTTCCTTTCTTGCTTCCTGGCCATCTTGGCTGATCTTGGTTGGGGATTGTCCTACACCTAAGGCAGGAAGATGGTGGCTGCAAAGAAGACAAAAAAGTCTCTGGAGTGGATCAGCTCTAGGCTCCAGCTTGTTAATGAAAAGTGGAAAGTGCGTGCTGGGGTACAGACAGACTCTGAAGATGATCAGACATGGCAAAGCGAAGTTGGTTCTCCCCGCCAACAACTGCCCAGCTTGGAGGAAATCTGAAATAGAATACTATGCCATGTTGGCTAAAACTGGTGTCCATCACTGCAGTGGCAATAATATTGAATTGGGTACAGCTTGTGGAAAATACTACAGAGTGTGTACACTGGCTCTCACTGACCCAGGGAATTCTGATATTATTAGAAGCAAGCCAGAGCAGACTGCTGAGAAGTCAACCAAGAAAGTTTTCCTTTAAGAAAACTTTGCCAGAGCTCCTTTTGGAAAAAACAAACAAACAAACAAACAAACAAACAAACAAAAAACAAAACCTTTGGTTTCTTTGGGAACATTGGTGGATGAGAAATTAAAAAGAAATGAAAAGATTGCTTATGCAGCAACTGGCTCCTTGCCAAGGCTTGGGTATGAAATGCCCAAGTAAAGGCCTTGAATGATTGGGCCCCAACTTGTTGAGGCTATTTTGGGAGGTTCTGGGAAACTTAAGAGACAGGTAACAATGTAAGACACAGATTACTACTTGGGACACAATACCCACAGTCTCCATCTTCTTTCACAGATGACACAGGCACTCCACTGAGACACTGAATCCCTAGCTTACAAATTTACAGATGCCAGCATCTTATATCTGGGTAAAGTGAATTCACATCAAAGGTGGTTGTTGTGGCCCTTAGCCTGACCCTTACCCACATCTCTGCTTCCTGTCTGGGAATTGGATAGCTTGGGTACAGGCTTCTGTGAAACCACCCCACCCACACAGTTAGAAGAAGGAACATGATTTCTGTAGTGTGTTCCCTGACTCATCTTTTTAGGGTCCCTGGTGTGTTGTTAGTCTCTGGTGCGGGGCCTGAGTTGTCCTCAAGCCCCTGCCATGCTGTTGTTTGTCTACCTGTCCATGTCATTAATAATTCTAATCAGCTCTATGATCCCAGAAATCTGTCTCAGTGTCCCTCTTGAACCCACATCCCAAACCTTTCATGGCCTGTCTGAATGGAGAAAGAAAAGCTTTGAGATGTGAGTGCCTTTGAAGGTCATGGTAGTCAGAGCTCCTGCTTTTCTGTCTGCTTCCTGCTACCATGATGTTCTACTCCAGCATGTTGGGTGCCAAGCAACCATAGCTGAAGCTGTCTCAAACGGTGAGCCCAGATGCATCCCTCCTGTCAGGTTGTTCTTGCTAATGAAGCCAACGAAAAAAATTCCCTTCTGGGATTTTCCCATCAGTACTTTATTTGGGAATGAATGAAGATTTTCATAGTAATTTCATGGTCACTTGTTTATTTATTTATATTCTTATTGGAGAACTGCAAGAGAGAGAGAGAGAGAGAGAGAGAGAGAGCGAGAGAGAGAGCGCACTTAGTTCCAATATCCACTTCAAGGAATATTCTCAGTAACCCAATTTGCTGTCACTAGATGCCATCTCCTACCAGTTCTTCAGATCCCACTAGTGCTGTAGACTGATGACACAGACATTAGCATATGTGCCTTTGAGGAGTAGTTAAGACCCAAATCCAGGGTGACAGTTGGCTCAAGAGGTAAAGGCGCTTACTGCCAAGTCTGTTCATGGAAGTTTGGGATGCACATGGTGAAAGGAGAAAAATGACTACTGCAAATTGTCCTCTGATCTATACGTGCGCACACACACACACACACGCACACACACACACGCACACACACACACACACACGCACGCACACACACATGCACACACACACACATGCACACACACGCACACGCACACCCACGCGCACACACACACACACACGCACACACACACATGCACACACACACATGCACACACACTCACACACACACACACACACACAATAAATGTCACAAAAATAAAAAAATCCAAACCCTAGTATCTCCTCTCTGACTATAAGTAGATCATCATTATATAGATTATTTTTTGCTACAAAATGTAATACCATCTAAAAGAGCTTGGAAAGGAGAGTAGAGGCACCAAGAATAAAATTCAGGATCCTGTTAAGGAATAGGAGGAGAGACTTGTAAAAGGTGTCATGCTATGGGAAGAGCGTGAGAGCAAGAGTCTGGGGTAGCCAACTTCGGCAGGAAAACAGTATTTGTGGGACTCAGCAGCATCACTGCACACACGAACGCACAGCAGTTGTGTCCACATACACAAGACCTGCACGAGAACAAGCCAGCCACAACCCCAACACGGATGGGGGAGGGGCTCTCAAAACCACACTCCTACTTGGGAACCTATTGTCAGTTGATGAGTTGAGAATCAGTTTACTTCAGGGATACTTCATGTGAAAGGCTATGCAGGCTCCAGTAGATGTTCTATACCTATGCAGTTACAGTCATCATGAGGTATACTTGATGAGACTAAAAAAAATAACCGCACATAAGGTTGAGAGCAAAAAGTGGTGGAGGGGCATGGGAAAGAAGCTGGAGGGGAAGAAATGGGGTGGGTTTGGTCAGGACAGATTATATGTGATGGAACTAGGCAGCGGGTTTCAACAAAATCACACCGTGCTACAGGTCTCACGTGGGGGGTTTATTAAAAAGGAGAGGCAAGGAGGATGCAGAGGCTGATTCTGAAAAGGGAAGGGGTGGGTGAAGTAGAAACGTAAGAGTTCTTTGGAGAGTCAGTTCTGTTGGATGGTGTTTCGCTGGGGCAAACACATTAAGGAACATTTCATTAAAGTGGACACCTGTGAAAGGCTAAGGAAGATTCATGAAGGAACGTTTCGCTGAAGCAGACACAGGAGAGAGGAGGTTCTGCTAAAGCAAGCACATGAAAGGACACAGGATGAAGGATTCTTTGCTGACAACATGCAAATACTGGTCTGCTTTACATTACGTAGCTGTGCTCCATTTGCCGGGGCTCTGAGGCTGACTGAATGCACATGCTGAGGCAAGGACTTGATGGAGACAGAGCTAGCTGGGCAATGCTTGTTGGTCTCTCGTTTTTGCTGATATTTGCTTCTCCGAGAGAGACACAGCCAAGAACTTCTCCTGGTGTTCCTCCTGGTCCCTCCTGCTGACTTGAGCCGAGGCTGAGGCCTGGCTGTCTCTGCTAGATCATGTCACCACTGCTGATTCCTGTTTGCTAACTCTACTAAACTGGACTGCTGGTGTATCTGTGAAGTGTTTGTGAGTGGATCAAGTTGCTGCTGCCTGCTGACCTGTGAACTGAAGTGCCGATTTCCAGACAACACAGACGGGAGTGGCTCCAAAGAACCTTCTAAACAGGCCCACTGTCCCTGTATCCTTTCTTTTCTACTACCTCTGGTGGGTGGTGGGCTACAAGAGGGGATTAAAGCATTAAGAATCATCATTAAAAACAGGATTTGAAAAATTAAAGTTACAGGTGGGGAAGGAAAAATGTGGTTCCTTTTAGAGACTGCAGCCAGTAGAGGTTGCCTGATGGTCCCATTGTCACCAGGTGGGGCTGGCCATAGAGGATGCCTGATTGCCAAGAATATGCATGTATGAAGTTCTCTAACAATAAAAGGGTAAATTTATACTGAATAATAATAATAATAATAATAATAATAATAATAATAATAATAATAATAATAAAATGTATCATGATGGAATTGTTTCCTTTCCTTCAAAGCCAGGGTTTCTGTGTCCCTCCTGCTTGTCAGGGGAGAGAGGGCATTCCCCAGTTCCCTTTCCAATGTGAGCACACAGATGAATCTCCTGATGGCACACAAAAATGTAAGATCCATGAGTTAGACCTTCAGAAGTACCATGGGTAAACAGGAAGTGTAGGAGCCATGATGGGACTGGTGAGATTTCAATGGGTTATGGCTGACGACTTGAGTTCAACACCTACAATCCACATGGTGGGAGGGTAGAACAGACTCCTGCAAGTTGTCCTCTGTGGCACATGCACACACAGACATCAATAAAAATGTAAACAAACACCCCAGATATCCAGAGAACTCTGCTTGTGAAATGATGGTAATGTCCTAAACGTGCTGCATGCTAACCCGAGGACAGCCTCCTGTGGCCCGTGTGACGAACCCTGCTACACACACAAGCAAGCAGGGTGTGGGGGAGGGCAGTCACAGTGGGGCTGTTTGCTTAATCACTGGTGTTTGGCAAGTGGCAGAGCTGAAGGGGCTGAGCTGAAGGGTTATGTTCTCTGTTCTCTGTGGACTAGCGTAAGTCTCTGTTTTCTTGGGAGGGAATAAATAGTCATCTGGATTATAATTATCAGGTGCATAAGATGTGTTTGGTTTTGGATCCCAGTAAAAGGGTGCATATTTTACATCCTACAACAGACCTGGCCTCCAGGTTCTCCCAGCATCCCTCAGTCCCTACCTGGCATACCCTGTCCCCAACCCTGAACTCTCCAGACCAGGGGCTGAACTGTCCTTCTCCCAGAGCTTCTTCCCTAAATATTCCAGACATTTTGGTCTCCTTGCTTTCTCTTTCTTCCTTTTATCTTCTCTCTCTCTTCCTCCTCTTCTCTCTCCCTTCCCATGGCAACTTCCTTGGCCTCCCTCCTTGGGTTCAGTGAACTTGCCCGACTCAGAGTAGCTTCCCAATAAACCTGCATTCAATATAATCTAATCTGGCTTGAATTGGCTCATTTTGCTGGTGGCGAAATAACTTATCAGTATGCTTGGGGCATTTACATCTACTATCTCTCAACCCCCAAAACCTGCATACCAGTTTTATTAAGGAGACAAGTAAGGAAGGCTCAGTCTGGTGCTGTAGGATTTACTTAGTTTATCCAAACAATCAATTAAAAACTTTCAAATCAAATCAAAACAAAACAAAAATTCTTTCTGTTCTTGATTAGAGATATGGCTAGCTGTTTAAAGCTCTTGCCTTGTAACTTTCCAACCATTTTGGGCTGAAGCTGGTCACTGTAAGCTAAAATAAGCTTCTTGAAATGTTTTACCTAGCTCATTCATAAAGTAACATTAGCAGGATTTTCAATTCTAGATACTTGATTCTGAATTAAAAGCAAACAAAACAGAAAGATGGGGGGGGGGTCCTTGTTGTAGTGGGGCTTGGTGGTAGAGGATGTTAAGAGAGTAGAATCTTCTGGACAAAGTATTCATTCTAGCTGGACCAGGTCAGTAGTCTAGCAAAGGCACTATCCCTGAGAAGTCTGGCTCACTGTATGACATGCTAAAGATACAATGGTATAATTGATTCCCTTTGATAGAGGCCTCATCTAGAGGCTCACTGAGAACACTCTCACCAAACAATCCCCAGTCACTTATAACAATAATTTACTGTTATTAGAGACTTTAGAATGTCATTATATGCTGGCTGAGTTTGAATTAAAAAGAAAGTATAATAAAGAGAGAAGAATGATTTTTTTTCCTATTATATATAAGTTAACCTGCTAAGGGACAATAATCCATAAATATCACCAAATCTTGTGACCTGTGATGACAGCATGCATTTCTTGCTGCCTGCCCCAATGTTCTGGGCCCCAAATGAAACACACACAAACACACACACACACACACACAGCCTTATATTTTAATATGCCTTACCTTAAGCAGCTCAATGACTGGGCCACCCCCAAACCTCCACGTGGCTAAAACCTCCTCTCCAATACTCCTGAGTTATTGCTTACTAAAATCTATATTCCATCATTGTTGGCCTAGAAGAAATTAAAAATAATTGAATTAACAAAAATAAAAAAAGCTTGTTAGATGTGGTGAGATTGAGCTTCCAGTTAACCAATCAGCCAACCAATCTATTAGTCAAACAATAAAAATAATATGGGAATATTGGGATATTTTGAGATCCGTAGAGCCTTTCTCAGGGAGCTAGCATGTCAGAAAACTTAACAGCTGCCAAAGCAATCCTGAGACAGTAGCCTTTTGATTCTTGTCTCACGAATTCTAGGAATGAAACTCACTACATACAGGAGATGAATTTTAGATATAAGCTTAGTACAGATCCTTAGAAATTTATTCAGATTCATAAGTCAGAGTGTATGAGGGTGGGGCAGTTAGTTGATCTCCTGTGTAGAAGGAGAAGTCTCAGGAAACAGGGCACCACTGAACCACTAGTCTGGGAGCTTTTAAGAGACTTGTGGACTGAGGAATAGGAAAGAGGGTGAACTGGACAGCCCAGATGGCCCAACTGCTAGGTGTCCAGGTGCCTATTGCATATAGCCTCCAGGCAGAGTGCTCCCAGTGGAGATGGATCAGGAATCAGAAGAATATGCTTACAGCTGCTGATTTGGGAACTCTGTACACTCAGACCAGCTTCTATCTCATGGCCTCATCATAATCAACCAATCCTCTTTGTTCTCTTCTTTCAGTTCTAAGACAAAGAATGAATTAATTGTGGCTGGGGAACAACAAAAACCCACTACCCAGGGGAAGGGATGTTAAATTGACTCCATTTCTGTTTGGACAACTGGGCTTTGTAAACTTTAAATACTATTTTGTAGTGCGCATTAGTGCAATAATACATACTTGTCAAAACGTCAAGGCAATGCTTTCCTCACCCTTATTGTACGCTGAACATTATCTAGAGAGTTCTTAGGGGGAAAAGTTTTCTTTTTTCTCTTGGCCTGGAATTTGCTTCAGCAGTGTTGAATTAGAATATCTGGGCTCAGAGATGTGACTGATTTTATTTCCCAGGTTCAAAAGCAACCTCAATGATGAATTCTTTGCCTAGCATAGTCTGAGAATATTTATGATGTCCTGTATGTGATAGAAGACACTGAAACAAAGATTCCTTTTTGAGGGCAAGGGACTGAGGTGCATATTTTACAAATCAAAGCAGACCTGGCCTCCAGGTTTTCCCAGCATCCCTCTAGCCCTTCCCTCAGAGGCTCCTCCCTGTATAATCCAGACATTTTGCTCACTCCTCTTCTCTTCTCTTCTCTTCTCTTCTCTTCTCTTCTCTTCTCTTCTCTTCTCTTCTCTTCTCTTCTCTTCTCTTCTCTTCTCTCCTCTCCTCTCCTCTCCTCTCCTCTCCTCTCCTCTCCTCTCCTCTCCTCTCCTCTCCTCTCCTCTCTTTTCCCCCTCTCTCTTCCTCTCTCTCTCTCTCTCTCTCTCTCTCTCTCTCTCTCTCTCTCTCCTTCCTCTTCCTTCTCCTCCTTCTTTTCTCTTTCTGCATGCATGACATTTCTCACCCTACCCCCAGTCCTTGGGGCCACTGAACTTGCTCAAGAGCAGCTTCCCAATAAACCTGCCTTTAATATAATATAATCGTCTTAAATTGGCTCATTTCACCATTGAAGAAATAACCTTTCAGAGGCCACAAGGTTTAACCCTAGAGAGAATGTGGAAGGTCCCAAGAGAAATTTTCAGACCACCTGAAAGAGCTAGGGTGCCCACTTCAAGGCATCTGGGGAAGGAGAGGAAGGCGAGTTGTCTTCCCTGTGGATTGTGGGGGAAGTGTAGAAGAATGACCCCTTAAGGTGTCTTTATGGGACAAGTCAGGGGTGTGCCTTAGGCCTTTGAGGCCTGCCGTCTCTGAGGTTTTGGTGCCTGTCATTCTACTCCAACCTGAACATCTAGGGAGTTTGCTGTACACATTCAGACTGGTGACTTACATCTTCCTGTAGCAGCAGGAGCCCAAGAATCAATTCAGTGGACAAGGGATAGGAAGCAGGGTGGGGTGGGGGTAGAGGAGTGGAGGTGGGGGGGTGGGAGAAGGGGGGTGGGGGTTGAGGGGTGGTAGTTCTGGGGATTTGGGGTTGAGGTGCTACCATGAGAGATAGAGCTGTGTTTCTGGGACTTAGCATTTCTTCAAGTTGGGGAGCCCAGAGACTCATCTATGGACCCACAGACATTAGCCCCTAGCTCAACTCTAACAAATACTTACAAGGCTAAGTATTTGTGGGAATGGTGGAGGCTGAGATTCCATATTCTTTCCCTTCAGGCATTGTGAACAAAGGGATGGGGCAATAATGTCCAGCACTTCAATCTGGGTGAAGCTGAAGGCAGATAAGCATTCTGACCAGCAGACAGATAAGGAAAGAGGCCAAAGGCAAACAAGACAGCTCACTTCCAGCTTCTGCTTAACCTAGAATGAGGCTTGGTGGACTTTTTCCCCCTTGGCACGTTCCTATTCTCATTGACTTGCCTAGACTGCCCACGGCTGGCCCTGGATGTGTGGACGTGTCTCAACTTGCATGAAGCTGTAGGTCTATTGGGGCCCCTCTTTGTTTAATATGACTAATTTGAAATAAAGGAACCTGCCTTATACCACCAAAACAACAACAACAACAACAACAACAACAACAACAACAACAAAACCCCAAAACAACAGCAACAAAAAACCAACCAAAACCCAAAAACCAAACACATAAAAGATCCGAGCCCTGGGGTTTTGGAATTTCACTTCCTAATCCCCTCTCCACTTGTGGGTAGTCTGTCTGTCTTCATGTGCTTTGTTGCATGTGTACTTCTACTCAAGGCTTGACTCAGTGTTAAGACCTTGCTTTTCCTGCCTGTTTAGTCTTTAAATTGTCAGAGAAAAATAATCCATTTTTGCAACAAAGATGTTCTCACCATGAAGGCATCAATGTTCTGATAATTGTCAGGCAAGAAATGCTCCACAGTGAGCTGCCTCCCAAATTTGGAAAGCTAAACTCTTTTCTAACGCCTAGAGTATGATTCTGTAACACCCAGCCGTTGGCCTGGTGTTCCTCCTTGTCCGTCACCGGAAGTCCTGACTCACAGTGGCTCCCAGTGGGTTGGCTTTCACAGCTCTGTTCCTGAGTGGGTTGTGAATCCTGGCAGCTGGATTGCAATTCCCCTTTCGGAGGAAGCCACACACAGGAAGAGCTCCAGACACAGCTGGGCCTACCTGTGCCACTTACCAGCTTGTATCCTTGAGTAGGGATGACAGTTTTTTGAAGATTTTAAAATCATTAACTTGTTTTTATCGTGTGTGTGTGTGTGTGTGTGTGTGTGTGTGTGTGTGTGTGTGTGTGTCCTTAGAGACCAGAAGAGGGTGCTGGATACTTTGGTGTTGGAGTTACCAGGCAATTGTGAGACATCTAGCATGGATGCTGGGACCTGAACTCAAGTCCTCTGGAAGAACAGCAAAAGCTGTTAACAGCCGAGCTATCTCTCCAGCCCCATTTTTTGATGAATCTGAAGTGAGAGATGGTTTTATGATCTGAATCTCAAAATCCCCAAGAGGCTCATGATGGAATGCTCAAGTGCTTTTAGGAGATGCATGTCTGCTTTCAGAAATAGGTCATGTAGGGTAGGTTTTCTGTTTTAGAGCATGTCCTTTTGACACCATAGTAAAGTCAAAAAGTGGCAAATTAAACATTGTAAATCTTTGAATATATTTCGAATTGATATGTTTGTTGATCTTTTGCTTGTTTGTTTTTTCAGACATAGTTTTTCTGTGTAGCCTTGGCTGTTCTGAAACTCCTTCTGTAGATCAGGCTGGCTCACAAAGCTCTGTCCACCTCTACCTGCCCAGGGCTGGGATCAAAGGCTGCATCACCACTGCCCCAAATGATGTGTTTTTAATGTGTAGTGCGTGAATGTATGTATGTGTGTGTTGAGTGTAAGTGCAGATGTGAGCATGCCCTGGTGTGTGTGTGTGGGACGTAGAGGACAAACTTCAAGTATAGTCCTCATTCTTCTGCCCTGGCTGAGATAGAGTCTCTTCAACACTTCACAAACTGTAAGCTGGGCTATCTGCTTCACCATCTTCTGGAAGTTTCCTGTCTCCACCTCCTATCTTGCTGTGGAAAGACTGTGATTACAGAAGCTTGTGTTCTTGGTCCAGCTTTTATGTGGGTTTTGGGATCTGAACTCAGGTCTTGAGGCCTGTGCAGTGGGTGCATGTGTCATGGATCCATCTCTGCAGTCCTGGACATATTTATATAAGCATATGAATGTGTATGTGGCTATATGCATGTGTGTATGTATGTCTATAGTGTGGGCGTATATTCGTGGGTATATATGAATATGTATGTATATGTATATGAAACTGCAAACATGCACATCTCTGTGAGAAAGAACATTCCAGGTGTAGAAATAGCACATGTGGAGCAAGAGGTGGACAAGGAATCGCTACTCAGGGGTCTAATGCTGGCCCAAGATAAAGTGATTAGCCCCGGACCTGCAACATTCCAACCTCTCCACATTGCTGCAGTTCTAATCAGTCAGTCTATGCAGGCACAGCTTCTTTCCAGGACTTCTCTTTACATCTCAGCTTGTCTTAGTGTCTCTCAGGAGACCCTCCTGCTTATGTGAGCTTGGGCGGGTAGGGGTGGTGGCCAGAGAATCTGGTCGGTTTCAGAGGCTTCCTGATACTATCTGAAACGATCAAGTTTCTTTACTCCCTGAGTTTAAGGAACTTCTCTGCAGGATGGCATGTTTTATCCTGGAGAAAATTGCCACATAGTAGTGTGTGTGTGTGTGTGTGTGTGTGTGTGTGTGTGTGTGTGAGCCCTGGGGATCATATACAAGCCATCAGTCTTGGCAGTAAATGCCTTCACCCACTGAGCCCTTTCCCTGACCCCAAAAAGAGACTTGTTGAAGATCTAAGAGTTTGGTCAGAAGCTCAGAGAGCATATTACTTTCTTCCAACTAACTTGATGCCATCCACTCTCATGGCATATAGTCTTCATAGCTGGTACTTCAATGGCTGCTTCACATTCCCAGCACACTCTCCAGAGGAGGGCATGAGTCCACTGGAAACTGAATTATCTATGCTTGTGAGCTGCCATGAGGGTGCTGGGAGAAGAGACCAGGTACTCTGCAAAAGAAACAACTGCCTTAACCTCTTGAGCCATCTCCCTGGCACTTTTAAAATCACATTATTTCCAGTACATCAAACACACCTGGCATTTGGTAGAGGTAAAATAAACTATTTTAAAGTAAGAATGAGTGGAATCAGAAATAAATATATCAGAAATAAAAAGGCCTTTGCCCTTTGCCCTAGCAGTTCTATTTTTGCAGAAATATTTGTACATGTGCATAAAGAGATATGGATCAGGGCTGGGAACATGGTTGCGAGGTAAAGCCCCTGCCTAGAATCCCGCAGTGAGAGGCTGGGGGTGTGGTTCCGTGAGAGAGCCTCTGCCTCAGTTTCTTGAGTAACTGGCTTACAGGCGTGTACCACTGTGCCTGGCACAATGTGGCTCTATGCAACTGGAATTTTCCCATCTTTCAAGCTTTGTTCATGTTATAACCTGTGCCAGTGTTTCATTCTTTTTGTTACCAAGTAAGATTCTGTGTTTGTGGACAATCACATAAGGTCATTAAAGAGTGATCTGGGTTGGAAAGCGGCAGTTAAGAGTGGGAGTTGCTTCTGTAGAGTTCAGTTCCCAGCACTCACAACTACCTGTAACTCTAGTTCCAGGGACTACGATGCTGTCTTTGGGCCTGTGTGAGCACCAGCACACATGTACCCACAAACAGACACATAGGCATGCACATAATTAAAAACAAAAATAAATGTAAAAAGGAAATAAAGACAAATACCTGGAATACCAGCACATGGGATGAAGAGTTAATATAGAACACAAAACTGTGGGGACTGTGCTATTAGAACTCCTGTCTGGAAACAGGTGGAGACTGCATGAACTGTTGGGGCACGCCTTCTGGGCGGGTGTGTAATAGTCTTTAAATCTGCGGTTTGAGAGGAAGGATCATTTGCCGAGTGTTCCCATCAGTGCTGAGTTCACTCTACTCTGTTGCGGTATTAGTGGTAAAGTTCTGGGTGGGAAACACTGGCCAGGAAGGCTCAAAGTCAGTTGCATCATCTCTCTTCACCCAAGAATCTGCCCAAAGGAGCAGCTGCCTTAACAAGTCCAATCCACATTCCTACACATGTGTGAAAATACCACCTTCACACACCATAGTCACACACAAAACCACATAATACCCATAGACAGAGGTGTCACTTGACAATTAAAACCTTTATAAAGCGGTTTGTTAAAAAGCAAAAGGAAGAACTAGGCTAGTTTGTATATTTGTTTTCTACTTTCATTAATGTAATAAATATATTTTTGGGGATTAATTTCCCCTAGATTGATTGACAGTTTATCTTGATACAATATCATTGGAACCCTAAGCACCAGGACCAAACATCTAAATTCATTCCAAATTAATCCTAATTACAAAAGCCAGGATTTGCTAATCAGAAGTTTCAGGCAAATGACAAATTCATTTACATAGACTGGATTCTCTGGGCTTATCACTCTGCTTTGTAATTAAGGATGATTAAACCCTGTGGCAATTAGGATTAAACACAGGAAACAAAACACAATAACATATTCTATATTTTATGACTGATCCACAAGAGAGGAGCTTGAAGGCTCCAAGAAATGATAAGGAATAAGTTCAGGGTGTGGTTCAGTGGTAAGACAATTACCTAGCATGTGTGAAGTCCTGGATTCCATCCCCAAATCTGGGGGTGGAGTGGGGAGGCAGGAGGGGTAAAGAAGAAGAGAAAAAGAAAAGGAGTGTGTATTAAGCGTCTGTACAGTTAAAGAAGCGATCAGGTGAAGAGCAAGCCCGTGGAATGAAAAAGAAGCCTTCCCAGCTGCACATCTGACTGAGGATTCATATCCAGAATGTACAAAAGCTCAGAAAACAAGCAGTCAAAGAAACAAATAACCTATTTAAAAAATGGGTCTAGGACCTGCACAGAGAATTCCAGGAGAAAGAAGAGGAGGAGGAATGGAGGAGGGGAGGAGGAGAGGGAGGGAAGGAGGGGAAGGGGAAGAGAAGGAGGAGAAAGAGGAGGAGGAGGAAGAGGAGGAGGAGGAAGAGGAGGAGGAGGAAGAACAAGAAGAAGAGAAGAAGAGAAGAAAAGAAGAAGAAGAAGAAGAAGAAGAAGAAGAAGAAGAAGAAGAAGAAGAAGAAGAAGAAGAAGAAGAAACTGCTAAGCAATATCTCAAAAAATGTTCATTGTCACTTGCAATTAGGGAAATGTAAATTAAAAACATTTACATTGAAATTTCATCTTACCCCAGGCAGAAGGGCTGGAGGAGATGTGAGGAAAAAGGAACCCTCATTACTATTGGTAGCCAGGTACTCGGGAAGTCAGTATGGAGAATCCTCAAAAAGTTAAAAATAAAGGTACCACATGACCTACCTATTCTGCTCCTTGGCCTGAATGACTCACTATCCTACGTCACAGACAGTTGGTCAGCCATGTCTGCTTCTGTTCTATGAAATAGAAACAACCCAAATGTCCTTCACCTGAGAAATAGACAATGAAAATGTGGCACATACATACACACCGTGGAATACTATGCAGATATAAAGAAGAATATAATCATGAACTTTTCAGGTAAATGGATGGAACTCCAAAAGACCCAGATTCAGAAAGACAAACTTTGCATGTTCTTTCTCATCTGAATTTCCTAGCTCCAAATCTTCATATGTGAGTATGTAACCCAAAGTAACTCAAAAAGTAGCAAAGTAAAATGACCGTTTCTAGGGTGGGGGGAGCAGTAGAGAAGGGGATAGTAGAGGACGGATGATGTGAAGGGGGGAGGGGAAAGATCGGGAGCTCGACTTAGGGATGGGGAGGGAGATACATACAGACAACTGAGGAAGGAACATAAAGTAGCAGTAAGGCTGTCTGAAAAGTCACAGAAATCATCCTTTTAACTAGTTCCCAAGAATATCTGTAATATACATAAGTCAGTAGATAAATTTCCATTATAGTTTAAATAAAGATTTCTCATCTGGGTTGGCAATGTTCTCTCTCAAGAGCTAAAGATCATCTAACAAAAACCCCAACACTGGCCATGAGAATTCCTCTTTTGAATTATGGGTCGTGGTTGTTCAAGAGACTCCCAAAACACTGTAGGCTGTTGCCATGGTCCTTCATTCTTCCCTCCAGAGGTGGAAGATATGTCTCTACTGCTGAGGACACCATGCATTTTGGACACAGGGCACAGAGTCTCTTGAGCTAGAACTGACTTGAAAGTCTCCTCTCTGAGGACTAGTTTTCATGGTACCAGCAGGTGCCACTCAAGGTTCCAAAGGAGGGAAGCAACCAATTGTCCTGCCCAACTACGACTCCTATGAATCACAATAGTGATCAGCTAAGGGTGCACTAGTGTCGTGATACCTATTTGGTATCCAACAGCTCTCTTATTGAACGTAAGATCCTCTCACCAAGAAGTGTCCCTGGAACTGAAAACCTAGTCAACTACCCAGGGTTGGTAAAGCCATGATCCTTGGACGTTGTCTTATTAAACCAGCATTGTCTCCAACTGCATCTGAATACTTGTCTTTCTACCCACAGATAAGTGTAGTCCTCACCCTTCATCAAGGAAACTTTTTTGTTATACATAGAGACTATTACAGAATACCAGAACCAATCAAAACCAACCAGAGCACAGTCCCATCTACAGCACAACTACTGTATATAAGTGTCAGGAATAATTACATTTGATTTTAAACAAACAAACAAACAAACAAACAATTTCTCACACCATAGAATTGTGTGTGCTGGGAACCAAACTCAGGTGCAAGAGCAGCAAGTGCTTTTAATCACTGAGGATCTCTCTAGCTCCCCAGACAGAAACTTTTAAATGATTGGATAGTGACTCCCGATTCTCCCATGCCTCTGGCTTTTGATAACCTCAAACCTGTTGCCCATCCTGAAATTGCCTTTCTGGATACTTTCTGGAATCATGCCTTGTGTCTGGCTTATTTCTTATGGCTTGTTTCTAAGGGTCATTCAGGTTGGAGAAGAACTCAAGGCATCTTAAAAGAGAGACTTGAGCATAGGCGTCTGTTAGACAATCAATAGAGGATTAGAAGGGCAAGAAGGCGTTGCTGGGCTAGTGAGATGACTCAGGAACTAAAGGCACTTGTCTCTAAGCTGGATGACCTGAGATCATTCTCTTGGACTCGTATTATGAAAGGAGAGAATTGTTGTCCTCTGACCTCCACACACAGGATATGTGTGGCATACATGTCCACACCCACCCTCTCAATAAATAAATGTTAGAAAAAAAGAAATGCTAGGATTGCTTTAATTTTTCCCCCCAAATAATTTTTCTGTTTAGCGTTGTTTTATACGTATGTTTTAAAATTTTTCTTTATTATTATTAATTATTTTATTTATTTACATTCCAAAAGTTGCCCCCCTTCCTGGTCCCCCCTCACTGAGTTCTTCACCCCTTTCCCCCGCCCCCGCCTCTGTGAGGGCGCTCCCTCACCCTCACCTCACCCCCACCAGCATCCCTCTTCCCTGGGGCATCAAGTTTCCACAGGATTAATCACATCCTCTCCCACTGAGGCCAGACAAGGAGTTGTCTGCTGCACAGTTGCTGGGGGCCATGTACCAGCCCATATATGCTCCTTGGTTTCTGGTTTAGTCTCTGGGAGCTCTGAGGGGTCTGGGTTACTTGACACTGTTGTTCTTCCTATGGGGCTGCAGTCCTCCTCAGCTCCTTCAGTTCTTCCCCTAACTCTTCTATATGGGTCCCTGACCTCAATCCAGTGGTTGGCTGCAAGTATCTGCATTGTCTCGTCAGCTGCAGTTGGAGCTCTCAGAGGACAGCTATGCCAGGCTCCTCTCTGCATCACAATATGGCATCCGTAATAGTGTCAGGGTTTGGTGTGCTTGCAAGATTAAATTTTGTTGTTGTTGTTTTGTTTTGTTTTTCTTGAGACAAGGTCTCTCTATGTGGCCTTGGCTTGCCTGGACCTTGCTATGTAGAGCAGGCTGGCCTCAAACTCATAGAGATCAGCATATCTCTGCCTCTGAGTGCTGGGACTAGAGGATTATGGTCCACCACACCCAGCCTCCAAAATTGTTTGTATGTGTATGAATGTTTTGCTAGCATGTATTATGTGCACTACTGCGCATGTCTGACCCATAGAGGTCAGAAGATGGCACTGAATGGAACTAGATTTAAGGATGGTTCTAAGTTGCCATGTGGTACTGGGAATCCGACTCAGATCCTCTCGAGGACAGCAAGTCCTCTTAGCTGCTGAGGCATCTCTCCTTCCTCCTCCTCCCCCTTTCCCTCCTCCCCCTTTCCTCCGTTTCTCCCTCCTCCCTCCCTCTCTTCCTCTTCCCTGCCTCTTTTCCATTCTATTGACAGTGCTCCAAATGTAAGCTATGGCCTTGTGTATGTGAGGCAAGTGCTCTACTACACAACTGTTTACAGCACTGTGATTTTAGCAGATTATTCTTGTGAGACTGCTGAGCAGCCCAGGTCTGGGAGGTAAAAGGAAAAGTTGATGTGAGATCCTAGAAGTTTCAAAGACAGGAATGAGAATGCTGTGTGGATCTGCACTTATTTCTCAGGGGGGTTGGACAAGCAGCTGGGGCCACCATGTCAGAAACAGAAATCGCAGGCCTGAGAGATGGCTCGGCAGGTAAAGATGCTTGTGTTGAAATTGACAACTTGAGTTCAATTCCCAGGACCCATATGGTAGAGAGAATGAGTTTCTGCAAGTAGTCCTCTGACCTCCACATGTGTGTAGTGGCAAGCGCACCCCTTCATACACACATAATAAATAACTAAATAGTAAATAAAAAGAAGCAGAAGTGATTTGATATTGATGGCAATCAAATCTGAATAAAATCCCCCCACTCTTCCTCTCTCTGTCCCTCCTCCTTCCTTCTTCCCCCTCCTCCTGCTGCTTCCTCCCTCTAATGCCTTTCACTGTTAGAAGCTGATAGGAAGCAACTAGCCACACGGATCTTGGCATAAGGTCACAGGTGTGGACTCCAAGCCAGGATCTCACCAATAAGGGATTAGTTTAATGAACTGGCTGGGTTGATGGTGACCTCATTTCTTATAATTGGTCACTGTAAGGACAACGTCATAAACAGATGAAATGCTCCCCTCCACAATAACCAAGTAATTAGAATGAAGGTAGGCTGGTTTTTGTGTGAAGTTCTCAAAGCTGGAAGCACCATCAGTTTTCTTGGGTCTCCTGTTGAATTTGGGGATGAACTTGGGGCTTGTGCTTCCTTTATAGTGACTGAACTCTGGACATTCATGAGTTGAAATTTCTCATTGATAAAGTGGCTTTTGCCTTAATCTCATACACCGTTCATTTCTTATGTGGATTCTAGGCCATTTGCTATGAGATTCATTATAAGGTCATTATAAGGTCAACCTGGCTCCTCTACTTCAGCCTTGTCTGCTGATGTACCAGTCAGTTTAGGTCAGGATCTACTGCATAACACAGGGCCTTTGAAAGCTCATTAGCTTATGACATTCACTCAGGGAGCCATTAAGTGGAGAATCCAGATTTAAATAATCACATAACCCGCAGCTTCATTTTCTTTATTGTTTTAACTTTTTTAGTTTATTTGATATGTCATAAAATTAGCATATGATTTTAAAGTTTAATGAACTTGGACTTCACGCTGAATTGGGGGGCTAACCTTGAGACCTTTGGAAATGGATTGATTGTGAATGAAATTTGAATACCATAAATTCAAATTACTCCTAATAGAAAAAAGATATTGGTGCCGTGTGTGTGTGTGTGTGTGTGTGTGTGTGTGTGTGTGTGTGTGTGTGCGTGTGTGTGTAGATGTATGTATGGTGTATGTTCTTGTGTATGTGGGTCCATGTACAAAGAGGCTCAGCCTCAGATATTCCTCAGGAGGCATCTACTTTTTTTTGTTTTGTTTTGTTTTGAGATGTGGCTTCTGTCTTGGACCTAGGGTCATCCAATTAGACTAGACTGGTTGGCCAGCAAACCCAGGGATCTGTCTGTCTTTGCCTCTTCAACCCTGGAATTACAAACTCACACCTCCATTCTTAACTCATTTTTATTAATATTATAGTATAATTACACCATCTCCCTCTTCCCTTTCCTTCTTTCTAACCCTTCAAGTTCATGGTCTTTTTTCTTTAATTGTTGTTACCCATACGTGTATACATATATAAATACAACCTGCTTGTCTGTATAATTTTACTTGTATGTTTTTGGGCTGGCCATTTGGTATTGGTTAATTAATTAGTGAGCTTGTCTCAGGGAAGTATTTCTATTGTTCTCAGAGTTCCTTAGTTGCCTGTAACTCTTTGTGCAGGATCTGAGGCCTCTTGAGCTTTCTCCCTTCTACATTAGCATGTCTATTGGGTCATACTGATTTAGGTCAAGTTTAGGCAGTCTTGTTGGTAAGACTTCATGGGTGTAACTTCTGATGTTACTAGGAGACTCACAGCAAACTTCTCTTACCTCTGACCTTTGTAATCTTTCCACCTCTTCTTTCGTAATGCTACCCGGGCCTTGGATGCAGGAGTTGTGTAGTAGATGTAATGATGTCTGGGCTTCACAACTCTGTATTTTGGTTAGTTGTAATTTTCTGTAAAGGTCTCCATCTGTTGCAAAGAGAAGTTTTCTTGATGAGACACGTGAGTTATACTACTCTGTGGGGATAAGGATAAATATTTTTAACACGTAGTTAGGGATTGTGCTGGTTTAGTCAAGTCCATGCCTGACTAATTTGCACGGGTGCTGGAGATCAAACTCACCAGCTCCTGCTTACATCCATATTTATTCACGTATTTATTTTTAACTTTTTATTGTTTTTTTTTAGTGAGTTTAGTGGTAGTGAGCTTCACATCATGAGCCCCAACCCCACTCATCTCCCCATACCTTCATATCTGCCCTTGCAGCTTCCCCTACAAAGGAAAAAACAAAATAAAGCATAGAAAACATCTCGTCATAGAAGCTGTAGTGTGTCACAGTGTGCCCCACAGTATATACTTTTGTCTACATATCTTTCCTTGCAAACGTTCATTGCAGTGAGCCATTGGTCTGGTTTGGGCCTCTGACTACACCATCAATACTAGCTCCTCACCAGGACTCCTCTCAGTTATCCTGTTGTCCTGGGTCATGGGGATCCTGCAACACTGGATCAGTTGGACTAACCCTTTCATACCCCATTGATGGGGTAGATTTTGGGATGGGTCAACTCAAAGCCCTGGATCTGGATCTGAGTGGTAGCTGAGTTTGTCAACCCATCAGCTCTTCTGCATCCACACCACCAGGGTGAGCTCTCCTGCATTGCTGTGGCTTACCCAACGCTGTAATCGGCAGGGGGCAGGGTCAGCTCTCTTGCTCTCACACCCATGGGGCTGGCTCACCCATATCCCTGACATCAGGGTCAGCTCTACTGTGTAGTTCAGTAGAGGTGCAGGGCCTGCTCTCCTGAGTGCTACAGTTGGTGAGGGGCAGGGACAGCCCTCCTGTTCTCATGACCCTGGGACCAGCTCTCTGCATTGGCAGGTGGGGAGGGGTGAGGGATGAGGGGGTGGAAAGCATTACCTCCATACCCAAGCCAATTCACTACAGACAAGTGGCATCATGAGCTCTTCCTTGCTTTCACCCTTGGGCTGTCTCACCTGTATCCACCGCCCACCCCCACCACTAGGACCAAGGCTACTGTGCTGCCCAGGTGAGGTACAGGGTCTGCTCTCCATAGTGCTGGAGCTGGTGAGAAGTTGGAGTCCGCTTTCCAGAATGCAACAGCCATTGAGGGGCAGTGCCAGCTCTGTACAGCCCCATCTACATGGTCCCAGGTGACAGCCCAAACCAGGTGCGTCCACAAAGTCTTTAGTGGTAATATGAGCAGTGGACATTGACATAGGACCCTGCTGCTGCACGGCCATAGGCCCAGACATGGTCCTCAGCAGCAGCCCAAGCTAGGACTTCATCATGGCTACTCACAATGGCTATTCCTCTTCACCCTTGAGTCTCAGTTCCACCTCTCTTCATAATGTTCCGCTTCTTTTTGTCTCCCATTTGTTCACCAAATACTTGGACACTGTAGTGAGTCATGCTGAGGGCAGGTCACACGGCTGTTAGGTCTTGGAGTGTCTTCTATCTATGTTACGTGGCAAGGTGGTAGGTGAACCTTTGGGTATCATCTGCCCTCCTACACTGCTTTATTATCCACATTTATTTTTAGCTTATAGCTTCTGTGAATTTCCTCTATGTTGAATATGTCATCTGTGTGAATAAAAATATCTACAGAAAACTAAACTTTGGTCCTATGTGAATAATATTTTTGCTATGATACAAAATTTTCAAAGGGGTAACTCAGTGGTAGAGCTCTTGCTTAGAGGCCCAAGTTCCATTTCATCATACCACACACATGCACGGATGTACACACACATGCACACACAACTCTCTCACCACACACATATGAGACCCACAAACAGATATAAATACATACAATGTGTTCCTACAACATGCACATACATACAACACACACATACACAAAACACATCATCCAAATATGAGATCCATAAATACAGACATATGCATACAAACACATGCCACACACATAACACACACACACAAAATAAATCACACAAATATTAGACCTATACACATAGACACATGCACACACACAACACACATGTATACACATATGCACACACACAAACACATGCATGTAAGCATGGCACACACATACATGTACATACACATTCATAGACATGTATATACAAATGTACAAAAACACGTGTGCACACACACACACACACATAACTCCATACCCACCCCAGGCTAAGCTTTCAAATCCTTCCTTTCCCCCCCTTTGATGATGGGTATGAACCTCAGGAAAGTGCGCTAGCCTCGGCCTTACCAAGTCTCCTTAATAAGGGAGGGCAGCCTGCAGCTGGGAGCAGGTGTTGTGAAGTACTAAGTCTCGTATCTCAGTGCTCCGCAGCCCACTGCTGCAGTCAAGTAACTCTAGTGTCAAGTAACTCTGACTTCAGCAAAGTTGGAGTTAAAACTGTATGCATTTAAAGTGTATAACATGATGCCCATGTATACAGACATGGGCTTTCCTATTGTGAAGCTAATGGACACACCCACACTATCTTTTAGTTAGCCGTCCCTCTCCCTTTAATTAGTGATAAAAGCATTTGAAATCTTACTTACTGTGTGTTGCCCAGGCTGAGCTTCTGATTCTCCTGCCTCGGCTTCCTGAGTGCTGGAAGGCCACTCATCTGTCATATCTGCTGTTTGTAGCACTTGATCAATTGTACCCATTTCTTTTTCTAGTTCTCCTTTCTCCTCTCTAACCTGTATTTAGTTCTCTATCTCTATTGCAGCTGATTTTCAGATGCCACACGCAGGGACATGAAAGGCGGTTAAGCCGTTGAGAGCATGCACCACGTTTGCAGAGGAGCCAGATTCAGCCCCCAGCATGTATATCACACATCTACAACAGGCAACTACCGGGCTACCTGCCTGGTTTATTTTTTTTAAACTTTTTTCTTTATTTCTTTAAACTTAAAAAATGTTTTATGAATATGGGTGTTTTGCCTGCACACGTGTCTATGCACTGTGTAAGTGATTGATGCCCTTGGAGTCCAGAAAAGGGCAGTGGGTCCCTTAACTGGAGTTACAGATGGTCATGGGAGTCAAATGGATGGGTCCTGGGGGTCAAACCGAGGTCCTCCGCAAGAGGATCAAATGCTCTTAACATCTCTGCAGTCTCCAATGTCATTTTTTTAAAAAAAAATTCATTACATTTTATTTGTTTATTTTTGTTTATTTATTTAGTGTGTGTGTGTGTGTGTGTGTGTGTGTGTGTGTGTGCGCCTGTGTACATGCCATGCCATGCAAGTGGACGTCAGAAGACTACTTGCTGGGGTCTGTTCTCTCCTTGGGTACTGGAAGCTATCTACACTCAGGGCCGCAGGCTTGGTTGCAGTGCCTTTCTTTTCTGAGCCATCCTGCCTGCCCTGTCTTCAGGAACCTCTATAAACTTCCTATGGCGGCAGTGTCTCCTATGAACAGTGAGGACGGGCTCCTTCTCCTGCACATTCTTCTGCGCATCTTGCTAGCTCCCCGCCCTGCTTCCTCTCTCTACACTAGTCATACTCACCGCTGTGGGGTGGCATTTCACTGGGGTTTTCATAGTAAACTTGGCATTGGTTGGTTGCAAGAATAATTTTCAAAAAACAAACAAAAACCCCCAAAAAACCCAACTCCATTTATTTATTTAAATATTTCTAACATTTACTTTTCAGTGCTGGGATAGAGCTCAGTGTTTGTGTATGTTAGACAATCACTAAACTACATCCCCAGCCTAGATAAATAGGTACACTTGTTTTTTTTTTAAAGTGGGATGGTGATGATAGTGTAAACTAATCCCAGCACTCGAGAAGTAAGGTAGGTGGATCCCTGAGTTCAAGGCCAGCCTGGTCTACAGAGTGAGTTCCAGGACAGCCAGGGCTACACAGAGAAACCCTGTCTTGAACCTCCCCCAGACTTTTATTAATTAAATTTGTTTTTAGACAATTTCACACATACACACAATACTCACTACTCTCACTGTCTACCCACTGCACTTTCCTGCCACCCCTCCCCCACCTCAGCCTCTCCATGCAAAATGTCTCTTTCACTTTCAGGTCTATCCCTTTGGTTTTGTGACCCACTTGGTTTAACTAGGACCAGCTGTGTGACCACGGATTTGGAGCCATCTGCCAGAATCTGGTGGGCTCACCAGTGGTTAGACAGCTGAGGACATCAAACTGGTTTTGTAAAGGATCAGATGATGTTTTTCAGTTTCCAGGCTATGTGCTAACTGGTGTAATGGCCCGCGTTTCCTCTTGTAGGATGAAGGCAGCCATAGACAACATGTAAATGAGTGAACATGACTCTGTGCCAATAAAGTTTTGTTTATTACATGGCTGCAGCCTGGATATAGCAAGTGGGCCATAATTCTTTGACCCTTGCATGTAAAGTCTCCAGAATGACTGGGTCCTTGACCTATGGGTTGATATGCAGTATGTGTGTGTCATCTATACTTGTTTGGCTCTGTATGACCATAGCTGCCTTGGTTACTTGCTCTACAGTTCTATAGATATTCCCCAACCACACCACAGCCATGACTCTAGCACAGATCAGGACCCCTAGATAACCCTACACAGACCTTCTTAGTGAGAAGGTTAAACTGGATCAGAGACGATCTGTGAAAGAAAGGACATAACTCCGTGATGGAGCATTTGCCTAGAATTTTTGAGATTCTGGGTTTTATCCCCTAAATCACCAACAGAAACTCCTTAAAAAATATCTCAGGCCTGCTCCAGAGGGAGGGCACCCAGGCCTGCTACTGTATAACCTGATCAAAAGCAATGGCTGGTGAAGTCATAGGAGCTGGGAAACCTCCTATTGTTTGTCAAACTGTCTTCTTCACGAGTTATGTTTCTACCCATAGACTAGTGCTCTAGCAGCCAGAGAAGCTTCATTTTGCAGTGGCAGACTCCAAACCTTTTCCAAACTTTTCAAACTGCTGAGCCCTAAATGGGATATCTATATTAGCCCCCCTCTCCCAAAGAGCAGGGACCTTTACATAAAAGGGGTGGAAAGAGAGCTGGATGGTGGTGGTCTTTGATCCTAGCACTCACGAGGCAGAGGCAGGGAGATCTTTGTGACCTAGGCCAGCCTGGTCTACAGAGTGAGTTCTAGGACAGCCAGGACTGCTCAGAGAGACCCTGTCTAGGGGGATAAAAAGAGAGGTATGTGTGAAAAGAGAGTAAGAGCTGGAGGAAGTGGAGGAATGCTATGAAATTCACTCTTCTGAACGTGTATGGCCATTGTGCTCATAAGCTGCAGCTATGGTCACCTGCACAAGAACAAGCCAACTAGATGGTCAGTGTTCCAACAGGCATTACTAACCAGACTCAGTAAATTAGTAACAAAAAAAGGAGAGTGCACAAAGGACGATATGTTGGGGATCCCAGGGGAGTGGAAGGGGCAGCTGAGTTGCATATAAGCAAGATAGGTTGTTTACATGTATAACATTTTCTTTCTTTCTTTCTTTCTTTCTTTCTTTCTTTCTTTCTTTCTTTCTTTCTTTCTTTTTCTTTCTTTCTTGTGTGTGTGTGTGTGTGTGTGTGTGTGTGTGTGTGTGTGTGTGTGTGTGCAGTATTTCAAGACAGATTTCTCTGTGTAGCCCTGGCTATCTTGGAACTTGATCTGTAAACCAGGCTGACTTTGAACTCACAGAGATCCATCTGCCCCTGTCTCCCAAGTGCAGGGATTAAAGGCATGTACCACCACCTGGCTGAAAATGTCAAAGAATAGATAACAGAGATTCCATCTTAAAATCTCCTTAAATATGAACAATATACTATGCCAATAGACAGATCTAACTTCCTGGATGCTGGGAAGAGAAACTTTGAGGGTATGTCTGAATTTAGTAAGAGAGGAGGCATGATTAATTAGCCATGTCTGCCAGGGGCATCAGGATAGAAACAGTGACATGTCTGCTAAACATGGTTCTTAACCTCCTTAATGCTGCAACAGTTTAATACAGTTCCTCATGTTGTGGTGACTCCCAACTACAAAATTATTTCATTGCTGCTTCATAACTGTAATTTTGCTACTGTTATGAATAATGATGCAAATATCTGCTAGCCAGGTTATCTGCTATGTGACCCCTGTGAAAGGATCAGTCAGTGTTCAAAGGACTCATAATCCACAGGTTATGTACCAAGATTTTCTTCAACATGTAGCTTTGCCAAGGCATGCCCAGGTGTTCCCTTGGACAACATATAGCATATAGCCATCTGGTACAGAAGTGGGACCTGTAATTTTACAAATCCTAGCATCTACTTATATGTAAGAGTCAGGATAAGGGTCCTGACTCTCTGTTCATGGTAGAGTCACACACAGCTAGCTACTGGGAAAAAAGAAAACAAACTTATAACTCATTCTATTTTCCCCCCAAATAAGGTTCAGAGCCAAGATTCTAACAGATTTCTTGCAAAGTTTGACAAATGTTTACTGAATTCTCATTACACTAATCAAAAGTTGCCTTCTGCCTTCTAACAAAAGTAATTACAGCATTTCATTGTGTAAGAGGCAGCATCATAAGCTAAGAAGAATATTAGGAACGGAGACAGTGGTGAGAGGAGGCAGTGAAAGGGGGAGGAAAGAGAAGGGGCAGGCATGTGGGAGACACAACTGGTCAACTGGGCAAAGGCGCAGGGGCAGAGGGGAGGAAGAGGATGCTAGCATTTCTGGGAGAGTGAATTTATAGAAAAGGAGATGAATTTATCTGAGGGCTGATTGGATGGAGTCATAAAAATACAAAAAACACAGATGTAGGCTTCGCCTTTGGTTTCTAAATAAGAGTGCTCTTTGTGTCTCCTTTAGACTTTCAGAGATACCCCTTTCATAAAAATTGATACCAAGAAGTAGGGTTGCTGCTGTGATAGATCTGACCACGTGGCTTTTATGATTTGGACACGTTTTGTGGGAGAACTTTGAAAGCTTTGGGTATAGTTGGTTGGAAAAGCCATTGAATCCTGGAAATAGAGCTCATAGGCTGTTTTGTAGTAGTTGAGGCCTAGCTCATGGGGTTTTAAAGAGGAACAAAGACTCCATCAAGAACAAATAAAAATATTTGTAGATATTTTGACTAAGAATTTGTGTGTGTTAGTCATGCGTGGGCTGAAGAAGCTGCTGAGATCATCAAAGAGGTCAGTGCCACTAACATGGCATCTTCTTCACTGGGACAGGCCCTTTGGAAAAAGGTTACTAGCTGGGGGGAAGGGCTGTTCAAGTCCTTTGGGTTTTTTGGTGTGATTGTTTCATGCTCCAGTTCTTTGATTTTGAATAAGAATATTTATTCTGTGATATCACTCACAGTTGCACTTCCTACCTTGACTTCTTCACAATGACAAATTGTAAGCCAAGCATGAGAAACATGAATATATCTAAATAGCTTTAGTCTCAGGGCTCATTGTATCTTTTAGAGTGTTCTAGAGAGGATTCTCCCACACGTTATGCAGAGAGATGAGGAAGAATTCTGGCTATGGCAGAGTTGAGATCATTGAGGCTGAGTCTTGAGGGTACTGGGAAAGAGAAGAGAGACAGGTGGGAAAGCCATTTCAAAGTCAGCTGGAGGGATTGAGGAGTGTATAAGCTATGGAAAGAATCCTAGGCAAAAGTCAAGAAAAGGAGGAAGTCAGGAAAGCCTGGGAAGAGGGACCAGAAAGAAAAGAGCCATCTTAAGCTGTGAGTTTTCATAACAGACACAGTCATAAAGCCATGAACCATACACTTGGAAGACAACATGGTTGACTTTTCTTCCAGCTTAGTGCCCAAATTCCATAGTGGTGACCTTAGCTGGAGGTTATTGGAAGCTTCTAGAAATTGTTCAGAAAGCTTCTGAAATAGGAATGACTTATTTATTTATTTTCAGTTGAGTCATAGGAGGAAAAGGAAGGCTTGATGAGGCAAAAGAGCAGAGAGTTAGCTATAGGCAGGCAACGTGAGGCTGCATGACAGAGTCAGGGAGTCCGGCCAGCGGAAGGTGGTGTTAATGTGCTCTAGTTGGCTGGCTTGCTCTAAAACTGACACGGACAAAGGGCCGTGGTGAGTGAAGAATCCAGTAACCATCTTTGAAGACTGGTGATGACAGAGAAAGCACCTGCAGGAAGGCCATCACTTCCCTTTCTTTTATTGCAGATAGAGCTTCTTCCGGAGGGTGCTTTGGACTTCAGGGTTCACTTTTCTTGGTTTTCCTTCCTGCATCACCTCTGTGTTTGCCATAAGTCGGGTGACCTGCAAAATAGGTGTAGTCAGCTATGGGAACTGACCTGCCGGGGAGGCTGGTGTCAGGAGAGTGTGAGGATGAGGTTAGCTAGTTGATGTGTGTCTATATGTGTATGTTTGTTCCTGTCATGGATGTCACCGTCCATAACTCTCCACCTTGTTTTATTGAGGGACCATCTCCCATTGAATTAGTAGCTCAGCTATTTTGATAGACTATCTGGGCCTCTGCATGTACAAACATGCATACACCCCCATCTATCCCCACATACATGCGCCTGTACAGATGCATACACATACAAATACATGAAAATGGAAAAAAAACCCTAAAACTAAAATCATCCCCATACACAGTGAGCTTGGGAGTCCCAGCATGTATGTATGGAGAGGAGCACACAGGGAAAGGTTGGGGGGGCTCAGCCTGGGTGGGGTTTCCAGGTGCCTCATCTGGCTCACCTCTTCTACCAGTTCTGTGATGGATCCTTTTTTGTGCACTAACACATCCGTCAGGGTCTGGATGAAGCCAGAGCCTTTCTCGTCATGTCTATAGGAGAGGTACCCTGGAACGATTAGAAAAATTGAGTTTGGAGAAGTCTTCAGGGAGTGGAGGGGACCCCAGAAGGGATCTCTTCCTGGAGAAGGGCAGGGGTCATGGTTGCTGGTTCAGGGGGGAGAAGCATAGGCCACCCTAGGACATCTGAGAGCTCATACCCTCTACCGTGGAGTAGATGTGCATGGTATCCGTATAGGTTGGGATAGTTTGGGGGTTGTTCTTCTTGATCATAGCAACCTCATCTCCAGCCAGTTCCTCACCGGGGTCTCTGTGCTCTAAAACCAGGGGGAGGAAAAGAAAAAGTCAGGAAGGAAAATGGGACCAAGACTGTAGAGCAGTCTGGCAGCATGCCAGGTTCAGCTGGCGCTCAGAGTCTTGGACTGTGCTGGATGGAAAAACAGAGACTCTGACCTAGAGCGATGGCTTAGTGGTTAAGAGCTTTTACTGCTTTTGCAGAGGGCCAAAGATTGGTTTCCAGGGCCCATGGAGTCCCTGTACCTCCAGCTCCAGGGAGCTTCACCCTATTCTTGCAGCCTCAGTTATCTGCAGTCATGTGCATGCACACGCGAGCGCGAGCGCACGCGCACACACACACACACACACACCTAAAAATAAAATAAATCTTAATAATACACAGACACATCTGGGCATGGTGCCGCATGTCTATAATCTCAGCACTTGGGAAACCAAGGCAGGAAGATCATAAATTCGAGGCCAGCCTGGATTACATAATGAGTTCCAGGTCAGCCTGGGATACAGAGTGAGTTCAGTCTTAATACCTTTCCCCCAAAGACCAAGGATGTGGTATCCCAGTCCCCACCTCCTCTGCAGGCTTGGATGATGTACACTTTTGGCTTGCCTCTCAGGGCCTTGCAGTTCTTGTTGTTCAAGACCTCAAAAAGGTCTTCCAGTCTGACCATCTTCCCGTCTTCTCCCTTGAGGAGGCCTTCCTCACCGTGCGCCATGAGTACCACGAAGGCGCAGCTGACTGGCTCTTCCCAATTATCTATGGTCTGCTGAAATTCATCCAACTCATCTAGAAATTGCTTGGAGGAAGAGGAATGAGCAGGCTCAGACAGGTGCCTCAAAGCCTACCCTTTTGTCCAGCCCACTTCCCTCCTGACCTGGAGCTGGCTGTTAAATACCTGGGCGGTGGGATCCCTCTTCATAGTGCTTTCAAATTTCAGGTAACGGAACATGTATTCCAGGGCATCCATGTCTACCTCGGAACCTTCCCGGGCTTTGGTGACACACAGCGTCAGGGCCAGGCGTGCACCCGACATATCATATCTTTCCTGAGGAAGAGAGACAGAAGAAGAGGAAAACACAGCACACTGAAGCCTGGCTTTAGGGTTGGCAGAACCTCCAAACAAGTTGCCAAGAGGTTCAGGGTGCTCTGAGAATTTCTCCATTTCTTGCTTACTTGCAGAGGTCTCAGAATGTCTAAAGCCATGACTGGGATCCTATCTTATACCATCTGAGAAAGGATGGTATTGGGGTCAGAATTTCTTTTGTGAAGAAAAGCAGTTGAGTAAGGACCAAAGTGATAAGAGCGTAGCTCTTGGAGACAGATGTGCAGGGTTCCTTCCCTCCTTTTCCAAGCTTGTTTCCGTTTCTGGGTCTATTTTTTGTCATCTTTTCTATTCTTTCTCCAACATTTAAGTTTTTCACCCCTTTCCCATATCTCCATGCATTTTGTGCCCTCACCCACCTCCTGCAAGGGCTGAGGATTGCTCATCTCTGATTCCATGTCTGGCTTTCAGCACCCTTGTCTTGCCCTGGAGGTCAAGAGAACACAGGTAGAAAGTTTCCAAAGGAAGGTTCAGGGGGTAAGGTGGCAGATTGATTTGTTACCCTGGACTTTTGAGACTGCATAGGAAAGTTACTGTATGTTCAGGCCTAGAACTGATAGTCCGTAGAGTATGTTCTCTCTATAGTTACAGTACAGTGGAGTCTTCCATCCATGTTATTCTAGGCCCATTAAAAATGGCATCTCTTGCTGGGTGGTGGTGGTGCACACCTTTAAATCCCAGCACACAGGAGGCAGAGGCAGGCAGATCTCTATGACTTCCAGGCTAGCCTAGCCTGATCTACAGAGCAAGTTCCAGGACAGCCAAGGCTACACAGAGAAACCTTGTCTTGAAAAACCAAAAAAAAAAAAAAAAAAAAAAAAAGGAATCTCTTGAACCCTTCTTTCCTCCTCTTCCAGACCATTTATTTGCCTGGTTTTGGCATACTCCTCTTCCCTAGGACTGATCATGAGAAATAGCTCACACGCTCCTCTATTATACCAAAGGATGTCTGGCTGGGGTGGGTTCAGGGTTAGCTTAAACTGAGAATTCCATCAAAGTGAGAGCTGGCTCCACACTTGTGGTTTCTCATCTGAGGAGGTCAATCTATCTCTCCCTGTCTGTCTTGAGACTGATCATCTGCCAGGAGTCTCTGTCATTCTCCCTGAGTTCTGCCTTGCTCCCTGGCTAAA
The DNA here is from genome assembly GCA_028551405.1 of Uromys caudimaculatus. NCBI lineage: Eukaryota > Metazoa > Chordata > Mammalia > Rodentia > Muridae > Uromys > Uromys caudimaculatus. Next base: position 100,227,476 of record CM052707.1, read on the forward strand.
CTGAAGAATGTCCGGCATGCTCTGGACCTTACCTCACACTTCTGTATGAGACTGGAGTGCTTCTTATGACTGGAGTGACATAATGTCTGCTGCCTTCTCTCTATTGCACATCCTTCTACCCACCTACCAATCCATACGTACACTGGCCATCCAGTCATGTGTCTATCCGTCTACTCAGTTACCCATCCATCACTTATTAAACAGTTACTCATCCATCCATCCATCCATCCATACATGCACTTTAGTATCCAACTGTCCAATTATCCCTTTAGATACTCTCCTTTCAGCCATCAAACAATCTTCTACCCATTCACCTATAAACCAACCATCAATCTCAGCTGTCCGTATGTCTATCCATCCACCCACTTGCATTTAACTCTCTACTCCTCCACTGAGCAAGCATATGTTTCCTGAGGGCTTATTATGTATTAATCACTGGGAAGACATTGTGTTAGACAGTCCTTTTCCTTACCTTATGTAGTCCTAAAACAGACATGAATGAACATCAACTTTCTTTCCTATGAACACACACACACACACACACACACACACACACACACACACACACACACACCCCATGAGGAAAGAAGAGCCCAATACTGTGACTATGAAGTGACAGGAGCCCAGCTCTGAGCTTAGACATAGCAGACCCCATCCCCATCCCTGTAACCCCCAAGAACTTAAGCATATCTCTCTGAGATTCAGTTTTTGCATCTGGAAAGGCAGGATCTGGGAATAGCAGTAGGTACTTTAGCAGCAAAGGCAAAGTAAGGCAGGCTTCATGATCACTATTGGCTTCCTGGATGTGCCACTTCCTTCTCTGCCCGTTTATACCCGCATTACAGTAACGTGTGTGTTTTTACAAGCTACTCACTGAATACCGCTTCAATCATCTTTGTGATTACATGCATGTAAAGAAGAGTGTAAGACAGATGTATTGACAAGTAAAAATAAATTTTACAACAAGCATCCCATACTTCATGTATGACGTAAATAAAGTATTAGGTATCTCAGACTAGAAAGAAGAAATGACATGAAGATGAAGTAGCCGTGTTTCCAGATTTTCATGACCAAAGCCTGCTGCCTTTATCAGTGCCTCCATCAGGGCTGACAGTGTGGGTGGAGAGGCAGGTATTGAGGAGAACGTGTTGAGCAAACAAATAAACAAATGAACAGGTGAGAAAACGCCTGTGTAGGGATTTGTTAGATGAGATGGAAATTTCTTCATTTCTGGCAGAATAAAACAGGGGAAGGGGGAAAGAGGGAGGGCAGAGAGAGAAAGGGAGGAGGGGGAGAGAGGGGAAAGGGGAGAGGGAGAGAGAGGGGAGGGGAGAGAGGGAGAGGGAGAGAGAGAGAGAGAAAGAGAGAGAGAGAGAGAGAGACAGAGAGAGACAGAGAGAGACAGAGAGACAGAGAGAGGCAGAGAGGGACAGAGAGAGAGAGCGCAGTAAGTGACTGGCAAAGCTCTCACCGACTGCAGAAGCAGGTGCTCCTTCTCCCTGGTGTCAGGCCCTGGCTTGTTTGGCTCCAAGCTGCTGTTACAGCGCTGCCTCCCAAATGGAGTTAGAGCCGCGTGCTGCTCTCCGAGAAGGGGCGGACACAGAGAAGTTTTCCCAAGTTTCTCCTGAGATCCTGTCTGTGACTGGAGCAGTGCAAACTCTGTCCCTTTATTGTCCACAAGTTTTCAGTCACTCAAGAAACCTCGTGACAAGAGAGCCACACCCTTGGCAGCAGGTGTGGAAACAGAGTCAAACGCCCATGGAATGAATGAATGAACAATGGTGTGGCTCAGCCGCCACCACCCCCACCCCTACCCCACTACCACTCGGCCTACCTGAGGTAGAGCATCCAGAGGAAACAAATCACAGCCCTTCTGCTCGCGGCCTCGGCTTCAGCTTGGCTCATTATTAGCATGTGACCTCTATCATTAAGCCTATTTCATTCATTCCACTCTCAGCAGCTTCACTTTCTTATGATCTCCAGTCCCCAAGAGCCCTCCTGAGTCCTCAGGAGAAATTAGCATTGTCCCTCCCATTTTGAAGCTGAGGCTCAAGGCTGTGCATAAAGGCGGCTCAAGGCCACCCAGTCAGCACTTGACATTCAAACCCCGGACTGTCCAGTCCAACTGCCGCCATGCTCCCCTCCTCAGTTCTCTTCTCTTCCTCCTTTTCTTCCCCCTTTGTTTTTTCCCAGTGTCTTGTTTTCTGATTATTTTTAGGTTGACAGGTTTCATGAGATAAACTCACACTATTCAGCTCTTCCACTTGGCATGCCCAATTTGCTGGCTTTAATATCTTTATAGAGTAGTGCCGGGGATTCTGCACCTTAGAGCACTCTATAATATGCTCACTGCCTTAGACAGGCGGGTTTTCTCATTGAACCAGGAACTACCCTTGCAGGCAGCAATTCCCAGCAATCCTCCTGTCTCTAACAGTGCTAGGGTTACAGGCCTGGGCATGTGGCCCCATATGGCTTTTTACATGGGTTCTGGAGATTCAAATTTAGATCCTCGTGCTTGTGTTTGAAAAACTTTGATTCACCGAGGCATCTCCCCAGCCATGCATTTTAAAGTAATTTTATTACATTTATATTTGTTTATTAATTGCACACCATACAGAAGACAACTTGTGGGAATTATTTCTCTCTATCTTTGGTACAAGGGATCAAACTCAAGTCATTTGCAGTAAGTCCCTTTACCCACAGAGCCATCTTGCCCACCCACCCGTTTTGGTATATGTGACATTCTGTGTGCACATATGCACGTGTATGGAAACCAGAGGTCAGTGTTGGATCTCTTCCTCTACTGCTCTGCACCTTAGTTTATGAGTCATAGTCTCTCACTGAACTTTAAGCTCACTGATTCAGTTAGACTGATTGTCCAGCAAGCGCCTAAGATCTACCTGTCTTCACCTCTCCATGGCTAGGTTTATAAAAGTGTGCTGCTGTGCTCTGCTTTGTATATGGGTGCTGGGAATCTGAACTCAGTTTCTCATGACTAAGCCATCTCTCCATACCCCCTTTACTGGATATTTTACAGAAATTGATTCATATTGCACATAGTGTTTTGTGTCTGGCTTCGTTCATATAGCACAGTATCTTTGAAATTCCTTGACATTGTAGTTAGCATCTGTCTCCATTGAGCTTCAACACTGAATATACTATTCCGCTGAATAAAGCCTATCTGGTGAAGGTCATTTAGAGTACTTCGCCTTTGGATGATGGGCACCCCACATATGCATGTGCAGTGTAATTATGGACAAGTGTTTGTGTAAGTTCATGCCTTTCCATTCCATTCCTAAGAGTGGAATACCAAAACAGACGTTTTGTTTTGGTTTTCACCGTTGGAATATTCCTGTTCACCCACTTCTGTTTACTTTGGGATTACCCGGGCACAAGACCCAACATTTTCTCTACAATTCCCCAAACACTACCCTAATAGAAAACACCAGAATTCGTTTTTCTGCTTTTGGCATTTCATATAAGTGAGATCTCATAATAAAGTCTCTTATAAATTTTATTCTTAAACTTTAGTTAATTTTTATTACATTTATTTATTTACTTTCTCCGTGTGTATGTGTGCGCGTGTGCGCGCACACGGCATATTTGTGCATGAGCAGTGACTGAGTTCGGAGGTCAGAGGACAATCTTTGGGAATCGGTTCTTTTTCCACTACGCAGGTCTCAGGGATAAAACTCAGGTGGCTAGGCTTTGGAGCAAGTGCTTTTTCCCATTAAGCCATCTTGCCAGCCTGACGGGCAGTGTCATAGGCGCTTAGTATAATAGTGATTGGTCTTTTTCAATCATTGCTGCTGGGACAGGTTCATGATTCAACCACCACCCGTAGAAAGAACTTAGGATGTAGGTTGTTAGTATAGTTGGGTTAAGATGTTTTTGTTAGTGGCTTTGATGTAAAAAGTCTTGGGGAACAATTTAAATTTCAGAAAGGCACACTCTTGATAGTTGAGCAAGGGACTCCTTGAAGTCAGGGAATGAGAACAGTGATAGCCTGGCCATTACTAGCTGACATGCCTTTCTTGCAGAAGCTGCACTGGTGGTCAAGGTGATGATCAATTTTGTGTACCCATTTATGCCCTCAGCTTCCTGATTCTATGATTAAATGAAAAATTGTTAATGAGTAGTTGTGCACCCTGAGGATTTAAAGTAGAAATGACTGATTTTTTTATATAAAAGTTTAGATTTGTGATTCTTTTAAGATGTTTTATGAGATTACTTTTTGAGGTAAATAATAAAACAGTTAATCCTTTCTTTGTTACTGAAAACTGCAGACTGCCAATAAGAGAACTGACTGAGAAACAAACCTTGCTTGCTTACACTTTGTTAATCTATAAGAAGTTACTTAAAACTGAATGTATGTGGGTCCTTGGGGATAATTTGTTTTTCATCTGTAATATGTAAAGCATTTAATCATGTAAGGACAGTGGGAACATGCAGGGTTCCATTTGCACTCACGGTAAGCTTACTGTAAGCATTCACATAAGCGGAACGCAATCACATTGTGGCTTTTATACTGCTTGAGAAATTTTCCTGGGGGATATAAGCTATGGAAGAAAAAAATAAAGTTGTTGGAAGATTGCTTTATCCACCAAGTGTGTGTGTGTGTGTGTGTGTGTGTGTGTGTGTGTGTGTGTGTGTGTGTGTGTTTATGATTATGTGTGCTTGCTTTACATTCGTCACCAACCTCCACGTCTCCTCCTTTTTATTGATGAACGCGCTGCTGGAGCTGGCTGGCCTCCAACAGGCCATTTGTGATATGTTTCCTTGTTGTCCCACCATGAAATTTCAGCTGGTTATCTTCCTTCCTTCCTTCCTTCCTTCCTTCCTTCCTTCCTTCCTTCCTTCCTTCCTTCCTCCCTCCCTTCCTTTCTTTCTTTCTTTTTACCTATCATCTATCATCTCTCATCCATCTAATATTTACCAATCACCCATCTTCTATCTATCTATCTATCATCTATCTACACATCCATCACCTAGCAATCAATCTATCATCCTATTTTACAATCTATCTATAGAAATCTATCCTACCTATCTATTTCTATGGTCTACATCTATATATGTCTGCACACATATTTTTATCTGTACGTATCATGAATACATCTGTGTACCTGAACACAGTAAAGACATATAAGGAGTAAGATTATTTTTTCTCCTTCTCAAACCAATTTTTGCACCTCTGGTGCTGATGCTTCTCCCTGAGGACGAATGCTTTCTATGTACTGCACGTTGTGGAGAGAGCACGCTTTTCTTACCTGATTTCTCACTGATGAGTATTTGGGTCACTTCTAGTGCAACTTTTCAGGGAGTTGTGCACATACAGCTTGCATCTTTTGGTGAATGCACACATGCATTTCTTTTGAGTACCCCTTTGTGAGGAGCCACTGACAGAGTGCAACTGCTTCAAGCCTCGCACCAGTGGTGCAGAGCCTGCCAAGTCCACAGCACACTGCTTTCCAGCCCTTTCTACCTTGGTCATTTCAGAATGTGAGCAACCTCCAGGCTCTGTAAGCTGCATGATATTTCATCGAGTAGGTGTCAGGAATTTGTTAGTCATTCCTCTGATGATGGATGTTTCAGGAATTTCTTGTTTTTCTCCATGACAAGTAAAAGTTGCCCCTGACAACTTCACACGTGCCTCTTTAAACACACGACTGAGTATCTTTGCTTTGAAAACTATGCACACACTTACTTATTTGCACATGTGTATGTGAGGGTATGCATGTGCCGCAGCTCCTGGGAGTCAGTTCTCTCCTTGTATCATGTGGGTCCTGGAAATCTCACTTAGGACATTAGGTTTGGCAGCAAGTGACTGCCTGTATCTGCTTTACCTACCTCTCACTTGCCCCTGAGACTTTTTTGAAGGTGAAGTTCCTAAGGTAGACTTATTGGTTCCCAGATCATTAAACACTTTGACATATTCTGCCTGTCATCATTCCTCCTCAGTCACTTTTCAATCTCAAACAATGAGAGAGAGGGAGAGAGAGAGAGAGAGAGAGAGAGAGAGAGAGAGAGAGAGATCATTATTCCTACCTTGCCATCAACACAGGCTATTCCTACCAAGCCAAGCTTCCCATGTGTAAAATTAAGGTGACTCTGGCTGCTTTCTCTGGCTGCCATGGAAGGCACACACAGAGCAGAGCTTGAAGCTGGCTTTCTGCACATTGGAGGCACACACAGAGCAGAGCTTGAAGCTGGCTTTCTGCATGTTGGAGGCACACACAGAAGACTTGAAGGCAGCTTGACAGGCTGGAGAGTGTCCCTTCTCTAGAGTCCTTACCCTTATCTTATGGAGGAAGGGCTCTTGTGCACCCTGGTAGTTTTAGGACTATATAGTAAGAACCTGCCTCAAAGTGCAGGAGGGTTAGGGGTGGGACTGAGGCTTTGATCCATGAAAATATGCCCAGTGACAGAAGCCAGACACATGCCCACATTGTATATTATGGATTGGTAGAATCAAATACCACCTTGTGTCATATTTGATATTCACCATTAGTGGCTTGATATCAGGAAGTGACTGATATTCACAATCACAGTCAATGGTAGTATCCTGAAACTTTATCTCAAAGCCACAGTGAAATAGGAGGAGTACCTCATACTGACTTGTTGCACAACTCACAGACAATGTGTAATAAAGCATTGCATTGTCGAGCGATAAGCAGATAAAGGGATGGGTGTTGTGAGCCTGATGTAATCATGTTACAGCGTACACAAGCCCATTCTATTTATGGAGTTCTGCATCAACGAGTCCCATTAACTGCTGATTGAAAATATTTGGGGAGGACCAGCGAGTGATTCAGCTGGTAAAGGTGCTTGCTGCCAAGCTTGAGGACATAAGTTCAATTCCCAGGACTTACATCGTATAAGGAGAAAACTGACTCCTGAAAGTTGTCCTCTGACCTTCATGAGCACACCTTAGTGAGTATGTGCTCCCAAACACAAGAACACATGTGCACATGGACACACACACACACACACACCCACACACACAAATAATGATGATGGTGACAACGATAATGATATAATAAATAAAAATGAAAAGATTTTAAAAAGAAAAAATGTGGGGAAAAATTGGCATCTGAGCTGGCTGCATGGGTCATCAATTCCAGATACTTGAGAGAATGAGGCAGGAGGATCAAACGTTCAACGTTAGTCTGGATAACTTAGACCCTGCTTCAAAGTAAGAAGTGAGAGGAGGCCTGGGGTGTAAGAGCCAGAGAGGATGAGGGCACGGGAAAGCAAGGCTCTCTAAATCAGCGTGAGCAACACTCATAACCTCACAGAGACCGAGGCAGCGTGCACGGGGACTGCCCAGCTCTGCACCAGGCCCTTTGTGCATGTAGTATGGCTTTTAGTTTAATGTTTTTATGGGATTCCTGGGCATGCAAATAATTGAGTCTGTTTCTTATGCCTTCTCTTGGGCTCTTTTCCTTCTGTTTCCTTTGTCCAATTCTAATGTGTCAGGTTTTGTTTTATCAGATTGTATTATATGATATTATCCCTTAGAGCCCTGTTTGTTTTTTTAATGAGAGGCAGCAAGGGAGTGGATTCAGATGGGAGGGGAAGTAGGGAGGAACTGTGAGGACAGAGGGAGGGGACCATAATCAGGGTATATTATGTGAGAAAAAAAATCTATTTTCAATAAAAGGAAAACAGGAAAATTATGTATTATATCAAGTGATTCTAATCAGTAAATATTTTATATTAATATCACACACACATATAAACTTATGGCTCAGTGGTAGATCATGAGTTTAGCATGCACAAGATGATAAGGTAAACCTTGAGCTGTTTTATATAAACTAAAAGTCTCACAGAGTTCCTTGTTCTTTCTTGTTATTCCATTAGTGATAGGGCACAACATTGTATACCATTTATATTTGACTAAGTGTTATAAATAACAGGTAATTCCAAGTATTTGGAAGGGAGGCAGGAGAGGTAGCTCAGCAGTCCAGAGTACTTGCTGCATTCGCACAGGACTCGAGTTAGGTTCCTGACACATGGACGTTCACAACCATCAGCAACACCAGATCCAGGGAATACAGTCCCACTTTCCAGCCTCTTCAGGCACTGGCACACCCATGGCACACACACACAGACACATGCACACATGAATAAAAATACTATTTAAAAGCTGGTCAGAAGGGCTGGGGTGTAGCTTAGCTGGTAGATTGCTTGTCTAACATACATGTAGCCTTGAGTTTTTCCCCAGCACTGCATAAAACTCAGTATAGGAGCTCACACTTCATCCCAGCACAGAGAGGTAGAGGCAGAGGATTAGAAATTCAAGGTCATTTCAGTTACATATGGAGTTTCAGGCCAGCCTGGGCTACCTGAGACCATGTCTTATAAAAAGAAAAGAAAAGTATGTTGAAAGATGCCTATACATTGTACATAAATACAATGATATTTAGATTCTTTATTACATTTATTTATTTTGCATATGAACATGGGAGTGTGCATGCCCTAGCATGTGTGGGAAGATCAGAGGACAGCTTGTAGGGATTGATTCTCTCCTTCCACTGCAGGTTCTGAGGGTTGGACTGCTCTTCAGGACTGCTGTCAGTCAACTTTACTCACTGGGTCACGTCAGTGGTCCTATGGAGTGGTCCATACGAGGGACTTGAACATCTACCATCGTGGTATCTGTGTGTGCTGCAACCAATATTTGTGTCTTTGCAGCCTCCAAGTATTTTCTGTGTTAGAGTCTGTATTCTGTGTCACCAGTGGATGGTTCCAGCAGATGCAGGACCTGACTCTTTCCCCCGTATCGTGAGCAACAGAGGAGAGCTGCATGGTGACAAAAGAGAGTAAAGGGGGTAGTGTTGCCCCAGTACTGGGGACAGCTTTCTGCCATCCCAGGCTGCCTTGAATCATAAACAACTCCCTATACATGGCACTGGCAAGACAGGGTAGCATCTCGTTAAGCAGGATTTTGTCAGCCATAGTCTGGGCGGATGACCCAGGGCCCCCGGGCACTCACGTCCTTCTTGAGCACATAGAAGTTTTGCAAGACACTAGCTTGACAACCAACAGGAAGAGCTGCTGTGTGGCTGTGAGTTCTCAGGCCTTTACATGGAACATTTATTTTATTTTTAAATATTCCTTCTGGTATTTATTACCACAATATTTAAATACCACAATCTGGTATTTATTTACAATAAAAGTAGCGACAGGTTTAATGGCCAGTAATAATACTAGAAGTTGTTATTGTTGGGTAAAGCTTTCTTCCCTCCCCTCCTTCCCCCCCCTCCCCTCCCCTCCCCTTGTTTGTGCCTCATGTCCCATCTCCCTTCCTCATTCCCCAGTCTGTTTTTTTTTTCTTTTCTTTTTTTCATTTGTTAATCAGGACCTTGCACATACTAGGTAAGTGCCCTATCACTAAGCTACATCCTGAGCTATGAAAGCATGATTTATTTTTTCAGTCTTGGGAACTAGGGTCTCACACAAGCTAGGCAAGCATTTGACTCTCAGGCTGTATCCCAAGAAACATTTCTACTTTTTATTTTGAGACAGAGCTTCGCTGAGACCCAGGCTGCTTTCAGACTTGCAATGCTCTTGCTCCAGCTGTTAGGACAGCTGAGATCACAGGCCTGTGCTACTAGGCCAGGTGGAACAGCTTGACTTTCTATTGCTCTCTATTGTATTTCATTTGCAATTTTCTTTAGAGATAAGTCGATATCTCATCATGGCACAGGCACATGTAAGTACGCATAAGCATGTGGCACAGTGTGACATTTCAGTAGGTGACTGTAATAAGAAATGATCAATTGGCTTATGCATATAAGACACATAGTTAGTAAAAGGCACAGAATAATTAAAGTTTGTGTGTGGCATATGCACGTGTGCGGAGGCCAGAGGAATGTCTGCTTTGTCACTCCAAGACCCTCCACCTTACTCCCTGAGAACAAAGGTCTCTCCCTGAACCTGGAACTTGGCTGGCAGCCAGCAAGCCACAGTGAGCCTCCCATCCCTGCTTCCTGCAGCACGAGGGGTATAGGTGGTATATGATCACCCTTGGCCTTTTGCGTGAGTGCTGGGGATTTGACCACAGGACCTCATGCTTGAGGTAAGCACTCTTAGAGGTAGGTCTCTCATTACCTGGCCCTTGCTTACCAGAGGAAGCTTATTTATACTCTGTCAGGATTTTAAACATCATAGCTTGAAACCTAGGGGGAAAACCCCGTGTAAAGTTTAAGGAAAACCAAGGTGGTGTCCTGGATGCTGACGGTAACTCTCTCAGACTCTTGACTCCTCTTACTTCCCTTGCTCCACAGCCTTGGGTGAGGTCAATGGGAGAAAAGAGCCTGAAAGCCCAGAAGAGCACACAAGCTGCCAAGGATCCTCTGCTCGAGAGAACCCCCCCAAAGAAGTCAGGGTCAAAAGTAGTTCTGTGCCTAACTGTGGCCAAGAACACTCTTCCCTCAGGCCCTATGACTTCCATTCTGTTACACATTTTGGCCAGACTCATGTTGTTCCAATTTCTATTTTTCTAGTTTGTTATAAAGGGTATACGTCTTGGAGCTAGAGTGTTCAGTGATTAAAAATACTGGCTGCTCTTCCAGAGGCCCTGTATTCGATTCTCAGCATCCATGTGGTAGCTCACAATTGCCTGTAACTCCAGAGGATCCAACACTGTCTTCCGGCCTCTGCAGGAACTGCATATACATATACAAAAAACACATGCAGGCAAAACACCCCATCCACAGAAAATTAAAGAAAAATTTAAAAGGGGGGGGGAGTGTGCATTTTTGGGGATGGATTGGAGAGATGGTTCAATGGGTAAGAGAGTTTGCTACACAATCATGAACACTTGAGTTCGAAACCCTAACACCCAAGGGAAAAACTGGGCGTGCATGAATGTAGCCTCAGTGCTGTGGGGAATGGAAACAGGATGATTGTCAGGCTTGCTGTCGGAGAGCCTAGCTCCAGTGTCAGGGGGGTCCTGTCTCCAGAGAAGGCAGAGAGTGACAGAGCCTGCCATCCAATGTCCTTTGTCTCCTGCGCATACACCCTCTCCCCCACGCACACTGAAAAGAAAGAGGTGTGTGTGTGTGTATGTGTGTGTGTGTGTGTGTGTGTGTGTGTGTGTGTGTGTGTGTGTGTACAAGCATATGGAGGAGGGATGCTTCACTCTGGAGAAGCATATAACTGAGTGGAAGACACACAATGTAATGGAGGAGAGCGGAGGCTTTACAGTCCAGCGTGCTGGCTTGGATTTTTTTTTTTCTTTTTTGATACTTTATTTACATTTCCAATATTTCCCCTTTCTAGGTCTCCTCTTTGGAAGCCACCTATCCCCTCCCCCTCCCCCACCTCTATGAGGGAATTCCACCTCCCACCCACCCACCCACCCACCCCCATATTCCCACCTTGACATTCCCCTTTACTGGGGCCTCTCCTCTCCCTGATGGCCAACAAGGCCCTCCTCTGTCACATATGTGGTCCAAAACATGGGTCCCTCGATGTGTATTCTGTGGTTGGTGGTCCAGCCTCCAGGAGGACCGGGGGAGGGGGTCAGGCCAGTTGACACTGTTGCTCCCTCCATGGGGCTGCAGTCTCCCTCAGCTCCTTCAGTCCCTTCTCCAACTTCTCCATCTGGGACCTCACTCTCAGTCCAGCGGTTACTGTAAAGTGAAACTTGGGTATTCTGAACTTTTGGGCTAATATCCACTTATCAGTGAGTACATACCATGTTCATTCTTTTGTGACTGAGTTACCTCACTTAGGATGATTTTTCAAGTTCCATCCATTTGCCTGCAAATTTCATGAAGTCATTGTTTTTATAGCTGAGTAGTACTCCATTGTGTAAATGTATCACATTTTCTGTATCCATTCCTCTGATGAGGGACATCTGGGTTGTTTCCAGCTTCTGACTATTATAAATATGGCTGCTTTGAACATAGTGGAGCTTTTGACACTGCTGTCTTCAGTTATGTAATCCTTGTTGACTCAGTTTCTTAGTGTATAAAGAAAAGATACTGATTCCCACATTACTGGAGTGTCACCTGGGTTGATATATTTAAAACACTTAGGGAAGTCCTGTGTTTTAGGGAGCATTGACTCCCTGGTATCTCCCCCCATTGGTGTGTGCGTACCTGGATGTAGAAGCACAAAATCCAATCATTACTCATCACTCTTCTACCTTATTTGGTGAGGCAGGGTCTCTCAATCAGACCAAGAGCTACCTGAGATGGCTAATCTTATTAGCCAGCTTGTTTCGGGGATCCCTTCCAAGACTGGAATTATGGTTGGGCTGTCCCAACAATCCAACATTGACTTGCGTGGATTTCTGGGGCTCAGAGCTCTATTCTTTGGGCTTCTGTGGCAAATGCTTTAACCCCTGAGCCATCTCCCCGACCTCAAGATGATTCTTGAATCTATTATTTCCCATTCATCATTACTTTCCTGTTTTAGATGAGATGACACCCAGGATCTGGGAGGCGGCCTTACATGCCCAGTAGACCCTGAGTGGTGGACAAGACCTCTGTGCCTTCAAGACACGCCCTTTTCCCTCTTAACAGGCCCTGGTTCTTTTTGGATAGGTGGCCAGAAGCTGATACTAGGCACATGCTGAGACAGGTCTTCACAGGAGCTTCATGGCTCGATAGGATGCGATGACTTCAGAGCAATTAGCAATCACTGTAACGTCGTGTTTATTAATGAGGCATGAGGTGGAGGTAAGAGGATAATTATCGTGTGTTAGCACAAACAAGGAAAACTGCAGTTGTGGTTATTCTTACAACTAAGGGTCACAAACATGTTTGCGTGTTCAGAAATGGGTGAAGAATGAAGTGAGAAAGAATGAGGGGAGGGATTTCAGTGACACAAGAGAAAGCCTTGGTGGAAAATTACTGCTGGGGAACACATTTCAGGAGAATTACTTGCACAAGGTCATTCTCCACAGGGGAATGGTGCGGGTGTCCTGTGAATGACAGCTGCATGCTAACCAATAGGAAAGTTTTAAATTAATTCTAAAATAGTTTTTTGGCAGACAGAAGCATGGACTTAGTTGTGATGTCTCCACACATTATGCTGTTACGTATCATTATATTTGTTTCTATTTGTCTACTCATAACGCTCTCTCATCCCTCCTTTCCACTCCTCGAAGCTCTCTCTTTCCCATGAAAAGCCCCCCTTCTGTTTTCAGCTATGATACATAATTTTATATATGTGGCATGTATGTGTGTCTATATTTCTCATGAAAGATAATGTGAGATTTTGTCTCTCTTTCCCCATATAACACTTTCTTGTCCCCCCTTCCCTTCCTATTGGTCCCTCGTGCCTTGCATAGAAATCCTTGGAATTTTCATTTAAATCTAGCTGATAGCTCTCTCTATCCTTTCCTCTGTGTGTCTGCTCTATTTTCCAATACCTTCTTTTCTTGAGACAGAGTTCCTTATTGAACTAGGAGCTAGGTTGATGGCCGGCAAGTCCAGTGACCCTCTTGTCTCCAGGGTTTAACAGTGCTGGGATTACAGGTGTTCGTGTGGCCATGCCCAGCTTTTTATGTAGATGCTAGGTTGTATATTCTGGTTCTCATGCATATGCAAGTGCTTTTACCCAATGAGCCATCTTTCTGGCCTTTGTAGGAACTCCTGCATCTCAAAGGGACCTGTAAAGGTGACACTGAAGATCCTAGACTGATTAGGTTGATAGTACTTTCTGTGATGGAGGGCACCTGGTATGCTACCTGGAAACCCAGTGTGTTTATTATGTACAACACAAGGAAGAGGGGTTAGCTAGTCACAGTAGAAGGTCCCTGTAGCAAAGCAGAGCCATGTTGCAGTCACTGGGGAGGGGAGAGCTGCAGTTGCTGCTTTTGCACGCACTGTCAGTATATGCACACATACCAGAGAAAGACTTTGTCTGTCCTCAGAGACCATCCTGGGAAAGGCTCTCACATTGTCTGAGGCATTGGGTTCCTTGAAACGGTTGTGCCCTTGGCAGCAATGCACATTCACTCAGGGCTGGTCCCCCACACAACCTCTCTTCATAAAGTCCCAAGAACAAACCAAGGTAGAATTCTGTCAGTATTTACTCTGGGAAAGCAGTGACTTGGCTGGGTTTACTTGCAGAGCATGGGGGAAGGGTTGCTTACAAGAGCATGCTTGACTCCAAAGCAGCTTCACTGTAAAGTCTTCACCCAGCATGGATGCCAGCTTCCCCATAGCTTCGTAGGTGGAGGGCCCTCAGTAAACCTTCTCTAGCCTATGTAGCACCTCAGAGACCCTAAGATCACATGCAATTTAGCAGAACTGCATGCAGATGCCTCACAGGAGCAGCTGGAATCTCAGGTGAGGGCTCAGCAGCCCTCCCCACACCTCCTTCTGTGAGGGAATGTCAGCATCCGATAAGCCCCATTCTGATGGATTTGTGTAAGTAGGCACAGCTGATCTGGTGAGAATGGCAGCTACATTGTTCAGAAGACATCCTTCTAAGATCCAGCCTTAGTGACCCACTTCTATTGCCTAGAGCTCATGTCTCAAAGATTTGTCAGTCTCCCAGAGCATTGCCATCAACTGGGGATCGAGAGCTCAGACTCAGGAACCTGTGGGGGGCGTTTCAGACTCAGTGCACAACAGATGGGACGGACACATGCGTGCACATGTGGGCCACTATAACCAGATCCCGCTGTCTTGTGAAATTCATGTGTGTTAATAAAAAGAACCTTTTCCTTCCACGTTGACAACTGAGAGGTACAAAGTTAATTCAGGGCTGTTCGACGTCGGTATAGATCACATTTAAAACATCTTTTATTTATTCTTTGACAGTTCCATACATGTGTACAGCCCCATCCAACCCCTCGAGCCCCTCCTTGCTCCTCCCCCTGCTCTCCCTGAGTCCATTTAGTGCTGTCTGCTGAATGCTGAACAATGCTGTTGATTTGCTCTTGTGCAGATGCCCACAGCTACAGTGAGTTCAGGAGCGCCACTGTGGTGGCTTGTCCAGAGGATGGTGTTTCTCAGCACTTCTCTCCATCTTTTGGCTGTTACATGCTTTCTGCCCCTGTCTTTTCCAGTGTTCCCTAAGCCTTGGAACAGGGGTGACATAAGGGGTGCATTTAGGGCTGAGTGCTCCACAGTCACTTTTTTCAGCACCTTGACAGTTAGTTATTCGTTTTTGGGCTAACCAGGGGACCTCTACAGAGAAGACTCTCTGAAGGTAGAGAACAGAACTAATCTATGGTTATCATCATACATATTTAGAAGGTATTTGAGATCAGGTTCATTTAACCATATAGTAGGTCTCCCTAAGGCCTATGGTCCTCTGAGCAGGAGATTTTGACCTAAATTATGGTATAAATGATTGGGTTGACATTTTTGGCAGAGTGCTTCTCTGTCACAGTGGAGAGATACCCTGTAGCACATTTAGCAGTGTCTCTGCTCTTGACTCCTTGCATTTCAGCTTTATTCTCCACCCTGCTTTTGTGACAGCCAAACTTGTCTTCAGATATTGCTAAATATCCCCAGGTGCCACAAACACATCAGTAAACTATGTATTTATGCATCTATGCATAAATACATATGCATAAATGCATTTATGCATCTATGAAGTTATGCATCTTCTTTAGAGTAGAATAGGATGTGCTGGGTTATGGGGACAAGGTCTTCTCTACAATGTAATAAAATTCTGTGGAATTAAATAAAAGTGATGATTTCACAACATCACAAGGCTACTAAATTCCAGTGTCTTAATTAGGGTTTCTATCACTGTGAAGAGACACCATGCCCACAGCAACTCTTATAAGGAGAAACATTTAGTTGTGGCTGGCTCACAGTTCAGGGTTTAGTTCACTGTCATCATGTCAGGAAGCATGGTGGCTTGCAGGCAGACATGGAGAAGGAGCCAAGAATTCTACATCTTGTTTGGTAGGCAGTAGGAAGAGTGACACTGGACTTGGCTTGAGTATCTGAGACCCCAAAGCCTGACCCCAGTTACACACTCCCTCTAACAAGGCCACACCTTGTAGTGAGAATTTTGGAATTTTGGTTTCTTAAAAAAAAAAAAAAAAAAAAAAAACAGAAAAATTATAATACTATCTTTTTGCTTTAATCCCAGGTGTGGGGCTGCTTAAGATTGTCCAAAGTAGCTGACTATGATTTGCTTTGTGCTCTAGCAGGAGTGTGATTTTGTCAGCTGCAGACAGTTTCTGCGATTATGTAACAGTTGGAATTCTGGGGACTTTTTAGAAGGTATATAATGCAAGGGCGACTAGAGGCCATGTAGGTTGGTTGTTATTGGTTGCTTTTGTTGTGGTTTGTTAAGCAGATGTGCACAATGAAGAAACAAGAAGAAGAGCAAGGGAGAGGGGGAGAGGGAAGAGGAGGAGAGGGAGAGGGAAGAGGAGGAGGGGGAGAGGGAAGAAGAGGAGGTAGAGGAGGAGGAGGAGGAAGAAGAGGAGGAGGAGGAAGAAGAGGAGGAGGAGGAAGAGGAGGAGGAGGAGGAGGAGGAGGAGGAGGAGGAGGAGGAGGAGGAGGAG
>CM052707.1:100244470-100306226 GCA_028551405.1 Uromys caudimaculatus
TAAAGAAATGTTCAACATCCTTAGTCATCAGGGAAATGAAAATCAAAACAACCCTGAGACTCCCCCTCACACCAGTCAGAATGGTCAAAACTAAACCTAAGATCAAAAACTCAGGTGACAGCAGATGCTTACGAGGATGTGGAGAAAGAGGAACACTCCTCCATTGTTGGTGGGATTGCAAGCTGGTACAACCACTCTGGAAATCAGTTTGGCAGACCCTCACAAAATGGGACATAATACTTCCTGAGGACGCAGCTATACCACTCCTGGGCATATACCCAGAAGATGCTCAAACATCTAATAAGGACACATGCTCCACTATGTTCATAGCAGCCATATTTATAATAGCCAGAAGCTGGAAACAACCCAGATGTCCCTCATCAGAGGAATGGATACAGGAAATGTGGTACATTTACACAATGGAATACTACTCAGCTATTAAAAACAATGACTTCATGAAATTTGCAGGCAAATGGATGGAACTTGAAAATATCATCCTGAGTGAGGTAACTCAGTCACAAAAGAACGAACATGGTATGTACTCACTGATAAGTGGATATTGGCCCAAAAGTTTGGAACACCCATGATTCAATTCACAGCAACTGTTGGACTGAGTGTGGGGTCCCAGACGGAGGAGTTGGAGAAGGGACTGAAGGAACTGAGGGAGTTTGCACCCCCATTGAGGGAGCAACAGTGTCAACTGGTCAGGCCCCCCGTGCTCCCCGAGACTGAACCACCAACCAAAGAATGCATATGGAGGGGCCCATGGTGTTGGCCACATATGTGGCAGAGGAGGGACTTGTTGACCATCAGTGGGAGGAGAGGCCTTTGGGCCTGAGAATGTTAGATGCCCCAGTATAGGGAAATGCCAGGGAGGGAAAAGGGGAGTGGGTTGGTGGGTGGGGGAAAAACCTCATAGAGGCAGGGGGATGGGGGTTGGGAGACCTGGAAAGGGGAAAACATTTGAAATGTAAATAAAGTATTAAATTAAAAAAAAAAAAAAGCTAAAGCAGATTTGTGAAGGAATGTTTGGCTGAAGCAGACACAGGTGAAAGGATATTCTGCCAGAACAAGCACGTGAAAGGATGAGGGATTCTTTGCTAACAACACACATGTATTGGTTTGCCTTATATTGCATAGTTGAGTTCTATTTGTTGGGATTTCATAGAGAGAAACACAACAAAATAATTCTGGTGGTGTGCTGCAGTTTCTTGTCACTTCCGTGGACTCGGGCGGATTGGCAGAGTGATGTCAGCTGAGAAAGATGCTCTTGCTGGTGCAAGACACATGGAGGACATGTGAGGTTTGGAGACAGTATAAAAAGGACTTGAAGGACAGTGGCGGGGGCAGAGCTAGGCTTGCTTATAGACTAGCTGTGCAATGCTTGTTGGTCTCATGTCTTAGCTGAGAGAGATACAGCAAAGAACTCTGGGCGTCCCTCCTGCTGCTGACTTGGTGGAGGCTGAGACCTGGCTTTCTCTGCTAGGCTGCATCACTGCTGTTGCTAACCTGACTCTGCTGAACTGGACTGCTGGTGTATCTATGGTTTGTGAATGGGTCGAGCAGCCATTGCTGACCTGTGAACTGAACTGCAGGTTTCCAGACAACACAGATGGGAGTTGTCCCAAAGAACCCTTTCTAAACAGGTCCACTTCCCCTGTATCCTTTCTTTTCCGCTACCTCTGGAAGGTGGTGGACTAGAATGGAAGTTAAAGCATTTAAAAACCATCATTAAAAATAGGCATTAAAAATTAAAGTTATACGTATTTATATTAGACTCAGGTCCTCATGTTTGCAAGGCATGTACTAACTATCTTATAAAACAGTAAACCTGTTTTGGATTTCTAACTCTAGAGCCTTCCTAAAGATTTAAAGCACCAAATTCGTGACACTTTATTATAATATTAATAACAAATTCATAAAGAAATGAAAATTTACTGAAGTCAAGAGAGAGGTGTTTGAGATGAGGGAGCTTGAAAAAGAGCTGGGGGTAATTGTATGTGTGTCACAGCCTTTAGGGTCATAGCTACTGTGTTCCAGGAGCAATGGGTACTGTAGTGGGTGGCGGTGACCAGATGCTGGAGGCACACATGGGCACCGTTGTGCTATGAATAGATATGTCCCCATAGGTTCATGCACTTGAGCACTTGGATGCCAGGTGCTGCTGCTGTTTAAGGAGGTTGTGGAACCTTTGCGAGGTGGAATTTTGCTGGAGGAAGTGGGTCACTAGGGCAGGCTCGGAGGGTTTATACTCGCTACTTCCTGTTGCCTTTCTCAGCTTCCTATGTGTGGATAAAGATGTCATCACCCAGCTTCCTACTCCTGGTGCCATGCCTTCCCCACTAGGATGGATTCTGTTCCTTCGTAACTTGTGGGTTGAGAATAATCCACATCAGATCTCCTGCACAACAGATATCTACATTATGATTCATAACAGTAGCAAAATTAGAGTTATGAAGTAGCAATAAAATAGTTTTATGGTTGAGGGGTACCACAACGTGGGGAAGTGTATTAAAGTGTTACAGTTTGGAATGCATTAGGAAAGGTTGAGAATCACTGCTCTGGAACCATGAGCTAAAATAAACCCTCTCTTCCTTAAGTTGCTTTTGGTCATGATATTTTTATCATAGCAACAGAAAAGGAACAGTACAGGTAGTCAGGCCGGAGGCTTCATAGGAGCACTCAGGCAGTTGGTGTCATGGGTCACAAACTGGGGTGGGGCTAGAAGGAAACAGATGTATTTAAGGTTATAGAACCAGGTCAGCTTTGGTGAGGACCTATGAAAGATAATGTGTAATCCTGAGAAAACCCACCTGTGGTCTTTGAGATAGAATGTCTCCCATAGGCTCATATACTGGAATGCTTGGTCCCCAGGTGGTGCAACTGCTTGGGAAGGATTTGGGTTATTTAACAAAAAAAGGTATGCCGGGCCGTGGTGGCACACACCTTTAATCTCAGCACTTGGGAGGCAGAGGCAGGCAGATTTCTGAGTTCTAGGCCAGCCTGGTCTACAGAGTGAGTTCCAGGACAGCCAGGGCTATACAGAGAAACCCTGTCTCGAAAAAACAAAACAAAACAAAAAAAGTGGTACGAAGCTGGGAGGGAGACATGGGTGAGGGGATCTAGGATTTAGTTCTAGTGAGGATTTTAAGAACAAGCCTGATCCTGGGCCCTTCCCTGTCTTTCTGGCCTGTGATGATGTCTTCGTTTCTTTGGTACTGCTGTGATAAGATGTCATGACCAAGGAATGTATAGAAAAGTGTATTGGGTACTTACAGCTTCAGAGGGTGTGTCCATGATCAACATGTAGGGAGAATGGCAGCAGGCAGGCAGCTGGAACATTAACTAAGAGCTTGTATCTGACTCTCAAGCTTGAGGGAGGGGGGAGAGCGGGATGGAGGGAGTCACGGAGCGATGGAGGGAGACAGGGAAGGAGAACAGTGCTATCATAATCTCACAGGCTTTTAAAACCTTAAAACATCCCCACTCCAGTGACACCTCTTCCGACAAGCCCACACCTCATAGTTCTTCCCAAACAGTTGCACCAACTGGAGGCCAAGCATTCCAGTATATGAACCTACAGGTGGGATTTCTCATGGTTACACATTTTCTGTGTCCTTGAGTCTCTAGTAGTGTGAGCTAAATGAATTATTTTTCTTTATAAAGTTACCAAGCCTGAAATACTTAGTTATAGTAAAAATGGGTGGATAGAAGAGTAAAATCAATAGGATATTTTGCATGCAAAATTTCTCTGTCTAGTAACACATGCTTGCAGTCTCCATTACACAGAGGCTGAGGCAGGAGGATTTTGAATTCAAAGCCAGTCTAGACTACTTAGTGAAATCTTGCCTCAGTAAGTAAGCAAGCAAGTAAATAAACAAACAAAAAAAAAAGCAAGCACTTCTCATACTTAGTAGTATGTTGTTTTGTTCATTTACATGTGTGTGTGTGCATACATGCGTGTGTGTGTGTGTGTGTGTGTGTGTGTGTGTGTGTGTGTGTTGTGACACTGTTTCTGGGGAGATGTGAAGAAATTTCTGCTGACCCTAGTTAGGGAACCAGTGGCAGAGCAGACCAAAGTATGAATACCACTAAAGTCTAACTTGGTGACCTAATTAATTTTATTGGGGTTACTTACAGGAATGTGGGTGAGGGGTTACTTATAGCACCCCAAATGACTCAAAGACAGCTGCATCACCAGAGTCCACCAAGGAATGAGAGCTGGAAACCTGGAGTACAGCGCACAATCTTCAGCCACTCAGCAGGTTAGAGGGTGTCCTTTCCAGATACCTCAGTCGGTCTGAGCCTCTTCTAGGAATCTTGGCTTGTCTGAGAGTCTTCTAGGCAGCTTGTCTTCTCTGAGAGTGACTCTAGGCAGGTTTTTTTTTTTTTTTTTGAAATTAACTTATTTATTTACATTCCAAACTCTGCCCCCTGCCCAGTCTCCCCCTCACAGAGATCTTCTCCCATATCCCCCTCCCTCTTCTCCTATGAGAGTGTGGGGTCCCCATGGTTATCCACCTACCCTGGTACATCAAGTCTCTGTTTAGGCAGTCTTTACTGCTTATAAACATTGCAGAGGAAGGGACTGAATCTGATTGAATCTGCTCAGTTTCAGGGATTTCCTGATGCTATTTTGAGTTGTATAATTCTGTCTTAATGGAACGTCCCTTTAGGATGCAGTGTTCATGTCCATCCCCCTTAGTATAACCCGATTCACCTCCTCACAAACATTCTGTCCTAAATGAATGTGTTGTTTTACCCTTGCCTTACATCCTATGTCTTAAGAGGATTCCTTCTAACATGGAATGTTTTAATCTCAGAGAAAATGGTTACACGAATTTGTGTTGAGCCATCTCTCTAGGCCCAGCAGGGTGATGGTATTAATCAAAGTGAGATTGATAAGGCCATTGAACAAATGAGCCAGGTGTGTTCAGTATGGAAGGGAAGGTTTGCAGGCCTGGACTGTTTCTTTTTGAGAGGCATTTGTTCATCTCACTTCCCAATTTCACCTTGGAGTATCTGTTTTGGTTAAGATCTTTCAGTTCCATGTATACTCTGGACTAGTGGTTTTCAATCTTCCTAATGCTGTGACACTTTAAAACAGTTTTTCATGTTGTGGTGACCCCCATACCCACAAAATTATTTTTGTTGCTACTTCATAACTGTATTGTGCTATTGTTATGAATTGCAGTATAATATCTGTGTTTTCTGATAATCTTATGTGACCTCTGTGACAGGGTTGTTTAACCCCCAAAGAGATTGCCACCCACAGGTTGGGAACTTCTGTTCTGGACATTAGCCTCAGTGAGGTGGATGAAATATTCTTTCCTATCCCGGAGGCATCTCTGTATCTCTGTCTGTGTGGGAGTTTTCATTGACATAACCCTGCTGTCCAACTCTTGTATTGTTTCTTGTTTTGGTTGCAAGTACTTACAAGTCAGACAGAGCCTTGTACTCACTGAGTGGCATCTATGAGCCTCATCACTGCCTCCAGCCTAGTTTCTCGTCTCTAATATGTGGATATGACACCACCTTGTGGCCTCCCAGAGAAAGGATCTTGCAGACTTCCTGGAACTCAATAACCCTGGTGGGGCAGCTGACACCTCTGTGGGATTGTGCAAATGCTGCCTGGGAACATTGTGTAAAGTAAGGTGACAAATGGGGCTGTGTCAGCAAGGATGAGGGTAGTGGCATTGGGCAAGGCATCATTTGCAAAAAGAATATTTGCATCCCTGAGGATGGTGTGTGAGAATCAACAAGCAGGGCTGTGCTCCGGGAAGGAAGTGCTGGAGCTTACAAACGGGTGGTTCTACCTATAGGGAACAGCAGCCAGTGGGGTTCACCTTGGAAAATTTCCTAACAGCTTCTGGATTCAAGTCCTGGAGACCTACACGTGGAAAACTGCAGAAGTTAATAGCAGGTCACCCAGTCATGGGTTGTTTTTCTGGCATACAACTCGAATCTTTGTAAAAATAGTCTTGTTAGTGATTGTAGCTATGCTTCAGAAAGCCCCTGTGAGCACCAAATCAGTGGATGCCTTTGGGAAAGGAAACTTTGGACTACATTTTGATCAAATAATCTACACCCAACCTGTTTTCAGCTTCCGTTTAAAGGCATTTTATTTGGGACCTGGATATTGCTGACATGTTTACAGTAAACAACATTGTAATGCATGAAGCTTATATGATGTGAAGCTTTTCTTTTGGTGTGTGTTCGTGCGTGTGTGTGCGTGTATGCATGCACACGCATGTACGCACATCTGGTTCAAGTGCACATATGTGTATACGGAGGCTAGAGGTTGATATCAGTTGGCTTCCTCTGCCACTCTCCACCTTATTTTTGACACAGAGTCTCTAAGTGAACCTGGGGGCTTACCAGATTGGTTAGACAGGCTGACCAATAAGCTCTGGTGATGCAGTTCCGAGGATACAGACTCAGTTGCTGGGCCTGGCTTTGATTTTGGGTGTTGGGGATCTGAACTTGGGCCCTGTTTCCAGACTGAGACACTCCTCGTCTCCCCTTCTATTTAGATTGTCCTTTGGCAGTCTCATTCACATGTATGATATGTTCTGGTCACCCACCTACCCCATACCCCCCTCCTATCAGTTGCCTTTGCGGATCGATGTGCTTTTGTTTTGTTACCCACTGAGTTTAACCAGGGGTGTCTGTGTGACTATTGGATTAGGCCTATCCACTGAAGCCTGGTGGGTTTATCAATGGGAACTCCACTTAAGACACTGTCTTCCCTCCTCCAGGGATCTATCAGTAGCTACTATTCATCAGGGAGGAGAAGGTTGCCCTGAGTCCTTCCCCGATTCATATCTGACTGTTGACAGGCTCAGTCTTGCGTAGGCCCAGATGCAGGCTGCCTCAGCTGGTATGAGTTCATGATTACAACTGTCTTGTCCTGATGATGACATTCCTCAACCCTTTACCTTATCTTCTGGCTCTTACAGTCTTCCCTCCCCCTCCTCTGTGTTTTCTGGGCCTTAGAGGGGGTGGTAGAAATGTTTTGCTTAGTCCAGCCTTTTTCTTTCTTTCTTTTTTTAAGGGAAGGTTTCTCATAGCCCAGGCTGACTTTGAGCTTACTGTGTAATTGAGGGTGAACCTGAGCTCTTGATCCTCCTGCCTCCACCCACATGCTGGGATGACAGATCTGTGACAACACACCTTGCAGTATGCTTTGGTTTTTTGTTTTTGTCTTCTTTAAGACACACCATGACCTTTTGATGTCAGAGACCTTGGGCAGTGTTTCAGCACTGGAGGTCTGACACAGTGAAACCATTAACCATGAGAAGTGCAAAACATAGGGTACTTACTACATAGACTGCCAGGAAAACACTTGTTCTCAGTTAGGTTGCTGAAGCAAGGAGGAAGGGCCTCTCCTGCTTTGTCCCTGCTAGGGGAGCTTGTGGAATCAGAATGGCTGGAAACTTTCAGTGCTTGATGACTGTCTGCAAAGGACCTCACAGACATCAGTATTGATTGGTGGTTACCAAAGTTTTCTTAGTGCGGAGGGGCACGCACAAATATGGAATCTGAATTGTGAGGATCAACTATCATTTCTTTACTAAGTTCCCTTGCGTTGCGGGATGGAGAGATGGCTCTGTGGTTAAGAGTGTGTACTGCTCTTGGCAGAGGGTGGGAATTCAGTGCTCAGCTCCCAGCATCAACAAAGGGTGGCTCACAACACCCTGTAATTCCAGCTCCAGGGATCTGATGCCCTCCTCTGGCCTCTGGGGTCAACTGCACTCACATGCTCACAGACCTCCCAATACAAGAACTCATAATTAAATAAACAAAAGGCAAAGAAGCAAACAGAAACTTCCCACAATTCCCTTAGGTTGAGTGTACTCCTTCCTGATTGGTTTCGGGAAGATCCTGACGGGTGCTGGTGTAGAAGTCTGAGCCCTAGGAGTCCTGAGACTCTTTTTAAGTTGACACTGGTTGGATCCATGGATTTAGACTCAAAGTGAGACTGCAAAAGCACCCTCCCCTCTTCGTCTGTGTGTCTCAGGCCCTGGGATCTGGGGAGAACAGATACAGAGTTCTTCGATGGTGTCCAAGGTCTCCAGAGCACACAGGAGGGACTGAGCTACAGCTGGATGTGAACAGGGCCGCTCAAGGGTCTCTCCCAAAAGAACACTGTGTGGAGGGAATGGATTTGTGAGCTTCACAGGGGCAATGGCCATTTCAGCAGTGCCCACTGCTGCAACCTTCCTAGTTCAGGACCTGATACTTTTGGTGGGGTGAGGACAGAAGCAGAGGTCGGAGGCACTCTGCTAAGAAGGCAGGGTCAGTAGCCATGGATGAAGCTTGAGTAAGTGGCTTAACTTCTTTATGCCTCAGTTTCCTCAACTGTAACATGGGGCTGTTAATAATAATAGCTTATGTTACTGCTTAAGTTATGATAGGTAGCAACTGTGCTACAGACCTTCTACTGATATACTCATCTGTCATTATCACAACCATTTAAAATAGGTGCTGCTATATTCATTTTACAGGCTTGGGAGACTGAAGTCAGAGAAGGGCAGTGACTTGCCCAAGGCCACACAGCTTGAAACCAGCAGTTGAAACTTAAATCCTAACAATTTGACTTCGAGGAGACACTAGGTTTTACGATGTGGTTGACATACAATCGGTGGCTAATAATGACAATATATTTTAATTATAGTTCTGTTAGAGGGTGTTTGGAGGGAAGGTTAGTCAGAGGGGAGGGAGGGCCATGTGTGTGTGGGAGGGCATCCGCTCCAGCCGCCCAAGGCCAAGGCTAGCTGTGGTCACTTGGAGGCGTTATTGGTTTGGTTGCGCTGTGGTGTGCGAGGGTCCCAGTCGTTGACCAGGCGCCGCGCTTGCTCATAGCACACGTGCGGGTGGCGCTGGCGTAGGCGCAGACGCACCACGTCGTAGTCCACATCGTGCCCTATCTTTTTGCAGTTGAGGCTCCAGGCGAGGTTGTCGTGTGTGGTACGGAGCTCTTTTAAGTTCTTTTCCATGTGCAAGTTGTGGCGGGTCAGCAGGTCAGTACCCTGGAGAGGGAGGGAACAGAGGTTTTGATGGGGAAGGGAGGAGCCTTGGCGAAGGTTGAGCCGGGAGGGGCAGATCCTGGTAAAGAAGGCAAAGGAGATCCTTGCAGTGGAGGGACTGTGCTTTAAAAGAGAGACAGGACCTATCTGTGGGGGATCTGGGCTTGTGGAGAAGGGGCGTGGCCGCGCTTGTGAGGGGCGTGGGCGTTCTGGGAAGGGGTGAGGCTTTTAGGAAGTAGCGGAGCTAGCAAAGTCTTTCTGGGGAGGGTCAAAGCATAGCTGGGAGGGGTGGGTCAGTTGTTAGGGAGAGGTGGAGCTGTTCTGGAGTGGGGCGGAGCTGTATTGGCGAGAAGAAGGAGGGGCCGTATTGGTAAGGGTTGGGCGGTGTTGGGGAAGAGTAGGATCAAGCCGAGGAGAGGTAGGCTGGGGACAAGTTGTTTGTTTGATTTTGGGAAGAGGAGGGTCATGCTGGGAAGGGAGTGGGCAGTGCTGGGGGACTGGCAAGCCAAACCCAGAGCTGGTGCTGTTTGGGACAGGCGGGAGCGTAGAGTAGATGTGAAGACAGGGCAAGATTCTATACGGGAGTCAGGTGTACACCAAAAAGGGACCCACATGCAAAAAAGCATAGGTAAATCTCTGTTGCAGGGGTTCCAGGAAAAAGGCTGGGTCAGGTTTCCGGGGGAGGGGTGGTGGAAACAAAAACAAAACACAAACACTAAATGGCTGAGATAGCTGAGGGAGGGATGTTCTTGCAGCAACACGCACCAAGATTGTGGAACGCATTTGAGCAATTTATGTTAAGAGTTTCAGAACGGGGGTGGGGGTCGGGGGGAGAGCAAACCGTGAATGGTGTGGCCCAGCAACTTACAAAGCCTGATGTCAGAGGCCGACCTGCAGTGAGCAGTTTCCCCTTGGTCTGGTGTGCTTGGGGAAGGCAGTTTACCAGGATGTGATCTCACCTAGAGGGCCGTGGAGAGGACATACCTGGGCAAGGCGAGTAGCCTCCGGGAGCTGAGTGCCAACGTGTCTCTGATACATGCGAACCAAGGGTCTGTTCAGTTTCTCTCGCGCCTCCAGGTTTCTTTTCAACAGAGGACCCTGGCAAAGTGTGTTGTGATGAGCAGTGAGGCCAAGCCTACCAGACAACTCCCCCTCCCCGACCCCTTCTCATATATTCTTCTTCTTCAGACCTTACCTTGATGAGGCCCCGCGTGACGTACATCTCTTGATTGAATTTCATGCACCGATGGATAGTCCCCCTCATTAGCCCTAAAGTCATGGTCATTCTTTCCTGCGGATTGGGGAGCACAGGGGTTTCGTTCTGGGCCACTGTCCCCTCCTTCCCCAACCACTACAGCAGTAACCATCCTCCGGAGCCTAGCCAGGCAGTGGGCACCTTCAACTCCAAGGTCTCGCGCATCTTCTGTGCCAGAGAGGTGCATACACGTTCGCTTATCTGCTGTTGTTGATTTTGAATATCCACCTCATTCTTTGCCATCTCTGTTAAGACGTCCTTGGACTCCATCAACAAGCGCTTGGCTTCAAACAAGGCCCTAGCGCACGCTGTAAAAGCACAGGATGTACATGGGGGCCACAGGCCTTTCTTTGTCTTTCTTTGTCTCTCCTCCCCTTCTCCCCTCTCTACGGTGGTTGGCCAGGAGTGAAGGGCCATGGATGAAGGACTAGGAGAAAGCCCAAGGAAGGACTAGTAAGTGAGGATAATTTAAATTGTGCTTTGGGTTGGCTTCTTTTGAAGTAGAACCTGTGAATGAATGGGTGCTGTTGGAAGTGTCCAGGGAAGGAGCCCAAGCCAACAGCTAGCTAAAGAAGCTGTAGTTTTAGCAGACACCTTTCCGTGGTGCCTACCTGGGGTGTATGTGCCAACCGGGTCAGGAGGAGGCGTTTTCAAGCCCTGAGTTCGAGGAGTTGGGGGTCGGGTGATGTCTACCCACGAGTGGCGACCAGCCTGCTCCAGAACCTTGTCCAGTGGCTGGTTCATGAGTCCCACAGCTTGCAGCCTTTCCTGACAATAGAAGTCCAGACTGTCCCTGCAGGAAGCCAGTGCCTGAGGGCCAGAGAAACAAGTAAGCTTGGATGTAGGGGGCAGGGCTGAGCGCATCATAAAGCATTTGGGCCTCTACGCTGACTCTTTGTTAGATTGAGGCCCAACTTCATCAGAATAGAAGTCTTTTTGCATATGTGTATCGTTGCAAACACACCTCTCACCTAGCTCTGTAGTCTTTTAGTAACCCATGCATTTTCCTGTTGCCTCTTGGTCCCCTAACCTAGATAACAGTTTTGCATGTTTTTCAAAGGGGTTAGCAAACTACAGTCTACAGACTGGTGGCCCGCTTTAATTTTTATTTATTTATTATTATTTTTCTGAGACATGGTTTCTCTCTGTAGCCCTGGCTGCCCTGGAACTCTCTGTGTAGACTAAGCTGGCCTCAAACTCACATTCACCAGACTCTGCCTTCTGAGTGCTGGGATTAAAGGTGTGTGCCACCATTGCCAGGCTATTTATATTAATCAGGACACAATTGTAAACCTATTCCGGGGCACACCCAGTCTGGTGGCTTTAAGCTGCTCTGGCCTCCTTGAGTAGTTATAACGGAGCATAGAGAACACAAGGCTGAAGACATTTATCATTTGACATTAAGAAAAAGCCCACTGAGGACTGGTAAAATAGGTCAGCAGGTGAAGGGGCCTGCAGATAATCCTGATGACATGAGTTTGATACCCAGTACCCATATAGTGAAAGGAGAGAACCCACATTGGGAAGCTCACAACTGTCGGTCATTCCAGCTCCATGAAGAATTGACACTACTGGTTTCTTAGGAGCACCTGCACTACATACGCACCCTTCCAATATACACATAATTAAAATTAGTAAAAAGTGATTCTGTGGCATAATTCAGTGTGTTCAATCCATGGTACTTTGAAAAATGTCTTCCCTAAATGAATCCTAATGCTTGTCAAGTCCCTATGGTGTGCCAGAGATTGTGCTGAGTGGTGCTTGGCTAACAGGGACAAAATGGTTAGATCCAATTTCCACCAAGAGAAATCTATAGACAGGTTTGACTAGCAGCTGGGTGTCAAGAGGATAGGGATATTTATTTATTTATTTACTGTTTTAAAAAATGTTTTTATTAGTATATATTAATTTTACACAATGAGTTTTATTATGACATTTTTCAGAACTGTACACAATGTAGTTTGACAATCCCCGCTTAGGTCAGAGCCGTTTGTGTATTAGGCATCCAGGGGTCCCTCTCCAGGTACCCCCTAACCTTGAGCAAGGCCTCCGATTTTTCCATGTCTTTCTCCATTTTTCTCTTCATGGACTTCAGTTCCTCTTTCTCCCAGACAAGCATGCTGTCAGCCTTGTCTGGGATCTAGGGGAAAAAAAAGGGGGAGAATTACTCTCAGAAGAAGGCTGGAAGGAGATTTCATCTTTTAGAGTAGAGAGGACTCCCACATCCTTGTGAACTGTGGAGCTTGCAGCTAGAGTAGTTTTGTTCCTTTGGGGAAGGGAGGGGTTGGGTGGGGGATGGGACGAATGCATGGGGGAGTGGAGGTGTCTCTCTGAGAAGAATTGATCTTTCAAGGAGGTGTGTCTATGACTTGCTGAGGGAGCTGTTTGCTTTTAATTGCTGTTTGGGCAAGGTGGCTTGCCCAATGAACTCCTGGGATACCACCTGTTTCCAGCCCTCAGTGCTGGAGCTAAAGGCACTCTCAGCACAAAGGCACAGTTTCTGGCTTTTGTGTGGAGCAGAGGATTCAAATTTAGGCCCTCATGTTCACCCAGCAAGGGTTCTTACTCATTGAGCTATCTCTCCAGCTCAGGAATGGCTTTTATTTTTTGTTTGTGTGGATTCTTTTGGTTTGAGACCCAAGGAATCATCAAGTGCCCTCCTTAACCAGGTCTGAGGGTGTTTTCCCCTTGAAATTGGGGCATCATGGCCTCTTGGCCAAGGCAGAATCTGTGGGTCTGGGGAACTTCTTGGAGCAGGGGTAGAGGTGATGTGATATTCCGTCTTTGGGAAGATTTTTATGCAGTGTGTCTTGGGGCGGCCCCGGGGTGGGTGTGGGTGTGGGTCTACCCTTCATAGCCTAGATTTGAAACAGTTTGTCTAATGGGGAAAGGCATCTGGGCCGTCCTTTTGGAAGTACCCTGACAGGAACGAAGATGTTCTAAAGAGACACTTAAATCCTTCAATCTATTAACAGACCCCAGGAAACTGGAATTCACCCCAGATATCTCCTGCTGGAAGAAGGAAAAGGCCTGGTGCGAGATGGAGGAGAAACTTTCATCCCAGAAGGGATTTCACACAGTACTGACAGCTAACCAGACCACCTTGTTCTAGAGACTGAGCCTAGACAAAAGGTCAGCGATGGGCAGGACCACGCCTTAACTCGCACGGCTTAGATGTGCATAGTATGGTTCCCTCTTTAATCTCTCTCAGAACAACGAAAATGTACAGCAGAGGGTCATTGGAGGGATCTCTTTGTCCTTCTATATGTGCTTTCTTTGGTTAAATATCCTTTCTGCTTTTTACTATTAATTTGACTATCTACTTGGCGTATAGAGGACGGGTGGCCGAATCTGGTTTCTTGGAGGCACAGACTGTGACCTCAGTTTCGGTAACAATTTTTGGGGAACGCAGGCTTTGGAACTTGGAGGTGTAGCCGCCCTATTCTGGGGGTGTCCTCGCTGGAGATGGAGCATAGGGCGTGTTGACTGTCTGCAGAAGGAAGCATCAATCTCTGCCTCTGGTGTGGCGGCGGGAGGGTCGCACCTTCTCAGACTTGGGTCGGTAGTTCCGCAACTTGACGCTCTGCTGATTGATGAGCAGGCCCTTGCGCACCTCGCTGAGCCTGCGGTCAGTGACCTCGCGCTGGCGCAGCAGCAGCCGCAGCTGCCCATTGATCTGGTGCTGCGCGCGGCCGAGGCGGGCAGCGGTGAGGCGCGCCCCGCGCGCGTGCGCGTGCACCACCTCGGCGGTTTGCTGGGCACGCGCGTCGCGGTGCATAGGCAGCGGTAGGCGCGCATACCAGGCCGGGGGCTTCATCTTCCCTTTCCATAGCGTGACGCCTTCGCCGGGGGGTGGCTTTTCCAGGGTGCCGCCTCCTTTGAGCATCTCTACCCGAAAGCGCCAGGGTTCCATGTAGGCGGCGCGGCCCAGGTGGTGCGCCACGTTCGGGTCCAGCACACTGTCCTTGGGCTGCCACATGGTCACTGCCTCCTGCCCACAGCGATCGGTCAGAAGGTGTGCCTTGCGAGACGTGGCCTTGGCCGCCTGGCGCCATTCTGGAGCCCCAACGCGCGAGTCCTTGCCCCGGTCGGTAGAAGGGAGCAACACAGGCATGGTTCCTAACTTGGGACCCGGATTTGGCCCGCGATCTCCTCTGAAAATGGACAGGAGTCCACCCACCCCTAATCACACATCACTCTTTCCTGATGGCTAGAATGAGTGTGCCCAGAGCTCTCCTCACCATGGCAACCAGGACAACCACGGAAACTGCGTTCCAGGGGCGGGGGATGGGAATGGCAGGCTGGGGAACCAGGCCTGGAAACTCAGACCGTATTCCCTGAGGGAACCGCTTTTATGGAGTTCCTCTCTCGTTGTTTCTCTTGATTTTGGAAAGGTGTCAACCAACTTATATCTACTAGTAGATAACACGGTCTTACATTTGGAAAATCCTAAGGAATTCACGGACTAGTACTAATATTAGTAGTTTTGAAGTATACACGAATACCATATACATATATTTGTGTGTGCGTGCGTGTGTGCGTGTGTTGGCGAGAAGGCATTGTGCAATAATTAGTTCATCATGAGGGGCTCTGAGATCATACTGAGTCATCTTGTTGGCTCCCAATTACGTTTTTATATTCTTGAAATGAACAGTCAAAAAAAAAAAAGAAAAGAAAAGAAAAAGAAAGAAAGAAAGAAAGAACGAAAGAAAAGAAGGAAAGAAAAAGAAAACTGAATTAAGAATTCAGTTCCTGGGCTGGAGAGATGGCTCAGTAGTTAAGAGCACATATTGCTCTTCCTGAGAACCTGAGTTCAATTCCTATCACCCACATCAGGTGGTTTACAACTGACTGTAACCCAGGGGAATCTGACACCTCGGACCTCTGTGGGCACTTGCATTCATGTGCTCAGATTCCCCCATACACATGATTAAAATAATAAAAATAAACCTTAAAAAAAAAAAAAAAAAGGACTACAGTTCCTGCAGCTGGGGGAAGGCTCAGCTGGTAAGGGGCTTGCCTTGCAAACACAGTATCTGAATTTGATTTCAGAACCTGCATGAAAACATGCCAGGCTGACTTGGTGGTGAGATTGTAATCTCAGCACTGGGTATGCTCAAGTGAGGACTTCTGGGGCTGGCTGGCCACTAGCTGACCTGGCCAGCTCCTAGGTAGTGAGAGATCCTGTCTCAAAAATGGTGGAAGAGCTAGCTAAAGACAGACACCTGAGGTTCTATGTACCTTAAAGAAACAAACCAAACCATTGCAATTCCATTTAAAATAGAATAAAAAAGATTAAAATATGTAATACTCCCTAGCTCTTAGGACAGAGTAAGTTCTTTCTCACCTCAAAATTTAGAACTTTTTCCTTCTCATAGAATTAGCCTTTGCTGACTTTGTGGCTTACTTCATTTTGGTCTTCAGAACCCAGCCTGTATATCTTAAAGGAGTCTTTCTCTACTATGACCACAGTGAGCTTTACTCTTCTATTGCACAGGGTTTTTAGTACAAGCTACCAAAACTAAAAAGATGCTCTTAGATGACAGTACCAAAATAAAAAAAGAAAAATGCCCAAGCCAATGCTTTAGACAACTAAGGCAAACAACAAAAATCAATCAGCCTAAGACTCAAAGAAAGAAAAGATCAAAGCCTTGAGTCTTCTTCAGAAAAGGAAATAAAACGTATCAGAAGTCGATGGAGGGAACTGGGTGGGAGGGGGTGGAGAAGGGGGTGGGGGTGGGGATCAGGTATAGGGAGAGCAGGGGAGAAAGAAAACAGAAATCATCTGTGGGTGGTTGGGGGTTATCTCTAAGATGTGTCAGAGACCTGGGACTGAAGGAGACCCCAAGGTGGCTACAGTGATGACTCCAGTTGGAACTCCTATCGGTGGGGGATATGGATCTGGAAATGACCACTTCCTGTAGTCAGGCAGGACTCCCAGTGGAGGGTTAAGGACAGCAACCTGCCCACAAAACCTTCCACCCAAATTGTGTCCTGCCTACAAGATGTACAGGGACAAAGATAGAGCAGAGACCGAGGGAGTGGCCAACCAATGACTACACAAATTGAGATCCATCCCATGGACAAGAACCAATCTCTGACACTATTTATGATGCATTGTGATGCTTGCAGACAGGAGCCTCGCATCACTGTCCTCTGAGAGGCTCCACCCAGCAGCCAACGGAAACAGATGCAGAGACCCACAGCCAAACATTAGATGGAGCTCAGGGAGTCTTGTGGAAGAGTTGGGGGAAAGATTGAGGGGCCCGAAGAAGTTATGGACTCCACAGGAAGACTAACAGAGTCAACTAGCCTGGAACCTTGGGGGTTCCCAGAGACTGAACCACCAACCAAAGAGCAAGCATGGGCAGGACCTACGCCTCCCACACATGTAGCAGATGTGCTGCTTGGTCTTCATACAGGTCCCCCCAAAACTGGAGCAGGAACTGTTCCTGAATGTGTTGTCTGCCTGTGGATCCTATTCCCCCAACTGGGTTGCCTCATCTGGCCTCAGTGAGAGAATGTGCCTAGTCCTGCAGTGACTGAAGTGCTGGGGTGGATGGGTGGTAGGGAGTAGGGTGGGGAGTGAAAGAGTGGGAGGAGGAAGTGGGGGGGGTAGGGGTTGTAATACCCAGGGGGCCACTCTCCTTTCTCAGAGGAGAAGGGGAGGATGTCAGGGGGAGGAGTTTTGATAGGGGGGAGGGGACTGGGAGAAGATGGGGGCATGATATTGGGATGTAAAGTGAATTAAAAGGATCTAAAGCCTAAGCTGCCACCATCACCAAATAAAACACTCAAATACAAAACCAAAACCAAAAATCAAACCAGACACATTGAAGAAAAATGACATGCAAATAAGAAAAAACAAAAAAACCAAAACAAAAACCCTCAAACCTACTTCCCTGTGAACTAATCCACATTTTACCTCTAACTTCAGCTCCAATCCCAGGACTTCAGCCTCCTCCTCAGGTTTGGGTCTCTCTGATGTGACTAGCTCTCTTTCCCTTAATATTTTAAAGTCTACTTGAGTTTTTAGTATTTGCTAGACTGGCTGTAGTAGTCCCTTACGTTAGAAGCTTAGTCCTTAGCAAGGCAGTAGAAGACACTTCAAGAAGTGGATTCTAGTCAAGTTTAGTAAGAGCACTTGGACATTGTCCTTAGAGGGGATAAATGTAGCTCTCTGTGATCTTGACTAGTTCTGTTTTCTTAAAATTCATTTTTAATTATGTGCATGTATCTGGGCATGTACATGCAGTGCCTGCAGAGGCCAGAAGAGGGCATTGTGAGAACTCAGCAAGAGAAGTTAGCACTCTTTCCCACTGAGCTGTCTTCCTAGCTCCTTAATTTATATATTTTTTCACTGAATGAACATATGAATAAGTTTTTGCAAAAGCAGGAGCCGCTGAGAGGGTTCCAGGAGAGGCAGCTCACTTGGGACACATTCTGTACTCAGCAGCCATCCTTGGCTTCTTCCATGCCTAACTTTCTCTGCTTCTTCTTTTTTTTTTTTTTTAAAGATTTATTTATTTATTATATGTAAGTACACTGTCGCTGTCTTCAGACACCCCAGAAGAGGATATCAGATCTCATTATGGATGGTTGTGAGCCACCATGTGGTTGCTGGGATTTGAAATCAGGACCTTCAGAAGAGCAGTCAGTGCTCTTAAGCACTGAGCCATCTCTCCAGCCCTCTGCTTCTTTTTAATTTTAATATTTTAGTTTTTGAGAATTTCATATGAGTGCTGTATTTACATAATTTCCAACCCTCCCTCTCCCCCTTTCAACTCCTACACTCCCTCTCAAATTCATGACTTCTTAAATTCCTCTCTCTCTCTCTTTCTCCCCTCTCCTCCCCTCCCCTCCCCTCCCCTCTCCTCCCCTCCTCTCTCCTCCCCTCCCCTCCCCTCCCCTCCCCTCTCCTCTCTCCTCCTCTCTCCTTTCCTCTCTTTGTCTCTCCTCTCCTCAATCCATTTAGTGTTGCCTGTATGTACATGTGTTTAAGTAAAAGCCCAAGGACCATGATTCTTATTGCTAAATAGTGCCTTCTAGACATGACAGGGAAGCTGAACTTATGACATTTTTCCCTTCCTTCCTTCCTTCCTTCCTTCCTTCCTTCCTTCCTTCCTTCCTTCCTTCCTTCCTTCCTTTCTTTCTTCCATCCTTCCTTTCTTTCTAAAAATTAGTAGCTGAAGAGATGACTCAGTGGTTAAGAGCTTTTGTAGAGGAACTGAGTTGTGAGTCTGGTAGCTCACAACTATCAGCAACTCCAGATCTAGGGAGTCCGACAGTCTCTTCTGTCCTCCAAGTGCTGCGCACGCGTGCGCGCGCGTGCGCACACACACACACACACACACACACACACACACACTTTAGAAAATCTTATGGTGTGAAGCTCAGAGAATGCCTTGTGGGAGATGGATCTCTTCTTCCACCGTGTGGGGCTCAGGGATCAAACTTGGGCTGTCAGGCTTGTCAGTGTGTGCTTTACCTACAGAGCAACCTTTGGAGTCCTGATTACTCTATGTTGACCAGAGAAATTCAGTAGGTTAATTGCTGCCTGCTAAATGTAAACTAGAATTGTGTCCAGATATCAATCTTCCTGACAGATACTGTCTTAGTTAAGGTTACTATTGCTGCAATAAAACACGATTTTAGAAAGCAATTTGTGGAGGAAAGGGTTTATCTGGCTTACACGTCCTGAATCATAGTTCACAGAGGGAAGCCAAGGCAAGAACTCAAGCAGGGCAGGAATCTGGAGGCAGGAGATGGTGTAGAGGCCATGGAAGGGTGTTGCTTACTGGTTTTCTCTTTATACCTTGCTCACTGTGCTTTCTTATTGAACCCAGTACCACTAGCCCAAGGATGGCACCACCCACAATGGGCTGGACCCTCCCTCATCAATTACTAATTTTAAAAATGACCTTTAACCGGATCTTATGGAGTTTTCTCAGTTAAGGTTATCTCCCTTCAGATGACTCTAGATAGCCTGTGTCAAGATGACATAAAATTAAGTATAACAGATACCCACAGCTCTGCTGGGTCAGTCCTACGGGTGAGGATTTTGTCTTTCACATGGCTGTTACAACTTATAACAATGGTAGCTGTGGATACATTCTGTCTCATACTGATTTGTTTTCTTGTTCTTAGGAAAATGTGACTATTACTAGTATCTGTTAATAGCATAAAAGGATGATTTTCATTGTGATATCTTTATAAATATATACAATGGACTTTGATCATGTTTACTCTCTTAATAACCTTCCTGTACTTCATAATTTCATACTTAATAATTTCCTGTATTAACCTATGTACTTCATCATTTCCTCTGCTTCTTCCTCTTCTGTAACCCATTGAGTCCAGCTAGTGCCACTTGCTGGAATGTTGACTCTTTTATTGGCTTGATCTTGTGCAGGTGGCCACAGCTGCAGTAAGTTTGTGACTGCAGTGGTCACATCATGTTGGGAAGACAGCATTTCATAGCCTCCTCTACATTCTCTGGCCATTAAATTCCTAATGTCCTCTTGCCCTCTCCTCCGGGGTGTTTCCTGAGTCTTGGGGATGGGGCTTAGTCCTATTCCAGGCTGAGCACTTAACAGTCTCAGTCTCAGCATGTCCACCAGTTATGAGTATCTTCATTAACTGCTGTCTGATGATAAGTTATTTTTCTGCTGGTGAAATGAGCCAATTCGAGCCAGGTTAAAATATATATGAATGCAGGTTTATTGGGAAGCTGCTCTCAGGTAGGTGAGTTCACTGGTCCCAAGGAAGGCCAGGGAAGTCACCATGGGAAGGAGGATAGGGGAGGGGTAAGAGAAAGAGAGAAAGTGAATGTGCAGAGAGAAGGAAAAGGGAGAAGGAGGAGGAAGAGGAGGAGGAGGAGGAAGAAGAGGAGGAGGAGGAGGAGGAAGAGGAGGAGAAAGGGAGAAACATTTGGGTTATATAGCAAAAAGTCTCTGGGGGAAGGGCATCCCAGCCCTCTGGACTGGAAGGTTCAGGGTTGGGGGCAGGGTATGCCAAGTAGGGTCTGAGGGATGCTGGAAGAACTTGGAGGCCAGGTCTGCTTTGATATGCAAAATATACACCTCTGTCCCTTGCCCAGGGTCTGAAGCCAAATACTGTCCGGGGCAGAAGCTTCTTCTCTGGCTAAAGTTGAGAGCAGCACTAATGTACAGACATAAAAATAATATTTAAAAGGCAGTTTAATAGCATCCCTGTGTAGTCAAAGAACAATACCAAGTTCCCCTAGAGTTATGACCTCCTACGCCAGTGGTGTTTGACCAGGTTTTATTTCCAGTCATGGATTCACGAAATGTCCCATTTTAGACACTTCCTTTGCCCAATTTCTCTGTGTTTGAAGATAGGCAAACCATTTTCTGCTTGACTTTTTTTTTTTAAATATTTATGCCATATGTAAGGGTATTCTGCCAGTATGTACGTCTGTGCAGCCTGTGTACTTGGTTTCTGTGGAAGTCAGATGAGTGCACAGAATCTTCTAGGATAGGAGTTACCGATGGTTGTGTGCAGGTTTGTGGGTGCTGAGACTCTAACCTGGGTCCTTTGGAAAATCAGCCAGTGCTCTTAACCACTGAGCCATTTCCCTAGCCCAGATTCTGTTCTACTTGTAAACATTTTATTTTTATTTTTAATTATGTGTTTGGTTATATGTCTGTGCAGGAAGGTGTGCACATGAGTGCACTTGCCCCAGCAGGCCAGAAGAGGGCTTTGGGTCCCCTGCAGCTCGCGTTACAGGTGGCTGTGCGCTGCTGGGCACGGTGCTGGGATTCAGATTAGGACCCTCTGCAAGGACAGAGCATGCTCTCAGCTGTATCCATCTTCCTATGTGCCCTGATTCCTTCTCACCCAGGTCAATGGGGAACTGGTTTGTTTGGTTTTTTTTTTGAGAAATTAGCTCTCCGAATTTTATAATAAGTGACACATATAGAATTCCTTTTCTCTGTCACCTTAGCCAAGGCTGTCTGTTCTCTACTATGAGAGTCCGGCAGGTAGCAGAATGTGTCCTTGGGTAAGGTATAGGGAGGTCGCTGGGTGGATGAGTGTGTGAGGAAAACCTTTGAAAAGTTCTAGCTCCCTTTGCCTCCTTTTCTTTCGCTATCACATGGAAATGCCCTCTGCTCTGAAATCTTGGCAGGTAATTATCAGAGACCCTTTTTTAGGTTCCCCGATGTCTTCCCTTCTGGGGCACTGGTTTCTACTTTTAGCAGGTGCCCCCTTTCTCTTGGAGATAATCACATCAATTGGTCTCTCATTCCAGGGGGATGTGACCTAGAATCTGTTTTGTCTTTGAGAAATGAGGTCGATTTCCTGGCGGAGGTGTCAGGAGACATGGGAAGCCCCAGGCTGTGTGGAAAGCTTCCTGACCACCTCTTTCAAAGGTGGTGACCAAATAGGTCAGTGAGTTATAAGGATTGGCCTTTGGGGCTGTAACCTTATTGGTCCTTTAAGTTGACTCAGACCAAGGTCATTAGGGGCCTCTTACTATTACTTCTTTCTCATTTTTTTCCAACTGGATCCACAGGAAGCATTTTAAATTGTTCAGCACCTAAAACTTGAATCCCCTCCCGTGACAGTTTTAAATGCTAACTAGACACCATCTGGAATTATATGGGGGGGGAGTCTCAATAAAGGATTGTTTAGTTCACGTTGACATGTAGGTATATCTGTGAGGTATTATCTTGATTGTTAACTGATAAGGGAAGGCCCAGCCTATTGTGAGTGGCACCATTCCCTAGGCAGGGAATCCTGTAGAGATCACCTTATATATTTGTAGAAAGCAGGCTGAGCATGAGTGAGCACCTATGTCCTTATATCTCTCCTTTCTTCACAGTGGATACAATATGACTAGCTACTTCCTTCCCTGATGTGCTGGAATGTAACCTGGAATTTTAAGCCAAACAAACCCTTCCTTCTCTATGTTGCCTTTTATCAGGGTATTTTATCATAGTAGCAGAAATAAAACTAGATCACTTCACTTACATTCTTTCATATTTTTTTTCTACTCTACTTCTGTCTACATCTATCCTTCATAGCTAGTTGTTCACCATCTGTTCCTCACATTCAGTGTTCCTTAGTGGAGTTAGAATTCTTGATCATACCACCAAATAGTCCCCATCTGCTGGTCTTCACACCCTGTATAAACCCCTTCTGTTCACTATGAATCGAATGGCTCACTTTTAAAAATATAGTATTTTTACTAATTCTTTGAAAATTTCATGTAATATATTGTCCATTTTGACAAGCCATTCATCTCTCTAACTCCCAATTCCCATTCACCTCCTTGCTCAATGAACTTGATGTCTTTTTCTTCCTTTTAAAATTTAACTGCTGAGTCCAATTTGTGCTACCCATATACTATTGATGGTCAACCTACCATAGACCATATTCTTAAGAGACTTTCCATCACCAAGAAGCCATCAACTGTCAATAACGACTTAGTTTAGGGATGGGGACTTGTGAACTCCTTCCTTCTCCATGCTACAGTGTTGAATGGCTTGATCTTGTATAGGCCTTACTTGTGCAGGCAACCACACAGCTGTGAGTTAATAAGTGCAACAGCCTTGTTATGTTCAAAAGAACATTTGCAAAGCCAAAAGTCCAGTCCCAGATGTGGGATATCTCCTCCTGAGCTGTTGGTTGAAATATTGTTTTGCTTTGGTTCTCTCTGACTTTGGCTCTTACAATCTTTCTGTTCTCTTTTTAATCATTTTCCCTGAGGCTTGGGGATGATATAGAAGATAGACCTACCATTTCTGGCTGAGCATTCTGTATTCTTTTCTTTTCTTTTCTTTTCTTTTCTTTTTTTTGCATTAACCACTACCCACTACAGAAAGAAATTTCTCTGATGAGACCCAAGAGCTGCACTGATGTATGGTATAGAGACAAATTTAGAGGACAGTTTGATACTATGTCTATTTGGTACAATAATAGTAGTAGACACACCACTGGGCTTATGAGCTTCTCAACCATGGGTTTTTGTCCTTGTTTACAGTACCAGCCATGCATTTCCTTCTACAGAATAGGCCTTAAATCCAGTCAGAAAGTAGGTGGTTATCCCCATAACAGTTTTGTTGCTATTGCAACCACGGGCATAGCTTGCTGTGTCAGTCATTATTGCAGTTCACAGGATCAACAGCTAGGTAAGACTACCGATGGCGTTTTCTCCTTCAAGCAGCCTGCATAGCACTTCTAGTACTATAAAGGTTAGGTAGCAGGCAGGAAGTTTCCTTGTCAGCACCAACTTGATTTCTCCATGTCCTATGACCAAAGTGTTTGGGGGCTTCAACAATAGGGTCTAACCACTAAGTTTTAGTGAAAAAAAAAAAAAAAGAGCAATAGCAATTGACTATACTGTTTGGTAGGGCCTCTGGTTCACCTTCAACCAACAGCTCAGGAGGTGGTATCCTACATCTGGGACGGGACTTTTTACTCTGCAGTCTGTGACTTCTTGAAGTAGTATTGTTGCCTGTGTAGCATAATGTTAATTAAACCCATTTTTATAAATTACATATGGAATTTATAAAATAGTAGGTTTCATATAGCTTTTTTCTACCATCCTTGATGTTACTTATTCCTCCTCAGCCTCATTCTTTTCTCTGCCCTACTTACACCTCAATCTCCTTTATACCCCCTTTCCCTCCACACCTTCTGTGTTCCAGTATCTTCCCCCCTTGATGTCTTTTCCTGAGTCCCCACCAATGGTCCTTTCCTAGTTTCCTGGTTTCTATAGGTACTCCAATTAAATACACAAACCTAAAGGTCAAAGACCCTCATATGAATGAAAATGTGACATTTGTCTGAGTCTGGGCTACTTAGAACAATGTTTTCCAGCTCTGTCCATTTACCAATAGATTTTATTTTTCTTTACAGTTGAATATAGTGTAATTGTGTATAGGTACTACATTTTCATTATCCATTCATCAGTTGATGGGCATCTAGGCTGTTATATGTCCTAGTTACTGTGAACAGAGGAGCTATAAACATGGAGGAACACATGTCTCTACTTGGAAATAGAATCCTTTGGGCATATGCCCAGGAGTGGTATTGCTGGTCATATATGGTAGATCTACTTTTTGTCCTTTGAGACTTCTCTATGATAATTTCCACAGTGACTTCACCAATTTGCACATCTACCAACAGTGCATAAAGGTTTCCTGTTCTCCACATCCTTGCAAGCATTTGTTTTTGTCCCAAATAACTGTCCTCTACATGGAGGGGTGGAGTCAGAGATTCTCATTTCAATAGCCACCTGATCCCTGCTACCTGGCAACTCTGCATCGGGCCTGGGAGAAGGGCTCTACCACATATATGCCAGGATAACTAGGGGTGTTACATCTGTGAGACTAGCAGGAAGACATCATCCCTGCTGGGTTTGCAGTATGGCTGGCTGGGGGAGGAGTGCCCACATTTCTATAAGTAACCTTCCATCTGTGCTCTGTAAGAAAGCCCAATTTGAACTCCTTGGTTCTCCAGAGTAAACTTCGGTTTGTCTTTGGGAACGGGGGATGAGGGTTAGATGTACCTCTAACCTTGGAAAAGAATTTTGGCAACAGTTTCTTTTGTTTTCTTATTCTTAACCATTCTGACTAGGGTAAAGTGAAATCTCAATTTTGTTTTTGTTTTTGTTTGGTTGATTTTTGGTTTTAAAAACAGGGTTTCTCTGTGTAACAATCCTGGCTGTCCTGGAACTCACTTTGAAGACCAGGCTGGCCTCGAACTCACAGAGATCCTTCTGCTGGACTCAGAGATTCTCCTGATTCCACTCAGCCTCCTGAGTGGTGAGACTAAAGGCATGCTCAAGTTAGTTTTAATTTGTATTTTCCTGGTGGGTAATGATGATGACTGCTTTAAAAATATTTCTTAGACATCTGTATTTTGTTTTCTAAAAACTTTGTCCAGTTCTGTAGCATACTGTTTAGTTGTGTTTCTTGCTTTCTTGGTATTTAGTTAAATTTACATTTGCAAATCCCTCCCTGAGTCTGTAGGCTACCTCTTACGTTGATTAACAATTTCCTTTGCACTATGGAAGCTTTTTGACTGGCAGTTGTTAATTGTTACTCTCATTTCCTGGGGGACCACAGTCCTATTCAGAAGATCCTTACCTTAGCCTATATCCTGAACTGTACTTCCAACTCTTTCTTCTAGAACTTTCAGGTCTAGCATTGAGATACTTGATCCATTTGGAAATGATTCATGTGTAGGATGAAAGAGAAGGATAAACTTTCATTCATTTGTGAAAGTACCCAGCTTCCCACAAACCATTTGTTAAAGATATTGTCTTTTCTCCAACACATATTGTCGACACCTTTGTCAAAAGCAGGTGACTGTCTGTATACCATGCTTTTATTTTATATTATTTTTTATTGCAGCTGAGTTGTGAAATCAGGGATCATTTCTTTGTGGTGAGATCATTTGAAATACATGCTTCCAGATGTTGGGGACATGGATAAGTTGACAAAGTGCTTGCTAAACAAATATGGGAACATGAGCTTGATCTCAAGAACCCATTTAGGAGCTGGTATGCACCTGTAATTTTTATGCTGGTGAGG
Source organism: Uromys caudimaculatus (assembly GCA_028551405.1). Classification (NCBI taxonomy): domain Eukaryota; kingdom Metazoa; phylum Chordata; class Mammalia; order Rodentia; family Muridae; genus Uromys; species Uromys caudimaculatus. The sequence goes on from CM052707.1 coordinate 100,270,318, forward strand.
CAGAGGCAGAGGCAGAGGCAGAGGCAGAGGCAGAGGCAGAGGCAGAGGCAGAGGCAGAGGCAGAGGCAGAGGCAGAGGCAGAGGCAGAAGGATCCCTAGAATTGGCTGGCTAGACAGTGTAGTTAATCAGCGAGCTCTTGGTTCAGTTAGAGACCCTGTCTAAAAAAATAAGGTGTATGCGCATGGAGGTCAGGGTGGCACTGAGAAGATGATGTCTTAGTTAGGGTTACTATTGCTATGACGAAACACCATGACCAAAGCAGGTTGGGGATGAAAGGGTTTATTTGACTTATATTTCCATATTATGGTCCATCACTGAAGGAACTCACACAGGGCAGGACCTGGGTCAGGTAGGATGCAGTACACAGAGGGATGCTACTTACTGGCTTGTTCCTCATGGCTTCTACAACCTGCTTTCTGATGTAACCCAGAACCACCAGCCCAGGGATGGTGGTCTTACCTACAATGGACTAGGCTCTTCCCTGTGAGTCACTAATTAAGAAAATGCCCAGCAACTGCCTTGTGACTAACTTAGAACATTCTGTACTTCCCCATAATGCAAATTCTTTCCGTTCTTGTGGTTTTTTTCCTTTAAATACCCCTGACTTCAGCTGCTCAGGGTTGAACTCCTCCGCCCCTGCATGGGACACGAGCTCGACCCCAGTGCACTGGTCCCCCGAATAAACCTCGTGTGATTGCAGCAAAAAAGAAAAAAAGAAAAAAAAATGTACTACAGGTTTGTCTACAGTCCCATCTTATGGAGACATTTTCTCAACTGAGGCTCCCTCCTCTCCAATGACTCTAGTTTGTGTTAAGTTGACATAAAACTAGCCAGTACAGATGGCTCAATGGTTAAGAGCACTTGTTGCATGCATTTGGTGTACATTAAAATATGTAGGCAAAATATTCATAAATATAAAATAAAATAAATAAATCTAAAAACAATCAATCAAACAAACAGACTCCAGAAGTAAATAAAACACAAGTCTCAGGCTATCCTTGACATTTACAAGATTTATAAGGCCCTTTTCAGTGGTTATTTAAGCAGAAAAGACTGCTGGGGAGAGGAGACTCTGATCTGTTGAGTTACCTACAAGGTGTACAGGGACCCTGCTGTCAGGTCCAGATGGAATTCAGGATAAATGGCTAGGTGTGGTGCCTATTAGCTTACCAAAGTGCATGCTGGCCTGCAGGGACGCTCAGCATCTCAGGCACCTGCTACAGCGTCCATGCTAGCATCCTGACTCTTCTCACCTCACCCCCTACCCTAAATTTGTCCAGATCATGGCTCCCCTCCTGGAAGCTTCTCGTTTCTATATAACTCTGCCACTTTTGGGTTTGTACTTTTTTGCTCTTGGCCTTCTCTTGGTCTTTTCTCTTAACTCCCTCTTTCTTGGCTCTCTCTCAGACCTCTCTTTCTCTTGGACCCCTGACTCTTGCTCCTTTCTCTTGGTCCCCCCATCTCACTTCCCTTCGCCTATGGCCCAGTTGACTCTGACGGCCATGTTCAGTGTACTGCTTTCTCTACCCATTCTGGATTCTTCCAGATGACCCTAGCTGTACCCTCCCTCGTATCTACAATAAAAACCTCCTAAACCATACCTTGGAATGGTCATGTTCTCACTTTATACCTAGGATATATACCTTATGTGAGTTGCCACCCATGCTAGGATGGGCTTTTTTTGTGACACAGCTGCCTTTGAGGAATCTATACTTTTGTAGTAACCCATACTCTTGCAAGTCACCCCAATAAATTCATTGGCTTATCAAACTGGCTTTTGTTGGTATTGTTACTTTGGTTTGTCATTGGTTCCGTATCTGCGGCCAGTAGATGCTTGTTCACATCTCCCCAGAAAAATGTATATAACACCTGCTCATGACCAAGCAAATTAAATATGGAGACTTCACCAGTCTCCTCTTGTCACGAAATAGTAGCCTAAGATGACATTTATCTGTAGGCTGGTGGGAGACTTTGAGCCAGAGGACCCAGCTAAACCATGTCTAGATTCTTAACATGCAGGGACCCATATAGTATACTTCCTATGTGTTGTTTTAAGCTGATATATTTAGAATCATTTGTTTAAGTAATAGGTAACTCAAGCACTAAAGCTCCATTCTCCGTTTACTTTCTTCTCACTTTTTATTTTATTTATGTGTATGTGTGTATCTATGTGAGCATACGTGGGCAGAGGAGGTTAGTGAAACCCCTAGAGCTGGAGTTAGAGGTGGTTGTGAACTTCCTAACATGGGTTCTGGGAACTGAACTATGGTCCTCTGTAAGATAAGCAAGTGCTCTTAAGTTCTGAGCCATTACTTCAGCCACAGAGCCTCACCTCGATTCTCTGTACACACAGGGGGAAAGCTCATCTATGGATTTGTGTTTCAAGGTTTTTTTCCTTTGTTGTTGGTTGTTGTTGTTGTGTGTCTGGTATGCTGCATGCAATTGAGTGTGCAAATGTGCACACATACTAAGGCCAGTTCAGGAAAATGGGTGTCGTCCTCCATCATTCTCTGACTTGCTGCTTGGAGACAGGGTCTCTCACTTAACCTGGAGCTCACCACTTCAGTGAGGCTGATGGATTCTTGGGATCCTCTTGTTCTCTGTACCCCTCCCCACCAATGCTGAGGTTACATGTGTGTGAAGCCTATGCCCAGCCTTTTTAGAGTGGGTGCTGGGGATTTTAAAAAATATTTTTTATTTATTTTGTATATTTGTATGTGTGTAAGTATGTATATGCATCTCTCTCTCTCTCTCTGTCTCCCTCTTTCTGTATATGCGTGTGTGTGTGTAGGTAAAAAACCATTTGTAGGAGTGTGTCTACCCTTTGTACCATATGATTCTCTTCATATGACATGATTCTACCTACCTTGATGTATTTCACTATTTTATTGAGCATTCAAATGCCAGAGAAGCACCTTGTAGAATTCATTGAAAAGTTATAGGCTGCTTTAACTAAGCATATTAATTTAACTCCTGATTCAGACTGGAGGAGGAGTAATTAAAGACTAATTCTTAACTCGGTCAGTCCCAGACAGCAGACAAAAATTGCAACAGAGTAGTTGCACATATGAACTCACTGCAGTTATGGCACAGTACACTAGACCTGCACAAGCTCAATCTGGACAAAATCTCAGCATGGGGGGAAGGAAGCCAGGTAGACACAAATTCCCTCTCCTAGCTGATAAGTTATTGGTATTTAATAGCTGCTGGGAGAGGGGGAATTAATTTTCTTTAAGGGTGGTGTACCATACTCCTAGGCAGGCTCCCCATTCAAGAATATTTGGAGAGGGCTAGAGGGACAGCTCAGCTGTTAAAAGCATTGACTGCCCTTCCTGAGGTCTTGAGTTCAATACCCAGCACCCACATGATGACCCACAGCCACCTGTGTAACTGTAGTCCCATGAGATCCAATGTCCTCTTCTGGTATGTATATGTACATACAGACCAAACATATATAGAGATAAAAAATACATAAATAAATCTGAAATAAAATAATATTTGGAGAATACAATTTGGACTTGATAGATTTCAAAAACTCTAACAACACCGAAAAGAGAACACAGAGTTGAGTGGGCATGCAGGTGTTGGAGTAGACCTGGGAGAGAAGCTGGGAGAGGGTGAAACTGTTGGGAGCATGGGGGGAGGGGACAAGGACATAACTGCTGCAGCTTCACTTTCCTCCCTCCCTTTAATCTCTGCACTTGTGTTCCTGAGAGAAGCCAGGATAATGGAGCCGGTTGATACAGTCCACGTGGTACAGTCCACGAGGACCAATGTGCCCGAACATACAACATGTGGCAGTGGATAGAGTCCTCGCAGGCCACGGAAGCTCTCTAGCACTGTTTCTCATGAACACATGACTGTACAGTCATGCAGGACCAGACTTCATAGAAGTCTTCTTACTTCTGAAGTAGATGGTTTTATGTTGTTGTTGTTGTTGTTGTTGTTGTTGTTGTTGTTGTTGTTATTATTAATTTTCTGGAGCAGGCTCTGACCCAGGTTGGCTTTGAACTGACAGAGACCTACTTTCCTCTGCTTCCTGAGTTCTAAGGTTAAGGGTGTATGCCACCATTCCTAGCATTAAGTAGAAGTTAATAAAAGTTGAGTAAGGGCTGCAGAGATGGTTCAGCAGTTAAGAGCACTAGCTACTCTTTCGGAGGACCCAGATTCAGTTCCAAGTACCCACATTATAGCTCACAGCTGTCTGTAAGTCAAGTTCCAGTAGAACTGACATGCTGGAACACTTAGTACATAGTTATACATGAAGCTCTCGTGCACATACAACAGAAATACAAATATTTAAAGAGTTGAATGAATAACTGCATGTTGCCCTGCTAATTAAGGATAAAGTCTACCATTATCAGGGTAGCCTCCTGGGCTTGGTGCAAAATGGAAGAATCTTTTTACTAGCAGTGCTGCCCCTTCTCTGACCTTGTCTGGAGAATCCCCCCCCCCCCATGCCTCTAGCTGCAGAATGTCATGTAGCCTTGGTTAAGATTACAGGTTCAACTTTCTTTCTTCTGATAAGAACCTGTTCTGCTAGCACCTGAGATTCCTGGAATGACTCTTCATGCTAACGAGGCATCTTGGGACCTTAAACCTTCAGCCAATGACCTTTGCCCATCCTGGATATTCTGACCCCCCCCATCTTCAAAACCATATAAGCCTGCATCACTCCAAGGAAAGTTGATCGTCTCCCCAAAGCTGGTCCCAGTGTCATCATTACTGTATGTGCTCATGTGGCCTCCCCTCCCCCACCCATTCTCTCTGCTCCCTTTGCCCTCATGGACAGTAGTTGACCATCCCTGGGGGGCAGGGAGAGGCCCAATCACAAGATGGAATGACATTCATATTTTTAAAAATTTAAAGCTTATCTTTATAACATTGTGTTTTTATCATGTAAAAATATGATTTAAATATTCTTATTTATTTTGTGAGAATTGCATATATGCATGCAATAAATTTTGATCAATTTTCACCTCTCATACTCCCTCCGGTTCGTTCCAGACCCTCTCTCACATCACTCTCCCAACTTCATGTCCTGATTTTATGTCCCACTGAGTTCAATTAGTCTTGTTTTTTAAACTTAATTAATTGGTTAATTAAATTTTTACTTATTCACTTTACATTCTGCTCGCTGCCCCCTCTTGGTCACCCCCTCCCACATTCTTTACCCCCATACACCCTTCCCTTCTCCTCTGAGCCGGTGGGGGCCCCTGGGTGTCCCCCCACCCTTTCGCATCAAGTCTCTGTGAGGCTAGGTGCACCCTCTCACACTGCCAGACAAGGCAGCCCAGCTAGAAGAACATATTCCATGTACAGGCAGCTTTTGGGACAGCTACCTCCCAATGAAGACCAAGCTGCACATCTGCTACATATATGGGAGGAGGCCTAGGCCCATCCCATGTATGTTCTTTGATTGGCGGTTCAGGGTTCAGGTTAGTTGACTCTGTTGGTCTTCCCATGGAGTTCTTTTCCCCTCCGGGGCCACAATTCTTCCTCCTATTCTCCCAAACTCCATCCACTGTTTGGCCATGCATCTGTCTGAGCAAGCTGCTGGGTGGAGCCTCTCAGAGGACAGCCATGTTAGACTGCTGTCTGCAAGCATAACAGAGTATTGCTGTTTCTTTTAAGTGCATAGTGTGGGGCCATCCACCAGAGCATGGTTAGTCAACCTACCTGGGATCACATCCCTCATGAAAACCGATTCTCCTTCCTCTAGCAGCCATCGGGTGTCAGTTACTCCTCAGCTAGTGATGAGAGCTTGTGTGCCCATTCACACCCATGCTGGATTCTTGTGCAGCTAGCAACAGCTCCTCTGAGTTCATGAGTGCAGAGGTCTTGTCATGTGCAGAAGTCACTGTTTTGCCCAGGTCCTTCTTAACCTCTGGCTCTCACACTCTTTCTCCATCGTCTTCTCTGATGGGAGGGGTGTGATATAGACAGCCCACTTGGGGCCGGACATTCCGCAGAAACTCACCCCCTGCACTTACCCCAGCTGTGAGTTTCCATGTTAGCCCCCACGCACGTCACCAAGCAACTTCTCTCATGAGATCTGAGAGCTGTGTTATTCTGTGGGTATAGAGATAGATGTTTAAAAGGCACTTTGATATGTCTGTTGATTTTAAAAACTCTAGTTCTTAGTAAATTAGACATTTTCTAAGTAGTTTCTTTAAATTAGCATGCAAGGTTATGGGCTTCATGATATTTTCATACATAATTTGTTTTGGTGATTCTCACCTTCCAATCCCTTTCCAGTTCTGCTAGCCCCCCTTTCCCCAGTAGCTAGCTGCCTTTCTGCTTTCAATAACTGTACTATGAACATGAGTTGAAGTGTATAGTGCTACATTTGTCTCATGCCCTCTCTGATGGAGACCAAACTTGGGGCCATATGCACACTAGGCTACGCTCTACCTCCACTCTACCTCTGAGTTCCATCTCTAGCCCTTCGTTTCTTTTTATTTTATTTTTAAGTAGTGTTACAAAGTTGCCCAGGCTGGCCTTTATGTCTCTTTGTAGTCTACTGTCACCTTAAACTTGTGATCCTTTTGATACAGAATGGTACTCAGCTTGCTGAGTAGCTGAGGTTACAAGCCTGTATCATCAGGCCTGGTTTGATTCTTTCTTTCTTTTTTTCTTTCTTTTTTTCTTTCTTTCCTTCTTCCTTCCTTCCTTTAAATAATCAAATACTGAGATTGACTTTTAAAGTAATTTCGTGTGTGTGTGTGTGTGTGTGTGTGTGTGTGTGTGTGTTCCTGTTCCTGCATGCATGCCATGGTGCACATAAGGAAGATAGAGAACAAATTATGAAGCTGGTTTGGTGGCAAGCACTGTTATTAAGCCATTCCTTGAGATTTATTTATTTATTATTTGAGACAGGATTTCACCATGTTGACTTGGTAAGTCTGGAAATTGGTATATAGGTCAGGCTGGACTTGAATTCAGAGAGATACACTTGCTTCTCTCTCCCAAGTTCTGGGCTTAAAAGCATACACCATCATATTAGGCTTTGATCTTTCTTTTTAAGTGTAAAATATACATAAGATAAAACTGACTGCTATAAAGTACATAGTTCAACTGGGCATAGTGAATAGATTCACACCCAGGAGACTGAGGCAGAAGGATTGCTACAAGTTTGAGGCCAGTTCAGGATACAAAATGAGACTGTGTTTTGAAAAAGTCAAAAGCAAGCAAACAACCAACCAAATAAACAAACAACCCCATACATTTCAGGCATTTATTATGCTTGTTATGTAGCCATCAAATTCGAGTACGGGCTTATGGGGACTGGAGTGGCAGCTCAGCAGTGAGGGTCTCATGCTGTTCTTGCAAAGGACCAGAGTTTCAGCTCACAGTTGCCTATAACTCCAGCCCCAAGGGAGTTCCACAAATCCACAGACATGAACATATTAAAAAACAAGTCATTGAAAAACAACTAGATTTTTGTCACCTCAAAGGGATTCTATTTCCAGTGTCAGTGCTCTTTCCCCTGCTTGCAGGCCCTAACAGGCAAACGCCACTCTGCTTTCTGTTCTTAGGGGTTCACCAACTCTGGACTTTCTAGGAAAATCATCAACCTTTTTATTTTTAAATAATATTTATTTGAAATTTTATAATTTATACAATATGTTTTGATCATATTCACCCACTCCCTTTAAAATGATTCTTCTAAAATATCCAGGAAGTTAAAGATAGGAAAATGATTTGTGGTGGTTGACAAAATCCTTTACTGCATACATGGACTATAAAGAAATGATTTGATAAGATCTAAAATTAAGATGGAAGGCTTTACTTGCTATCATTGTCAAAATATGTCTCAAAAACAAGGAAGGGTTTATGAGGTTTCAGTTTAGTATGAAGTGGATAAAGTTAACTTTATAATATAAAGCATGTGAAATTCTGAAATATAATAAATATGACTAATATCACCATATACTATCATACAACTACCAAGAGAAAAAATATTTGGAGTTTCCAAGAATTAATATAAATCAAATATTTGGAATAAAATGTGAAAAAAATTGCAGGCTGAATTCTGTATGTGTGTGATTTCTGATTGTCCACTCCTTTTTCTTCCCTTGAAACTCTGCTTCTACTCTCAGACATTTCCCTTTGGTAGCCAGTTGCTCTGGCTAGGGAGGGGGGGCTGTGGGAGTCAGAGAGGAAGCCAGCTTCCATCCCCTCAGCCCCCACTCCCACCCCTCTGGGGTCCTGGGAACAGCCAGCCCATAATGAGACCCTTATCTCCCTTAATGACTCCTGGGGCTTCGGGGATGCCTTAGGCTAGTTCTGCCCCAATTAATTGGTAGGGAGCAGTTCACACAAAGGAATTAGCCTGGATTCTTCCATCTCAGGCTCCTTTTCCGTGCTCAGGCCCACCCCAAAGGCAGGTGTGCAGCTGTGCTGGGAGGGAACTGACTGGAGTCAGAGGCCATAGACGTGGGCTCAAACCCCTGTGCAACTGTGCATTAACAGCCACTTTGGGCCTCTTGCATACCTGCTAAGGATTCCAGTATTCTCAACCTATTGGGAGGGAAGCTTCACTGGTGAGAACAGGGATGAAGTATTTATCAAGTGTGCAGGATGTCAGGAAGGCCCAAATTAAGTCATTTGGTAACAGCATTCCAATGTCAGTAACTACTGCTCTCCCCACGCCAGCACTACTTCATGACTATTAATAAAATCACCAAAATATCAAAATGGTGACAGAATCAGTAATATTGTTGAGCCAAGTCACACAGGAAGTTAAGACAGAAGGAAAACCCAATAACCTTACTACTGTTTCCATGGTGACATTATGCACTATGTGGGTATTTTGTCATCATTTTAAAGTAGTGTCTAATACTGAATGTGCTTTGAGGTGATGATTTTGGTAAACAAATGGGGTTTAGTATGACAAATGTTCAGTGTTTGAATACTGTGTTGTGGGGCTGGCAGAGATGGCACAGACACACATACACACACATACACAGACAGACAGACAGACAGACAGACAGACAGACACACACACACACACACACACACACACACACACACCTGTATTGTTTTTGCATACCAGCACCTAGCTCTGGCAGTGGTCACCTGTAACTATAGCCCAGAGGATATGATGCCCTCTTCTGGCTGATGCAAGCACTGCACTCATCTGTATACACCTTCCCTGCCGTTTACACTTCTTTAAAATAAATAAATATTGGAAAAATATTGTGTTGAAATAGTTATCTTAAATGTTAAATGCTCTTTTTCTTTAGTCACCAGTTTTTTTGTTTTATTGAGGGCAGATTCATGTTATATGTAATAATCAGTTCAAAGAGCATCATTTTGGTATTGTTACCTCACCTTGTATGATTCACCATGTTGGGTAGCTATCACTTCATTTAATTACAGAAGAAATCTATCACCTTTACTGCTACCCCTGCTTCAACATCACTCCCAGTGCTCTCCCCTGACCCCAGACCACCACCCACTTGTTTCTTGTGTTTATGGATGGATCTATTCTGGTTCCTACCTTACTGCTTATATAAAGGAAGAGCCTTGTGAATCTACTAAGTTTCAGGAACATCTTGAGACTTGTGAATTGTTAACTTCCTTATTGTTAATGGGTCTCATCTCAGAATCTCTCTAATTTTAAAGAGCCTTTCTCTAGGATACACTGTCTTAACTAAAAAGGAATTGTCTTTGTGCTTATGGAAGCCCAAGATGGACATTGGAAATCATCCTCCAATTACTCTTCTACTTTATTTATTGAGGCAGGGTCTCTCAGTTAAAACCAGAGTTCACCAATATGGCTAATCTTCTTACCTAGCTTGCTCTGGAGATCCTCTTGTGTTTACTTTCTGAGCCTGGACTTAGAAATGGGCTGCCATGTGCATCTGACATTTACACTTGGGTGCCAAGCTCTTTAAGTGCCCCAGCCACTGTTTCAGATTTTGGATAACTGGTGTGTACAGAATGTGATACTTTGGGGATGTGACTCTACTCTAAACATGAAATTCAGTTATGTTGCACACACTTGATACACATTGTTTGAAGGCCATTTTATATATGATTTTCTTTTGTTTAGAGGAAAGTTCATACTTGTAGTCTAGTCTGGCCTCGAGCTTGCAATCTTCCTGCAGCAGACTCCTAAATACAGGCATCATAGGTTCGTGATGCCATGCTCAGCCTGCAGTATTTTTAGCTCCCCTGATTTTCACTGTGACTTGTCACATATGATAAGGTGTGAGATCTCTATGTAAGGTTTGGATACTGGATTTTGCTGGTTCTGAGCTGCAGCTTCATTCTGCTCTGAGATTCCAACTTACACTGAACCTCCCGAGCTCCTCTGGGCTCTGCAGTTCCTGAGACTTTCCTTGTTGATAGATCAACAGCTTAAGCCTTAAGTACAGGACCACATATATTGTATCAGAATTGGGTACACATGGGCAGCTTCAGTGCAGTTTTGATTTGGCATTGGAATGTGTTAGGTAGGTAGAGCTGAGAACCACCCTGGTTAGCAAGTGTGTTCAAGGACCAGAGCCAGGGTTCCATACACAAAGATTAGAACTTGGGTGCCACTTTTGGCTGTGCTGCCTGAGAAAAGTTACTTAACCTCTCTGAGTCCCTTCTGCCATGTCTGCCAACAGGGATGATAATCCCTACTTTGTAGGGCAGTGCAAATGCGATATAAAGAAGGAGAAATAGAAATATCAGATCACAGGCAGAGAGTGAAACAGAGGGAATCGGGAGGAGGCAGGGATGGCTTGAAAGTGTGGCCTGGTCCTACCTACATCTAGGGCAGCTATTTATTTAACCTTAGTCACACCTTAGCTTCACTAGCAGGATTATTTAAATAGACCAATGTCTAGGTTCCATCCCAGGGATGTGTTTCAATTGGTTTGAATTTCAAACTTCTGAATCAGAAGCTTTGTCTGCCTAGGTTGGGAGGGCATGACAGGACTGTTGGCCCATGAACTCACAGCTACTCTGGTTACCTGCACAAGAGCTAGCCAGTGAGCTCACAAGCCTCAAACCATAGCGGAGGAGCTACTGACAGTTGCTGACTAGGGAGGGAAAGTCAGTTTTCTTAAGGAGTGTGGTCCCTGGTAGGCTGGCCATGCCCCAGTGGATGGCCACACACACATCCACACAGAAGCAGCACTAACAGGACCCAGTGGGTTAAAAATAAGTGGCCATGAAAATCTGAGGGGAGTTGGAAGGAGGATATGATCAAAATACATTGCATGCATGCATGAAATTCTCAAAGAATAAATAATGAAACATTTAAAAACAGCGACTCCAATTCTACATATTTTTCTGAAAATTTGATCATTTCATTCTTTACAGGTAAGTAAAATTTCATTGTACTGCATTGTTTTTATTTGTTCAGGGGGTGGTGGACTTTTGGAATGACCCCATACCACACCTGTTGCCACACATGTGATTTGTGGATGCCTAGATTGATAGCCACACTGACTTGGGGGGTGGGGGGCCTGGGGGGTAGAGGATAGAATCCCAGTGCAGTTTTGATTTGGCATCGGGATTTAAAAATGTTCTCCTGGTGTTTGAAAGGCACAGCTAAGATCGAGAACCACCTTGCTTAGCATGTGTGTTCAAGGGTTAGGGCCAGAGCTGTATGTACAAACACTGAACAGCTCTGAAGGCTGTGCTATTTTATGAGTGCTTGTCACTTTGTCTGCAAACTGGGGTGGTAATGTGTGCTTAGTAAGGCTATGTAAATGAAATATAACTAAAGGAATCTTCCAGATACATGAGGTTGCCATCAAAAATAGTGTAATAATAACAACAGTGAGCACCTATTGACTATACTACTACTGTACATGCTTCTGTTGGCAAGCTTGCCATGCACATATGTGGAGATCTGGTGTTGGTTCTCTCCTTCACCGTTATGTAAGTTCTAGGAATGAAACTCAGGTTGCCAGCTTTGCCCTGTAAGCAGTAGGCCATCTAACCAGTGTCTCCTGTTGATTTTTATTATCCCGCTGGTGTTTGTGCCAAACTCTGTAAAAAGCCTCAGTTCAGAAGAACTAATGAGCTGGAAGCAACCAAGTCAGTGTCACCTGAGAGGAAAATGCAGCTCCACAGTGTCTCATATACGCTGCAGATAACAAGGGATACTATTAATTACAACGGTAACAGCAATTATGAAAGGTTCCGGTTTGCACAGCGCTTCACGCTGCAGAGAGCGTTTCCATGTTCGCTTTACTTTCCTCAGCTGTAATTTTCTCTCAGGTCGGCCGAGTCACCTCCCTTGTTTCAGCGAGGAGGCCAGGCTCAAAGAGGGAGAGGGACTGGCCAAGAGGGACACAGCAGTAAAGTGGCCAAAGCCAGAAAGGTGCACCCGAGGGAGAAGCTGGCCAGCGAGCCCACGTGGTGGCTGTGGTCACCCGAAGTTGGCTGTCTTCCCTCCCCGTGCCTCAGACTCACGCTGAGGATGTGGGCGCTCTCCCAGTGGTAACAGGGCTGGGTACCCCGTACATCCCAGAGGGCCTGCTGGCCTCGGAGGACTCGGGAGGGGCAGGGGGCGGGCTCGGAGGCGCGGCTCGGCGCGGGGGCGGAGGCTGTGCAGGAAAGGCTGGTCACCCCGCCCGCCCCGCGTCCCTGAGCTCCAAAGCGGCTGCGGCAGGGGGACAACCCCGAGGGGGTCCCGCCCCCGCCCCGGCCCCGCGCCCCCAGCGCCCACGTGAGCTCAAGGCCAGCCCGCGTTCCTCCGATTGCAAAGCGCATCCCTGCTCCGTGCCGCTCCCTCTGTCTTCGGGTCCCCAACGCAGACACAGCGCGGGTCCCTGGCGGGTCCCTGCGGACCCGGCCAGGCGCTTCCGCGGGTTCTGGCTTCTGCATCTCGGCGCAGCACGCAGGCCGAGGCGCGGGCACGGCGGCCCCGCTGACCCGAGGCTGGTGAGTGGGACATTTATCCTGAGCGGGGTTGGCTCCGGGTCCGAGTCAGGCGAGGATCCCCTGTGCACAGGTCTCCACTTTTTCATTACCTTTCCTCAGCTCTTACCAGTCCCTTTACAGGTGCTGAGCCTGCCTCTGCCCTGTCACCCTGGTGAGTTTCCTCACTCTAGATGCCTGGGTCTCCTTCCCATCTCCCGAACTCCTCATTCAGCAACCTCAACTCCCAGGCCGTCCTATTTCCAATTACTGAATCTGATGCCTCTCCTAGTTCTTTGGTTGGACTCCCTCTTCCCTTCCAGGGGTTCATAACTCAACTCCAGACATGTCTGCTGTGGTTAAGACTGGCCACCACTCCAAGGGAGCTGGGTATGGAGATGCTGTGTGCATGGTTGTATCGTGTGATTTATTTTTGGGTGCGACTGCTTTTCTAAATAGGTGAGTGTAGCTAAGTGTTTGAACCTTTTGAGTTTTGTGCTCTCAGGTGTGTGCTTGTGTGCCTAAGACTTTTGTGAACATCCCTGTCCATGGAGTTTCATTCGCATGGGGTACTTGTGCAGGAGGCTCAAAGTGTGTGGCTTTGAGTTTCATGGTGTGCATGCTGGTGGCCAGTGTGTGCGTGCGTGTGCGTGTGCGTGTGTTTCTCTCTGTGTAGACTTCGTATGGCTGACGCTGAATGCATGGGGTTGGTTGTATTTCTAAGGGTGTGTGAGAGGTCATGTGTCTGCTGGTGTGTACGAGTGTAGCAAAGGTTTGTTGGTGGGGAGGAAAGGTGTGTCTGGCATGGCGCCTATGGATTTGCAGTTCTGAAGGGTGCGTGTGGCTGTATGTCTGAAGAGTTTGTGTGGGACCGCATGTCCATAAAGGAGTATGTAGGTGCCAGTGGCACACAAGATGTGAAGCTGTATTCAAGTGAGTGTGTGATGAATGATTTCTACCCTGCTTCTTTCCCCTCTGTCACGCACTCCTCCCGGCAGCACAGCATCAATATACGATGTTCTATAAACAAAGAATCTTCCTTTAGTCCTCCATTGTTTATGCAAGAAAAGGTCCTGGAGACGGCGTTATAGAACTGAGAATGGAGGGAGGAAAGAAAAACCCAGGCCATTTAAGCTTACAGCTTTGGGGCTGGAGTGATGGCTCCGTGGTAAGGAGGCCTTTCTGCTTTTGCAGAGGATCTTGGTTTGATTACCAGTTTCACGGGCTCTAATATCCTTTCCTAGCCTCCACAAGCACCAGGCAAGTTACATTCAGGTCAAACATTCACACACATCAGATAAAAATGAGCTCATCCTTTACACAGACACACACACAGACACAGACACAGACACAGACACAGACACAGACACAGACACACACACACACACACACACCCCTGCACTGTTTCAGGCTGCATCAACAAAGAAAAAGAAAACATGAAAAATACAAACAAAAAAAGATCTTTTTGTGTGTGTGTGTATTCCTTTCTTAAAGGCTGAAGCTAACCTCCAAGGCCATATCACATTGCATTCTGATCTGGTTAAGGAATTCCAACAACTAGCGCTTTCTCTCTCTCTCTCTCCCTCCCTCCCTCCCTCCCTCCCTCCCTCCCTCCCTCTTTTTCCCTTCTTCCCTCCCTCTCTTCTTCTTTTCTTCCCTTCCTCCCTCCCTCTCCCCATTTCCCTCCCCTTCACCCTCTCAGTCAGAAGAAAAGAGCTCCCTTTGTAGCCCAGGCTGGCCTGAGACTTGCCATTTAGTTGCTGTTTCTCAAGTGCGGAGACTACGACCACGCCTGGCCCACACAAATCTGTTTTTGGATGAATCTTCCATCCCAGGATGATGTTTATTTTACGGAGTTGGTGCTGTTTCACGTCTATAGCCAATGTACGGTCAGTGGAAGAAATGTACATTTCTTCTCCCGAGGGGCTTATTCTAACACACCATAGCCCCTTTTCATCTTTTGGGGTCTTTTCCCTCATTGTTTTCTGGCCATGCTGCTGGCCTTCAGCTTTGGATAGCAGCTATATAGTGAGACAAGCCCTTCACTTTCAAAGACCTCTTAGTCTTGAAAGTTCAACACTTGTTTGAGGTTTAGGGGTCAGAACGACCTTCCTGCCCACCTACCCCATCTCCAAGGGGTGGCTGGCATGGCTCACTGCATTTCAGGGTTGAGAGGACCACCTCTTGTCTCTTTACCTTGCAGAGGTTGAGGATCCTGGAAAAGGTCATTTCCAGAATAGGTAGCTTAGGAGACAGGGGCAAAGAGAGGGCCCAGAGCCAGGAGAAACCAGAACAATTTAACTCCCTTGATGAGAAATTGCCTGAGAGCTCCAGGGGCCCAAGAGAACTCCAGGAAGGTCCAAGTGGAGGATACTTTCAAATCAAGTATTTTAAAATGTTCTTTAAAAACATTTATTACATTTTTAGAAGTATACAAAAATTAGTCTTCCTTGTAACATTTTCTCAAATGATTAATGTTAATTTTCTAAGCTAGGCACAGAAATTCAAATGCTGTGTGACCTCATTCATGTGCAAGCTGCAAACCTTGACCAAGCAGTAGAGTAGTGGTTATGAAAGCGGGCAGGGGTGACACCGCTCAGCAGTTTATTCTTTTATAAGGGGTTGGAAGACAGCAGTTTGAACGCCCCAGACACAAGGGAGCGCTAAGTGTTTAATGGGGACGGAAGTGCTAAGGAACCTGACCTGGCATCCTGCATTACCTCCATGTTCTGAGAGATTTCACTGTGCCCTGTGAGTGTGAGCAATTATCCAATGTCCACTGAAATAAAAAGGGAGAATGAACTAATGACAAATCACAGCTATGTGAGGTTGCCGTGATCTAGGCAGGTGTAGCGGAAGGAGTGGAAGAGAGCCTTGCATTTGAGCTCAGTCCTGTATCTGTTGCCTTCCTGCTTATTTATTTAATTAAAAAATTGTTAGTTACTACCTACTGACTGTCTTTCCCCCGCCAATGCTGGGATGGAATACAGGGTCTCATGTACTCTTGATGAACAATCTCCCCGTGAGCCGTACCCTTATTACCCCAGCACACATCACTTTTACTAGGCTACTGTCAGCCTCTGTGTGTGTGTGCCCGTGTGCATGCACAATGCAGTCAGGAGACATCTTAGTTCTCTCCTTCCACCATGTGGGTCCCGGACTGCACTCAGGCCGTCAAGCTTGGCAGCAATCCTCTCTACCCACCAAGCCATGTGGTCCTCTCCACTCCCACTTTTGTAAAGTCAGAGTCACTTTTGTAAATCGTTTACGTTTTGTGATCTCTATTTCAGCAACTCGCCTTTGCCACTGTAGCTTGAAAACAGCTGCAGAAACACAATGAGTGAACATAGCTGTGCGCCAATACCATGATTCAAAAATGCCAGCCACACAGACAGACATCAGCCTGATTTGGCTCACAGACTATCACATGTCAACTCCCTCTTGATCTAGTTGTTTTCAGGAACTGTCCTTAGGAAGTTTGTTCCAGGTACACACTCCGTCCTGGATAGACTCTGAAATCCCCCAATGTGCAAGTCTTTTACGTGAAATGGCATCATATCTGCAGAGAACCCACTCCTCTCTATTACATATTTAGTTCATCTCTACATTACTTTTAGGGCCTAGCACAAGGCTACAAGATGGCTTAGTGGGTAAAGGCGCTTGCCTTCAAGCCTAAAGTCCTAAATTTAATCCCTGGGATTTACATGGTGGAGGAAGAGGATGGACTGCCAAAGTTGTCCTCTGACCTGCATAGGTGCACCTGCAAATATACACACAGATACACACACACACACACACACACACACACACACACACACACACACACACAGCTAGACACAGCCAGACATATAGACACAGTAAATAAATAAATGAATGAATGAATAAATAACTCACTTAGTACAACTTAACACTGTGCACATAGTTTCTATGCTGCATCATTTAAGGAATGGTAAGAAAAAGGTCTGTTCATGTCCAGTACAGGTGCAAATTAAATAATTTATTAACTGATTGAGTGATCGATTATTATTAATTTTTTTTTTTGGTGCTAGGAATTAAACCCAAGCCTTTGCAGATGCCAATCTCATGCTACCATTAATAAAACAAAACAAAACAACCCCCCCCCCCAGGCCCAAACTGCTAGGGAGATGGTTCAGCAGTTAAGAGTGCTTGTTGTTCTCACAGAGGACCCAGATTCTGGTCCCAGCACCCACCTGACTGCTCATAATTCTCTGTAGCTCTTGTTCCAGAGGATCTAATGCCCTTTTCTGGATTCCATGGTCACTGCATACACACACACACACACACACACACACACAGAGTCAAACACTCATACACATAAAATAAAAATTATTTTTTCTTTTTAATTATGCACATCCATGTGTGGTATATGCACGTGAGCCCAGGTTCCTTTAGAGACAGAAGAGGGAGGTGGTGCTCTAGCTGTGAGCCATCTCTCCAGCCTTACCTTTGAGGTTTTGCTTTCTTTTGTTTTGTTTTTAATTCATTGGTATGGCCGGAGAGATGGCCCAGTGGTTAAGAGCACTGACTGTTCTTCCAGAGGTCCTGAGTTCAAATCCCAGCAACCACATGGTGGCTCACAACCATCTGTAATGGGATCTGACACCCTTTTCTGGTGTGTCTGAAGACAGCTACAGTGTACTCATATAAATGAAATAAAAATAAATAAATCTAAAAAAAAAAACCCAACAAACCAAACCAAAAATGTATGTAAAATATTCATATAAATGAATGTATACTTAGGTCATATCTACCCCTCCTTCCTTTCCTTCTTCAACTCTTCTTGAACCCTCTCACATTCTCCTAACTTCATGCTGCTACCTCCTCCTCTTCTTTTTCCTCTTCCTCTAAGTAATCTACTGAGTCCATTCAGTGCTTCCTCTATGCCCAGGAGTATAAGGGTCCATCCACTGGATCATGGGCAACCTATCACCAACCACACCACTGAAGAAAACTGATTTTTGCTTTTCCCCAGGATCCATCAACTGTCAATAGCTCTTTAAGCTAAATGTGAGTTGACTGGGTTTTTTTGATACAGGGTCTTTCTAAGCATCTCAGGTTAGCCTTGAACTCCTGTTTCCCCTGTCTCAGTGTCCTGAGTGCTGAGATGATGGGTGTGCAGCCTTAGTCTTTACTCACTGAACATTTTCCACCCAGTGTTGGTTGTATCTGAGGATGTCGATTTGTGGATCTGCAGAACCACCTGTCTGGACTGTACAGCATGGCTTGTTGGGCAGAGAAAGGAAAGAGACAAGTGTCCAGGCTCCTATCTGGTTTGGACTCAGTTGAATGCTCTTGGATTTACTCGAGTTATCATTTAGTAACTGGACACATGATGTAGCAGAGAAGAGGGAATGACTGCCTGCTTTCTGTGCAGCTTGCAGTCCTGGGTCTGTACATGTTCAGAGCAAGGTGAGAAGCAATACTGTGGCTTCAGGGGACCAGTCCATTTGGAGCAAAATCCTGACTGGAGCTTTACACTGAGAACCAGGGCTTTGACCAGCAGGATACAGCGCATGAAAAGCCTAGTTAGATGACCTGTCTTTTGGAAGTAGGTAACTTAGACAGATATGGAGGGCAACCATCTCAGTTGCACTTGGGTAGTGGCGGTGAAACAGTGATGAAAGAATTCAAGGGTGCACACGGTGACGCATGCCTGGAGTGCCACCTGCGTGGGAAGCTGAGGTGTTCAGTACCGAGAAATGAACCTGAGGTCGTGCACATGGCAGGCCAGTATCCTACCACTGAGCTATATAGTCCAGCCCTCTTCAAAAAAAGAATTTTATTTTCATCTTTGATTGTTTCATATGTTGTGTGTGTGTCTGCATGTGAGTGCAGCTGTCAATGAGGCCAGGAGAGGGCACTGATCTTCTGGAATTGGAATTTTAGCAGTTTTTAGCTACCTGATGTGGGTGCTGAGAACGGAAATCTGGTCCCCTGCAGGAGCAATATGCGCCCTTAGCCACTGAGCCATTTTCCAGCCCCTGCCCACTAGCTCTCTTTTTAACCTTTTATTTTGAGACAGGGTTCCACTAAGTTGCAGGTGCTGGTCTTGAACCTGTAACAACCCCCTTTCTCCAGCCTCTGGAGTAGCTGATATTACAGGACTGCCACAGGCTGGGTCAAAAGCCACAATTTCTAAGCTGTTTTGTAACTTCCAAGGGTTTTTGTTGCTAAACAGATTGGCAGGATTTGTATTTACATGCATTTTATTTAACTATGGAAACTCCAACATCCCACTTTGCATACCTTAAAAAAAATTAAGTCAGTAAGGTTAAATAGATATGGGTAATTATAAAAAAGGGATGCAAAGTCCGAAGTTTCGCTCCAAGAGGTTCATGAACAAGCTGGGCCCAGGACTGTTCTCTTCGTTTCCCAGGCCATCCCGCCTTTACCCTATTGCTCTCCGGGTCATGCATACAACGTAGCCACATTAGTTGGTTGCTCACTGTTTGCCAGACACTTGATGATTTTGTTCTTGTGCAAAGTTGACTGTGGGTGTCTTCAGGCCAGACACCCAACTATTGTGGTTTGTGGGATTAGCCTAAAGGTGCCCTTTCGAGAGCTCTTCATGCATGGACATTCAGCAAAAGACCTGACATTTTGGGTTGCGCGCTGCAGCAGCCATCAGTTGCTTGAGATGATCTTAGTGAAATAAAGGGAGAGGCTGGAGGCAGAAAACCTTAAAGGTGTGTAGTATTTGTTTTTGTTTTCCCCTACCCTGTCTATAGCCACCCGCTCTGGTGTGTGGTTTCGAAGACCTTTACCTCTTGCTGCTAGGGCAGGAAAACTGAATCCCATCCGGAGCAGGGTCTCAAGCATAGTCCTCTGACATCGCCCCTCCCCTGACTTCTGAGCTGCAATGCGCATTCCTTCACCCCACCCACTCCCTTTTCGGACTCCTCCCTCACCAGATATGGTCTCCTTTGTCCCCCGCAGAGACGCGATGAGCAGCCACGGCAATAGTCTGTTCCTGAGGGAGAGCGGCGCTGGCGGGGGCTGTCTGCAGGGCCTGCAGGACAGTCTGCAGCAGAGAGCGCTGCGCACGCGCTTGCGCCTGCAGACCATGACCCGAGAGCATGTGCGGCGCTTCCTGCGCCGGAACGCCTTCATCTTGCTAACAGTTAGCGCTGTGATCATTGGTAAGCTCTGCTTCTGGGAGGCGGGACTTCTGTTAACTGCCCCCTTGCTGTCTCCCGTGTACTCATTTCACAAACCTCCCACTCAGCCATCCTGAGGATATGGGCGGAGAGGGAATTCACATAGGCAAACCCAGTTGTACGAACACAACTTGTATTGGGTATGCGTCAAACAAGTACACTGCAGACGTGTACTTTATATCTGCACACCGAGAAAGGTGCACGGTGCATCGTTAGAGGTGCAGACACCATAAACTGCACACATGCATAAATATGCAGCTATTCATCATGCTCTTATGAGATTGGTTCCAGCAAACACTACCCCATTTTATTTAAGAAACGTGATGTTTTGGGTTATTCGGGGATTTGATTATTCACAAGCTTTTGTTATCTGTGGATGCTCAAGTCCCTTAAATAAAATGGGGTTAGTTTTTGTTTAGGATCTGTGGTTATCTTGCTCTCTAGGTTACATGTAACACCCAAAGCAATGTAACTGCTAGTTAAATAGTTGTAGTTTGTATTGTCTAGAGAATATAGACAAGAGAAAAAAAATCTTTAAATGTTCAACAGACACAACTTAAAAAAATGTGTATGTTGTATAAAATAATGGGTTTCATCGTGACGTCTTCATGTCCACATATAATGTGCTTTGATCCTATACTTTCTCCTTCATCCCCTCTTGCCTAACCACCCCCTGCTGTTTTTTCTTTTCTCAAATAGTCCCCCTCTATTTTCATCAGATACAATAGTTTTTCCTCTAAAGGTGTCCATATGTTTGACTAATTTGATAGTGTGGGACCCAAGGATACTAGGGCCGGTTGTCCTAGGCTTGGTGAACACTTTCGTACCGTATATGCATTCACATCTACACACTAGGAGTCTAATTGCATAGGCACCTCCATGTTTGAAAGTGATTTAACACAAATACACCCCCAAAATGCATGTGCTTATCTTTGTATATAAGCCCACATATTCAGCCACATTTTATGCTCACAGCTGAATGTACACTGTCACATATACATGTGTGTGCATGCATAAATAGGTGGAGACATATATAAATTTGCATACATTTTATATAAACCTTTGTACATTTATACAGTTCACACACACACACGCATGGATGAACACGCACCTGTGTGCACACAGATGTACACAATGTACACATATATCCATGTGCACACAAATGTACACACACCCATTCATACAAATACACACCATGTACCCATACCCATGCTCACACAAGCGGATACACATACACACACACACACACACCCATTCACACACACACCCATGGACACACCTGTAGTAATGGTTTTTAACTTAATAAATTCCATTGGTGTGTTCACCTCAGTGGTTTATGTTCCCGAATGAAAGACACACACACAGCCTTTATATTTTAATATGTCTTTATCAGCACAATAGCTGGGCCACTGTCTAACCTCTATGCAGTTAATCCACCTCCCACCGATAATCCTGAGTTATTACTTACTAAATTCTATATTCTATCTTGGCTGCCCTGGACCTAGTTGGGCAGCCCTCTGGGCTGTGCTCTCCTGATTCCTTCACATAGTGGCTATGCTTCTGTCCTGCACTCTTCTCAGGCATGGTGTCGCTCCTCTCCTCCACACTCCCAGCATGGTGGATCTTCTTGCTCCTTTCCTGGTCCCAAGCCTGCGAAATTCCAAACACCTGCTTCTGGCTGTCCTTACCAGCTATTGACTGTTGGAATTTTTATTTAGCAATCAGAACCACCTGGGGACAGGTTCCCAGAAGCTACAGACACTCGTGTAAGCAGTTTTGGGGACCCTAATTAACATTACAATACAGGCAGTATTAGACCAAACCCCACTACACCCACCCATGTGCACACAGATCCATGCACACACAAATGTACACGCATACCCAGCACACACATAACCATGCAAGTACTCATGCACATACCTGTACAAATACATAGCCATGCACACACATTTTTACACATGCCCACACACATGTATGTACCCTTCCCCATACACACACAAGCACATACAATACCCATGCACATAAATGCACACCCTCATAAAATACTCACTCACTGCTCACCCTACTCTTTGGGATGGATGAATAGACCCTGCTGGGATTGAGATCCATAGTCCACTCCATGAACCCCTCCTTTCTGGTTCTAGGTGTCAGCCTGGCCTTTGCCTTGCGCCCATACCAGCTCTCCTACCGCCAGATCAAGTACTTCTCTTTTCCTGGTGAGCTGCTCATGAGGATGTTGCAGATGCTGGTGCTACCCCTCATTGTCTCCAGCCTTGTCACAGGTGAGAGCCCAGGCCATTGTGCATCTCCAGGACACACCCAGAGCCCAATCTTGAGAAAAGATCCAGGGTTACTCCAGTCGTAGGAGCCCCTTTCCAAGTCATCAACTGAAGCCACGCCACATGAACCACGGATCCCAATAACTTTCTTGTACCTTTTCCTGAAGTGAAATACCATCGTGCCAGAGCTCAGAGTTTTTCCAGAGAGAAAAGAAAGACTGGAGAAGGAGGAAAGGTAGCAGTTGTATGGGTAGATGAATGAGAGGTTTGGGTGAACACGTTGGAGGTGAGTGGGG
This sequence comes from Uromys caudimaculatus, assembly GCA_028551405.1. Lineage (NCBI taxonomy): Eukaryota > Metazoa > Chordata > Mammalia > Rodentia > Muridae > Uromys > Uromys caudimaculatus. The sequence goes on from CM052707.1 coordinate 100,292,942, forward strand.
TGGAGGTGCTGGGTTGAAAGAAGCGAAGGGCCATGGAAGGGTCATGTGGCACCTTTTCTTCTAGATAGTAAATATTTTTGGCTTCAAGGGTCATCTGATCTTCATTGCAATGGTTCAGTTCTGATCTTGAAATAGAAAAGCAACCATAGGCAATATGTCAACAAGTGAACATGGCTGTTGTCCTAATTTTTTTTTTTTTTTTTTGGTTTTTTCGAGACAGGGTTTCTCTGTGTAGCTCTGGCTGTCCTGGAACTCACTTTGTAGACCAGACTGGTCTCGAACTCAGAAATCCACCTGCCTCTGCCTCCCAAGTGCTGGGATTAAAGGTGTGCGCCACCACCGCCCGGCTGTCCTAATTTCACTTATGCTGTTGTAATAAAATATTTGACAAAAAACAACTTAGGGGAAAAAGGGTTTATTTTAGCTCACAGTTCCAAGTTGTACTCCATCATTCAGGAAAATTAGTGTGGGAACTTGAAGCAGCTAGTTACATCATGCCCACAACCAAGAGCAGAGAGAAAGTAGACACGTGCTTATTTGTATCAAGCTCCATCTCTATATATACACAGTACACAGTCCCTTGCATAGGGAATTGAACTGCATACCATAGGTGGGTCTTCTCTCAGTCAACGAAATCTGGACAGCCCCTCACAGACATGCCCACAGGTCCACCTGTTATAAACAATTCTCCATCGAGTCTCTCTTCCTAGTGGTTCTAGATTGTGTTGAGTTAACAATCAAAACTACACATACCAGTTGTGTTTCAATAAAACTTTACAAAAGCAGACAGTGCACCAGATTTAGCCCACATGTGGTGTTTAGCATCCCCTGGGTTTAGGGACAGAAATAATGATCAAGGCTTAAAACACTGGCTTCTTAGGTTGGGTTACTTAGAACCCAAGCCTGACATGTGGATCTGGTCATAAGAGACTCATCAAGGGAGAAACCCACGAGAAAGTGAGGGAAGCAAGGCAGGACAAGGAAAGAAGCTAAGCCAAGATATGTGTTCAGAGGAAAGCTGGTCTATCAGTGTGATGCCATTGGGTGGGGCTCTCTGCAGTGTGAGCAACATCATGGAGTTGTCCCGTACGCCTAATTCTGTCTTTGTCTGAATCGCTTCACCAACCACTCATTGACTATAGCTGACTCTGGGGCCTTTCTGGAGGAGGAAGCTTCCATTCTGCTGAGGTTTATTCTTAGGAGAAGGAAAAAGTGCAAGTTTTTAGTATCCCTATGAGTAAACTTCTAACAGGTAAATGGTTGCGTTGACTGGGGAAGGGCATGTAGTCACAACGTGAATAGTATCCAGGCAGAGAGTGTAGAAAGAGATGGGTTAGAGGGCTGTGATGGTTGAAGTGGACTGTGGGATGGAGACTTGAAAGTTTGTGATATTTATGGTGCAGACAGAGATCAGTGGAGGGTCGAGTGGGAATTGGAGGGTTGACTTGGAGTAGAGGGGAGGTACTGTGTTTGGTGGAGCTATTTGGAGTAAAAAATGGTATGTACTCATGTATGTGTGCCTCCCCTACCATCTATATGGTAGTGAGTGAACTGATTTTGAGTCAGGTCTACAGTGCTGGCCCAGTTACTCATTTCTTGAGTAATATTTTTATTTAAAAAATATGGTTTTAATTTGAGATACAAAAACTGAATCATCCTTTGGTTGACCTATCAGGGGATTGGTTCCAAGATCTCTATAGATATCAATACCTGAGGATGCTGAAGTCCTTTCTATAAAATGCTGCAGTATTTGCAGACGACCTATGCCTCTCATCCTGTGTGCTTCAGATCATCTCTAGATGATGGATACCCAGTACACTGTACAACTTTATTTCAAAGCAAAACAAACATTTATTTACTTTTATATATTTGTATTGTTATTATTATTTAATCATGTGTCTATGTGGGCATGTGCACATGAATACAGGTGCCCCTGTAGGCCAGAAAGAGGCATCAGATCCTCTGGAGCTGGAGTTAGTGGTTATGAGGCACAGAATATTTGTACTGCTGATGAAATTTGGGTCTCCTGTAAGAGCAGTATGTGCTCCTAACTACTGAGCTATCTCACTAGCCTCCTTTTTCATTAAAAAAACCCTATAAGTTAGTTTTATAATATGTTTTACATTATATATATTAATTTATATAATATATAAAACTATATACTATATTTTACCCAAAAATATACTTATTCATAATAGCATAAAAGCATTTGTATAGATAACTCTTAGCACCCATGGTTTCTGTGGACATCTTCAGTTAAGGGATGTGCAGTGATTTTGAACTGGTTGTCTGGAGTGGGTGGAACAGATGGGGAAGGAGAAGTGGAGGGGTCTGGGTGCTGCGGCAGGGACTGCGCTATCTCTCTTCTAGGTATGGCATCCCTGGACAACAAGGCGACGGGGCGGATGGGAATGCGGGCAGCTGTGTACTACATGGTGACTACAGTCATTGCAGTTTTCATTGGCATCCTAATGGTTACCATCATACATCCTGGGAAGGGCTCCAAGGAGGGGCTGCACCGTGAGGGCCGAATTGAGACTGTCCCAACAGCTGATGCTTTCATGGACCTGGTCAGGTGACATTTTCATTTTGTTGAGACTTCTGGATTACATGCAAAAATTCTCTTTCTATGAGAGACCGTGGGACAGGTGGATCTAGTATGGAAAAGGATGTAACTATTGGTTGCCATTTTTGGTACTCACTTTCTGCCCTGGATCCTTGCACATATCCTCTAAGAAAGAGGCTGGGAAAGAGACAGCTGTGGTATCTTAGGATTCGAAAAGAGGAGTTGCTATTTGCTAGATGTTGCTAAACTCCTTTGTTTACCAAATGATTCCTTTAGTCTAAGAAGGCTTTGCTTGTCAGCCTCAAAGTCAAAGCTAGCAATATTGCTCCTGAAGTACTGACTTGGAATTGGAAGAGTTTAGGAATTGCCATGGCATTTTCTACTGCTATTATACAATATTATCCAATAGCTGAGGGCCAATAAGATGGCTCAGTGGGTAAGGGTACTTGCTGCCTAGCCTGACCACCTGAGTTCAATCCTCTTGACCTACCTGGTAGAAGGAGAGAACAGAATCTCACAAGCTATTCTTTGATCTTCACATACATGCTGTGGGGTACATGTACACACACACACACACACACACACACACACACACACACACACACACACACACACAGAGCCAGTGAGATGATTTAGTGGGTAAAGGCACTTGTCATCAGGCCTGACTACTTGATGGGATCCACATGGTAGAATGAGAGAAACAATTCCTACAAGATGTCTACCTTCTTCTACATGTAGACCATAGCACATGTATTATAAATATGTATTAAAAATTAAATAAATATATTACAAATTAAATAAAAGTATCCTGGAAACTAAGTTAGTTATAAAAAAAGGCAAAACCCAAAAAGCCAAAAACAAGAAACAGAATTTCATTTATCTCATTGTTAGGGATCTAGGGTATCCAAGAACTTGGTGCCAGCATCTCGTGAAGGTCTTCTAGCTGCATTTTAACATGGCAGAGAGCATATGATGTTTATCCAGAGCAAGCATATCAAAAAGAGTTTCCATTTTGAACAAGACTACTTCCCATTAATCTATAAACCTCTTTAGTCCATGGCTCCACCTCCCAATATCACCTTTATAGCACTCAGATTTCAACATGACTTTTGGAGGGGCTTAGCTATTATCAACCCATGATAAGCTCCATCTGTACCCTGGAGCAACTCTGTGGATCTGGGTGATGCCCTGTGGCCTCTGGTTTTGCTAGAGACATTAATAATATTTACTTCCATGGTCATTGTTGGGCTCATGTCAGGTAGTACAGGGCAGGGACTTTGCTTAGCACTTGGCCCACGCCGTGCATTTCTATACTGCCTGTTGATACAGTTGTCATTGCTCTTACTGCAGTGTTCCTTGGCTCACGTCCAACGTCTAACCACTTTCCTTTCTCTGATGTTTTTGTGCAGAAATATGTTTCCACCTAACCTTGTGGAGGCCTGCTTCAAACAGGTTAGGAAGAAGCACATGGTTTAATCAAGGAGGGATGGAGGGTGAAGAGAGCTTGCGTCCCAAGGAGAAGGGTGGGAAGAAGGCCGAAAGAGGGGTAGGGGTCCTTGGGGAGGACTCTGGGAGAATAAGTCTACATCCTTGGCTATAATGCTGATGCAAAGTGTTGCCAGGGCATTGGGCCTATGGAGGCTGGGAAGCTGGGGTAGGGGTTCTGGGATATCTGATCACAGATAGAGACAGATCCTAAAATCTGTCTGAGCATCACCTTAGGGTTGGTAGTAGAAAAGTAGCCACAGACAACACGTGAAGAGGGTTTACATGTGCCATTAAAACTTTGTTTACAGAACCAAGTCATCGGCTGGATTTGGTTAGCAGGTGGTGTTTATCAACTCCTTTACTGAAGGGTGGACATAAAGATGCAGACCATCTATCCATTCTTTCAGGCTTTGGTTTTAAACGTCCTCACTATTCACTTACTCATTTCCTCTCCCTGGTGATGAGGATAAAACCCAGGACTTGTTTACTTTAGGCAAATGTCAGTTGCTAATTTCTATTATTATTATTATTATTATTATTATTATTATTATTATTATTAATGTTTCTCTCTCTCTCTGTGTGTGTGTGTGTGTGTGTGTGTGTGTGTGTGTGTGTGTGTGTGTGTGTGTGAATGCATGCCAGGAGTGGGTATAGAGCTCATATTGCAACTTCTGGGAGTTGGTTCTCTCCTTTCACCATGGATTCTGAGGATCCAACTCAGGTCCTTAGGCCTGTGTGCAGTGAGGACTTTTACCTGCTGTGAGCTATCTTACTGATTTGTCACTCTTTTCTTTAGTAATATGATTATTAAAAATTCTAAACTGATATATAAAAACTGTACTATACCTTGACATTAACAAAGACTGGATCCAAAATCTTTGCTGCTCAAGTCTCTTATATAAAATAGGTGGAATTTGCAGACGCTCTCTAGATGATGAAGAGCAGCTAACACTGTAAATGATATGCAAGTAGCATCCTTCCCCTTTAAAACTATTTAAAGCAGTGGTACTCAACCCTCCCAATGCTGTGACCCTTTAATACAGTTTCTCAAATCATAAAATTATTTGTGTTGCTACTTCATAACTATAATTTTGTTACCAAGTGGTATCTCAGTTCTTAAGGCTATAGGAAATATGTGTCTTTTGATGGTTGCAGCCCACAGGTTGAGAACACTGGTTTAGTGACTAATGGCAAGACAAAAGTCTATATTTGTTCCCTACATGAATTTTTTCCAAGTGTTTTCAATCCACGGTTGCTTGTGTCTGTGGACATGGAATTCACAAATGCTGAGGAGTTGTGTGTGAGACTTTTTGTGGGGATATATAACACACAAGTCTGCTCACCTCGTGACAGATCAAAGTAATGATTATACCAAAGTGCACCTTGGTACACCAGTACATTTTTGGTAGGACTTCTAATGGATGTGTTGGTGAGGAGTTACTTACAGGAGCAGAGATGACTCAAAAGCAGCTGCATCACCAAAAAAAGTGCCCATCCCATCCCAGTATGGGTGACAACTGTTGCAGGCTGTATTCCTGGAGGAGCTCTCTGTGCAATTTCAAGCAGCTCAACAGGTTTGAGAATCTGCTCTTGGCAGCTTGGCAGGTCGGAGTCTCCTCCTCTGGCAGTCATTTAATGCTTCTATAAAGGCATGGAAGGGCCTTCGTGAATTTTTTTTTTTTTTTTTTTTTTTTGAGACAGCGTTTCTCTGTGTAGCCCTGGCTGTTCTGGAACTCACTCCGTAGACCAGACTGGCCTCGAACTCAGAAACCCACCTGCCTCTGCCTCCCAAGTGGTGGGATTAGAGGCGTGCGCCACCACTGCCCGGCTTTTGTGAATCTTGTTAGCTTCCGATTTCTCAAACATGTGAAGTTTGTTTACCTCCTGAATTTCATGAACCTTCCCGTTCCCTGCTGATCTTTCGGTTAGAGAAACTGCTATACAACAGGAGGATATACTATATGTGTTTGTGGGGCTCTGAAATATATATGAAAAATGTATATATTTCACACATATATGAAATACATATGAAGAAAACACATATAAATCACATATATGAAATACATATATGTGAAATATATATATATATATTTCATATGGTGAAACAGCCAAATCATGCCAATTAGACAAGCACACCAGACACACACAAAATAAAAATAAAAAAATCTTTAAAAATTTTCAATTTTGGTGCATTTTAGATATTAGATTGTTATTTTGCTTACTTATTTTGTTGCATCTTATTTACTTACTTGCATGTGTAGTTGTGTATAGATGTGGGTACATGCCATGGTGCATATGTGGAGACCAGAGGACAAGTTGCAGTGTCAGCTCCCGCTTCTATCATGTGAGGCCTCGGATCAAATTTAGTTTATCGGCCTCGGTTGGAAGCATCTTTACTCTCCCAGCCATCTTGTCTGCCGTGGATTCGGATTTTTGGCTTAGGGATGCTCAGCTTCTATTTCCTTGAGTTATTTAATTAATTTCCTTCAACAGTGGGCTTACTGGGTAATTCTACTGTGTGTGTGTGTGTGTGTGTGTGTGTGTGTGTGTGTGTGTGTACGCAGACACCAAGGATGGAACATAGGACCTCATGCATGCTAAGCGTGCTCTGTTATTTATTTATTTATTTATTTATTTATTTATTTATTTATTTATTTTATTTATTTATTTATTTAAGGCTTGTCCATCCGTAGGGATTTCTACAAGTGAGTTAGCCTCCATACTGAACCTGGCCTCAATTTCTTTGCATTTCAGTTTAAGACGCAGTATAGCACACGGGTGGTAACAAGGACGATTGTAAGGACAGACAACGGGTCAGATCTGGGGGCCTCCGTTTCTCCCCCATCCGCAGTAGAGAATGAAACCAGCATCCTGGAAAATGTCACCCGGGCCTTGGGCACCCTGCAGGAGGTGATAAGCTTTGAAGAGACTGTGCCCGTACCTGGCTCAGCCAATGGCATCAACGCCTTGGGCCTTGTAGTCTTCTCTGTGGCCTTTGGGCTGGTCATTGGTGGCATGAAGCACAAAGGACGTGTCCTGAGGGACTTCTTCGACAGCCTCAATGAGGCTATTATGAGGCTGGTGGGCATCATCATCTGGTGAGTGGTGGGTGGGTCCTTGTGCCTGAGTAGGTAGTGATGGTTCTGGGAATGATGGAGACGGGGCCGATGGGACCTTGCAGACATTTGGTCAAGTCATACATCTGTGCATTAGTTAATATAACTCACTTGTTCATTTATATCTTTCTGTGGTGATTTATTCAGCTGTCCATGACCTCATTAACCTACTTATTCACTCACTCATTTGTGCATTGTCTCAGCGATTCATTCACCCACTCATCTGTCTATGCTCATTCTTCCACACATAGGGTCACCCACTTTTAAATTTTTTTAAAAAATGTGTGCTTAGAGGATTTCATGCATGTAATTGGTAATATCCACACTCTCATTCTACCTCTAACATCTCTCAGACTCTTATGTCTCGCTCCCAACTTTATATCCTTGTTTGCATGTGCTTGTATGTGTATCTATCATCCACTGAGTCCAATGAGAGCTGTCTGCATGAACATGGCTAAGGAGTCATCCATTGAGTTTGGGCAGTTTGTAAGATGCCACTTTCATAAAGAAAACTGAGTCTTCCTCCCCTAGCAGCCATTAATTGTCAAAATAGTTTCTCAGCTAGGCTTGTGAGTCGCCCCCCACTCCATGTTGGAATGTTGACTGGCTTGATCTTGTGTCAATCTTGTGCAGACAACTACAGTTGCTGGGAGTTCGTTGTACTGTTTTTTGAGACAAGTCTTGCTCTGTAGCCCAGGACGGCCTGGAACATGCTAGCCTCTTGCATCTGCCTCCTGATTGGTAGGATTACAAGCCTGCACCATCATACTTCCGCATGTAGGTAGACACATGATAGAGTAATAAAGTAGTAATAATTGTGAAATAATTTAACTAGTGAATGGATTTATCAGTGAATAAATATATGAATGATTTAGCTGATGAATACAAAAATAGATTTAAAAAGATTAGTGGGTTGATGCTAGAAAGATGGGGATCAATGAGTGAATGAAAGAAATAGATGAGGAATTGGAGGAAGGGATAAGTCACTGAAAAAATGATCGCAGAAAGAGCAGGTGAATTAATGAGTTTATGAGTGAATTAGCCATTCTGGCCCCACATTATTTTTAAGTGCTAGGGTTGAACCAAGGCTTTACATATACTGGATAATCAATCACTCTACCACGGAGTGATAGTTTCCCAAATAACAATCTTCTTTTGCATTGTGCTCAGGATGGAGCACAGGGCCTTGAATAAGCTAGGCAATTGCTGTGACACTGAACTATATAGTCTTAACCCCATTAGTTAAGACACTGACTACATTTGTTTATTTACACACTTAAACCATTCTACTTAGATTCAGTTCCAGACCTGTCTATTCATGAATGCATCTGGAATTCTCTCATTTACGCCCTCAGACATTTCATTTATCTATTCACTTACTTACTCATGCCCTGTTTTCTTATTTTCCTTTCTACATTTGGGTGTGGTGTGATGTGCACGTGTGTGTGTGTTATCTTTGAATGAGTAGGGGTGTGTATGTGTGAGGTGGTTCAAGGACGACGCTGGGAATCATTCTCCACAGCACCCTCACCTTACTAATTTATGGAAGGATCTCTCAATCAAACCCAGAGCCCAAGGAACTTGCTAACCAAATTGCTTTGAGGCGTCCCCCAGTGTCTCCTTCTGAGGCTGGAGTTACAGGCTTGCTGCAGTGCCTACCCAGCACTACATCGGTTTTAGAAGATTCAAACTCTGGTTTTCATGCTTCATGATAAGTACTTTAACCACTGAGTTAACTCCCTAAACCTGTGACTGGAGATTTAATTAAAAAAAAACCTTTTACTCCTTCACTAGATCATTTATCTAGCAGACATCTCCCCCCAGGCTTGAAACCCAGAGATACACTGAATTCATACTTTATGTTGAAGATGTTTGTAAAATCTAGGAGGAAACTGATGTAGATCACATGTATTTAGCACAAGCAGAAGGTGGTGTAGTAAAGCTACATCAGTGAAATGTTAGAGTATGAAGCAGTCAGTGGTGAGTGGGGGCACATGCAGTGGATACTGCCTGGGAAGATGAGGAGGGAGGCAGACAGCTCGTCTTGAAAGGCGACAGGGAACCTAACTGGACATGAAGAGCAGAGAGTGAAATCGTGCTCAAGGAAGAGAACAGGCAAAACTTGAGAAGCCCGGTGTTTGGATAGTGAGCATTCTCGGTTCATTTTGGTTGCTGTGATAGAATTCTGACCTAAAGCAGCAAAGGATTCTTTGCTTCATATTTCCACATTCCAGTCCATTATTGTGGAGAAGGCAAGCAGGAGCTTAAAACATCACATCACAGTCAAGAGTAGAGAGAATAAATACACAAATCCCAAACTGCTTGCTTGTTTGCTTTCTTAGTACTCAGCTAGCTTCCTCTATTCTTACATAGTCCAGGGCCAAGCCATTAAATGGTGCTTCCCATAATGGTCTGGATGTCCCGATATCAATTAGCAATCAAGACTATCCTCCACAGACATGTCCACAGGCCAACTTGATCTAGATAATTCCTCACTGAAACGTTTTTCTCGGGTGATTTCAGGTTGTGTCTAGTTGAAAGTTCAAACTAACTAGCACAAACAAACTAACTAACAACAATTTGTGGAAGTTTCGAAGGCCAGAGATAGGAGATGTCTTAGTTTCTTAGGGTTTCTATTGCTGTGAAGAGACACCATGAACACAGCAACTCCTATAAGGGGAAACATTTAATTGGGGCTGGCTTACAGTTGAGAGGTTTAGTCCACTGTCATCATGGCTGGAAGCATGGCAGCATACAATCAGACATGGTGCTGGAGAAGGAGCCAAGAATTCTACATCTGGATCTGCAGGTAGCAGGAAGAGAGAAGCACACTGAGCCTGGTTTGAGCACCTGAAACCTCAAAGCCGACCCCTCAGTGACACACTTCCATCAAAAAAGACCATACCTACTCCAACAAAGACACAGTACCTGAGTGCCACTTCCTCTTATCTATGTGAGCTATTTTCAGTCAAACCATCAGTCTTAATAATGTCTAAGGATGGGATTCTGAGTGGAATAATCATTAGGAGTTGATTTGGAAGGGAATTCAATGAGGAAAAGACTCCAAAGGTTGCATGCTTTGGCATTGTAGGGACTTTTCTGCTGATCACATAAGCAGTAGGGTGACCAGGGGGCGGCAGATGCATTAATGGAATCCAATTGTATTAGTTAACTTTCTGTTTCTATGACAAAATACCTAAGAAAACCAATTTAAAGGAGGAAAGTTTTAATTTGCCTCACAGTTATGCAGGTTTCAGTGAACATCTGGTTGGTTCCATTGCTTCTGGGCCATGATGGTAAATAAATATAGCCAATGGAGCTGCTAACTTCACACCTTCTAGGAAGAAGGGGTGGGGGACAGTGAGGGATTAGGAAGAAGATATATTCTTCAGGGGCACTCCCAGTGACCTGCTTTCTTTCACTAGGCCCTTCCTATGATTTCCTCCCAACAGCTCATTCAGCTATGAATCCATCAGTGGATAACTTGCAGCAGAGGTTGGAACTCTCATGAACAGTTAGGCCCATAGATCCCACCTAAGAACACTGGTCCTACTAGACACCAAGCCTTCAACATGTGAGCCTTTGGGGACAATGGTTTGAAAACAAACCCTAACACCAGTGCTATTTAAACATATTTTATTTTATTTATATGTATGTGAATGTGTCTGTTGTAAGTGGATGTGCAGATGTGTCTATGGGTGGCCACAGCAGCCAGGAAGAGGTTTCAGATCTCTTGGAATTGGAGTTAGAGCTGTTTTTGATTTGCCCAGTGTATTTGGTGGTATCTGAAACCAGCTCTTTATCAGTGAACAGCAAGAACTCACAACCATAGGACCATATCCTCAGTGTTCCCAGTGCTGGCTTTGATGCTTGGGAAAGGTTGGGTGGAGTTGGAGATTCTGTGATAGGAACTGTCTGGCTCCACGACACTATATGGGTAAAGCTTTGGGAATACCAGCTCTAGACCTATGAAGAACAGCCTAATAAATATGTGACTTGCCCAGGTATGCACCAGTGGGCATCCTGTTCCTGATTGCTGGAAAGATTCTGGAAATGGAAGACATGGCTGTCCTTGGAGGTCAGCTTGGCATGTACACATTGACTGTCATCGTTGGCTTAGTCCTTCATGCTGGTGGTGTGTTGCCCCTAATCTACTTCCTCGTCACCCATCGGAACCCCTTTCCCTTCATCGGTGGTATGCTACAGGCGCTCATCACAGCCATGGGTACCTCTTCCAGGTATGGCCTTTCCCTGCACTCTCCCTGGGTCCATTCTTCGTCTTTCATTGGTTTTGTTTAGGTATCCTCTCCACCTGCCCAAACACCTCCCCAGGTTGTACAGTAGAATGGGGTGGGGCGGGGGACTCTTGAAACTTCCTAAAGGTGGGCTATACTTGAGGATATACCCTATGATGATTCTCCTGACCTCCTTGTCTTTTTTCTTGTTTCTTTAGTTTATAGGGAGGAGAGCCAGGTGCCAATTCTGGGTTTAAGAATTTTACTTTGGGCATATCTTTCCCAAGAATCAAGAGTTTACTCTGGGAATACTGTCTGCTCAGAGTGTTGGCTTTCTTTTGTTTGTTCTTTTAGAGGGTTGATAAAGTGATCCCCCTTATCTCTCATCATTCAATTCAAATCAGTTTAATAAAGTATCCAAAGAGCCAAACAAATAGAAGAAATATTCTATTATGCTTATGGTGTTGGAGAATGTGCCTTTTGATTTTTGTTCTGTGGCTAAATAGGATTAATAATACTTACACAGAATTAAACTCATCTGATCACTATGGGGCTATTCAGCCTATGTTGTTTCTGATGCTTGGGAAAGGTTAAAGTAGCATTGGGTTCTTCTCTGTAGGCACTCTTTGTTGATAGGGCCAAAGACTTTGTGAGTCCAAGCTTCAAGTTTCATGGCATGAAGCTGACCTCACAGGGCCTAGTTCTTACAGACAAAGTGACTCCAAATGAAATGCCTACTCTTTCCACTAAAGTCACCAGTTAATGGAAGTGCTTTCTGGGAAGTGGTTGAAGGTTCCTGTAGATGGTTGTTCTCTGTGCAGACACTCTGTCCTTTACTGCTTTAGTTTCAATTCTGTTGCTGTGATAAGATACAATGACAAAGGGCAACTTAGCAGAGGTGAGGGAGGGATTTATGTGGCTTACAGCTCCATGTTCCAGCCCGTCACTGTGGGGAAATCAAAACAGGAACTTGAAGCAGCTCGTCACATCCCACCCAGGAAAAGAGAATAAATGCATGCATGCATGCCTGCTGCTTGCTTGCTTATGCTTAGCTTGATTTCTCCACATCAGGACCCCCCTGCCTAGGCAATGGTACCACCTACTGTGGACTGGGTCTTCTTGTATCAATTAGTTAAGACCATCTCCCAAAGATAATTTCTATAGGACAACCAATTATAGTAACCCATCATTGAGACTCTCTTCCCATTTACATTGTCTGGGTGGGACTCGTGTCATAAACCATTGATGTGAATGGGTCAAGAGACATTCTTTGCATCATGAGTCCTACTTCCCCATGCCCAACTGTCATTCTCAGTTTCCACTCCCTGCTCAGATTCCAGCCTGCTCTCCATGTGCTAAAGGGAGTCCTCCTTTGGCTCATTGCTGCCATTCTCCCTGCCTCATCCTTCAACTCCCTATTCTCAACCTCCAGAGCTCTCTTCCCTCAGCTCTGCAACTCTGCCTATCACTTTCCGCTGTCTGGAGGAGGGCCTGGGTGTGGACCGCCGCATCACCAGGTTCGTGCTGCCTGTGGGAGCCACTGTTAACATGGATGGCACTGCACTCTACGAGGCCTTGGCAGCCATCTTTATTGCTCAAGTCAACAACTATGAGCTCAACCTTGGTCAGATCACCACAATCAGGTGAGATGTGATGTCATTAGCTGGGTAGGACAGAGGTTGTGTCTACAGATTTCCTGTTTATAGTTGCATCTCATTCCTAAGATATATAATTATGTATATGCACATATCCCAAAATATGAGATAAGAAAGTAACCTGTGAAACATTTCTGGTCTCTGGTATTTTAGAGAAAGGATCAGGATGCTCAATAGCATTTGATTCCAGGCTGACTTTTCCCCCACTCGTGTTGTTTATTGTCT
>CM052707.1:100306326-100317011 GCA_028551405.1 Uromys caudimaculatus
TCTCTCTCTCTCTCTCTCTCTCTCTCTCTCTCTCTCTCTCTCTCTCTCTCTCTCTCTCTCTCTTTTTCTTTCAGCTGGCCTGGGATCCTGAGTTGCTGGGATTGTGGGCATGTGTCACCATGCCTGGTAATGAAATGATGCTTTGACTTTATAAGGGTGTGAGTGTGATATAAGTTCAGTAGAAACCACCTTTAGTATTTTTAAAGTTTTTTCTATTCTGTGTGTATGTATATGTGCCTGCATGAGTACATGTCTGCTACATGTGTGAAGGTGCTTTCCAAGGTGAGAAGAGGGATGCAAGTTCCTTGTAAGTGGAGTTACAGGTGACTGCTTGAGGTGGGTTTTAGGAATAGAGCTTGGGTCCTCTGCCAGAGCAGTAAATGTTCTTAACTGCTGAACCATCTCTCCAGCTGCTTAGTTTTAAAGAATTTAAAAATACATTTATTTTTATGTGTGTCTCTCTGTCTCTGTCTCTCTCTGTCTCTCTGTCTCTGTCTCTCTCTGTCTCTGTCTCTCTTCCCCTGTGTGTGTGTGTGTGTGTGTGTGTGTGTGTGTGTGTGTGTGTGTGTGTGTGTGTGTGTGTGTGTGTATGTGTGTGTATGTGTGTGTTTGTGCGGGCATATGTGGAGGTCAGAGGACCACTCATGGGATTTAGTTTTCTTCTATTATGTGGGACCTGGGGACTTAACTTAGGTTGTCAGGCCTGGCAGCGTAGTGTTGTTGCCCACTGAACCATCTCTCAAGTCCCTATACTTCACTTTTGCTTGGAATCTTTTCCTAGGCTAGTGATGTAGTACTGTGGTGGTTTGTTTTAATTTTTAACTTGGCAGAATCTGGAGTCAGTTTCTTTTCGGCAGATAACTTTTTAATCTAAGTAACAGAAATGAAACCTGAATAGGCACTGTCCTGGGCTCTATCCTGCTCACAATAAGAAGAGAGGGTTGTCTGCCATTCTTCTGATGAGGCAGAAAGAGGCTCTGAGTTTGTGTGCTAGCTGTGAAGTTCATGAATGTAGTATTCTCACACTAAAGTCCATTATTTCATGGCAGTCTGAATACTTGCTCAACCACCATTCTGATAAAGCATCCTCTGGGATAATCATCTCCCCTTGTTCCACGTGTATGACTATAGAATCTAGAAAAAGCTCTCCTAAGCTACTGGGAGGAGAGCTGGCACCTGGACAGAACTACTACCTTTTCTGGTAAGCTTAGTGGCCTTTACAATACATATCACATCTTTCTGGGCAGTTGGAGTCGATGTTGGATTTTCTCTTCAGCAATCCACTTTTTACTTTCATTTTACGTTCCAATCCCAGCCCCACTCCTGCCTCTCCTCCCAGTCCCACTCTCACAAATCCCTCCCCTCATTACTGCTTCCCCTTCTTCTCAGAGAAGGGAAGCCTCCTTGGATACCATCCCACCCGGAGACAGCTAGTCCCAGCAGGGCTAAACACATACTCTCCCTCTGAGGCCCAACCTGGCAGTTCAGGTAGGGGAAGAGGATCCAATAGCAGTCAACAGAGTCAGAGGCAGCCCTCACTAAAATTGTTAGAGGACCCACTTGAAGAACAAGCTGCACATTTGCTACAAATGTGTGAGGGGGCCGAGGTCCAGGGCCTGCATGCTTCTTGGCTAGTGGTTCAGTCTCTGTGAACCCCCATGAACCCAGGTTAGTTGACTCTGTAGATCTTCCCATGGTTCCCTTGACCCCTCTGGCTTGCTCAGTTCTATCCCCCACTCTTCCACAAGACTTTCTGAGCACTGCCTGATGTTTGGCTGGAGGTCTCTGCATCTTGTTGCATCTGCTAGTGGATGAAGCCTCTCAAGAGACAGTTATGCCTGTCTGTATGTTTCTGGTACTGCAGAGAAGGTAGGTGGAGAAGTGGCCAGACCTGATATTGGAGTTTTAACACAGGCTACCTATGACCCAGTAGATCCTACTTTAAACTTCGTAGAATTTGTATATGCTAGACAGGTGCCCTACCACTGAGATATACCCTTAGCTTTTTATTTTATTTTATGTTTAAAAACTATTTAATGGGCTGGAGAGATTGCTCAGTGGTTAAGAGCACTGACTGCTCTTGCAGAGGACCTGGGTTTGATTCCCACTACTTATATGATGGCTTACAACTCTTTATCACTCCAGTTCCAGGGGACCCAATGCTCTTTTATGGCTTTCATAGGCATCAGGTACAATACAGTACACAATATACATGAAGGCAAACATTCATACATATGAAATTAAGAAAACAAACAACTTTAAAAAAATCAAGAAAAATGTTTCAAAACCTAAGATGGGCGAGAA
The DNA here is from genome assembly GCA_028551405.1 of Uromys caudimaculatus. Taxonomy (NCBI): domain Eukaryota; kingdom Metazoa; phylum Chordata; class Mammalia; order Rodentia; family Muridae; genus Uromys; species Uromys caudimaculatus. The sequence continues at coordinate 100,308,631 of CM052707.1, forward strand.
TGTTCTTACCTCCAGTGTGGTAAGCTGTATTTGCCTACTTAAAAAATAGCTACTGTCTTTTCCAGCCACAGCTTTCCTGCATGATAGCTGACAAAAGTGGCATATATTTAAGGTGTATTTCATGATTATTTGCTGAATGTGTGCTTTGTAAAATGATCGTCACAGTCAGGCTGATTACTACATTTATCTCCTCCTGTAGTTGTCTTCTGTCCTCTCCCATCCCCTCCCCCTCTGCTGCCCGTGTCTTCTCTCTCCTCTCACTTTCTCTTCTCCTCCCTTCTTTTCCACTCTCTCCCTTACTCCTGTCTTCCTGCTTTTTCCAGCTTCCCTTCTAATCCTGATGTCCTCTCCTTTTCTCATCTCCTCCCGTCTTTCCCCTCCTTCTGGCTCTCTTCTCTCTCTCCTTCCCTTCCTTGCCCTTTCCTCCTTCCCCTCTCCTCTCTTGTCTGTCCTTTTGTTCTCCCCTCCTTCCCTTCTCTTTCTCTTTTCTGATGGTGAGAACAGATTTAAGGTTTATTCTCTTGAAAAATTCAAATATAAACACAGCATCATTAGCCATTAGCCACACTCTTCACGATGTACATTCATCCCAGAAGGCATTTATCTGCTATCTAGATATCTTGACTCTTTGACAGACATTTTCCATCTCCCAGCCAGTCTCCCAGCATCACACTTTTTGCTTTTGTGACAACTACTTTTTAAATTTAGCTTCACATCAAAAGTGAGATAATGTAATGTTTTTCTTTCTGTGTTAGCTTGGGAATTTAATTTAAGATGCTCTTTCCTGCCAGATCTTCCAATTTTCTGTTCTTTCTTTCCTCCTGGATTCCTGACTCTCTTCCCATTTGCAGCATCACAGCCACAGCTGCCAGCGTAGGAGCAGCTGGTATCCCCCAGGCAGGACTGGTTACCATGGTGATTGTGCTCACATCCGTCGGCCTGCCCACAGAGGACATCACACTGATCATAGCTGTGGATTGGTTCCTGTGAGTTTGCTTTGGGTTTAACCCTGGGCCTATCTCTTCTCAACTTTTTCCTAAAGGATTTCGCAAGGACAGAGTTGTCGGATGGTAGAGGGTGAGGGAGGCATTGGGATGGTCTTCTAGTGACAGCCTTTAGACTCCAAGCTCATAGATTTATCATCTTTGGGACCTGGAGTGAGGAGGATTCAGAAAGAAGGTCTCTGTCCAAGAGCCAGCAAACTTCTCTTCAGCCCGTTTCTTGTAGAAATCATACAAAGGTGCTCAAATTTATTTTTTTGAACGCAAACATTTTAAAACTTTTTTTTAGTGAAAATGCTGATTTTTAAGAATTTTAGAAGTGAGAAGAAAATACAGGTTACCTGTTGCATTAAATAGTGAAGAATCTTGGCTTATAAAATTATCTGTGGTGACTGACAAAAGAATTTTGGGGGATTCACAATCTGAATGCTATGACCAGGCACATTTTCTCTCTTCTCCCCTCCCTTCCTTCTCTCTGTTCTTTCTCACTAATTAGATTTGTTCTTTGACAGTTTCATACATGCGTGCAATCCTTCCTCCCACTCTCTCCTAATTCCTTTTCATCCCTGTCAACCTTCTTCCCTATAACTCTCCTTCCCAAATTCACATTTTATTTGTGACCTACTGAGTTGGAACAGAGCCATTTGTGTTCTTGGTTTGAGACTATGCCATGGAGCTTATGAGAGGTGCACACCTGAAGACAACACTCCTTCTTTCCCAGAATCTATCAGTAGCCAATAGTTCATTGGGGGGGGAGCTACTCTCTAATCCCTATCCCTTCCCTTCTTCTCCTGCTCTCGTTCCTTCCTTCCCTTTCTTTCCTTTCCTCCTCCCTCTCTCCTTTTCCTATCTTCCATTTTCCTCTTCTTTCCTTCCCTGTCTCACTCCTCTCCCCTCCTTTCTTTCCTTGCTTGCTTTCTTCCTTTCTCTTTCTCTTTCCTGCATCACTTTGGCCTTTCACCATCCCTTCTCTCTCTCATTTCTTTTTTTATAACATGGAATTCACATAAAATGTTGACGTTCATCCACATGTGGGATTTGTGAGCAAGAAAAAGTCCTATTTGTACAGAAAGACTAAAATTCCACATGGACAGTCTCTAGCCAGTCCTACACCTCCATAGACTTATATGTAACAGTCTATATCAAACATTCAAGTCTAATAGTCTGCATCACTCATGTTTAAGACTCTCTATTAGATGCTAATGTCTAACAGTCTGCATCAGACTCTCATATCTAACTACCTCTAAGTTAGTATATTTATAAGCAAGAATCACATATCAAAGAATAGAGCTGAGGATTTCAGGGATATTGTTAGAAAGGAAAAGTGAGGGAGAGTTGGACCTGTTCAAGGTCAGGTGGTTATGGACTAGACTGGAAGCCTTCCTAGTCTACAATTGGTTCTCAAAGGAGCTTTTCAGCCCCCATTAATCTATTTATCTTCCATCAGTGACCGACTTCGTACGATGACCAATGTACTGGGGGACTCAATTGGAGCGGCCGTCATTGAGCATTTGTCCCAACGGGAGCTGGAGCTACAGGAGGCCGAGCTGACTCTACCCAGCCTGGGGAAACCCTATAAGTCACTCATGGCACAAGAAAAGGGGGCATCAAGGGGTCGGGGAGGTAATGAGAGCGTCATGTGAGAAGCTTCTAGCTCTCTGTCCAGGGCGGAGGGGAGAGCCTGGGAGGGGAGTCCTGGGGACAATCTGTTGCCCAACTGACTGTGGCCTGAACATACATGTTCTGTGTGGGTTCCTGGGGACTGCCGAGATAAAAGAGAAGAAATGAAAGCTATCCAAGGTGTATTAATCACTGTCGTATTTGTGCTCCAAATACAAGAACAACCTAAGGGAGGAAAGATATATTTTGCCGTATATAATGTTCACCATAGTGGAAAGGCACAGTAGAAGAGAGCAGCTCACTTCATGGTGGTAGTCAGTAAGCAGAGACAGGAGAAATGGGAAGTGACTAGGGCGGGATACAGCTTTCCAAGACCATCCTATCTGTGACCACTTCCTTCAACCATTCCCATCTTCCTACTTGTCATTTCTCTCAGACACACAGAGGTGTGCTTTAAGAATTTCCCAGGCACTTGTTTCAGTCCAGTCAAGTTGAAAAAGACAGTTCATCATCACAAAGGTGTGTTCATTTCTGAGTGTGTGCTGAGAGCTTGAAAGATGGGGTGAAAAAAAAGGGAGGGAAGGAAACATTCAGAGTTGGGAGAGGAAAATCTTCAAATTCATCAAGAAAGATCAATTCATATTCTTTGTGTTCTCAAGGTGTGCTGGAGCTGGCAAGGGCACGTGAATACCTGCTGTTTCTTATGATAAAAGTTATCTGTGGCTTTTATGTTGAGATCCTGAAGACAACCTTCAGATTTAACAATTCATTAATAAGACTCAAAGAACTCAGAAAAGCCATTCTCCTCTCAGATATGGTTTATTATGGTGAAGTGCGGGTGCCTGTCAAACCAACAAAGGTGCAAGTAGTTGGGGCTGGGGTGGACTGAACAGATATGTGTTTCTAGTCTCTTTCTAGTGAAGTCATGGAAACCAGTGACTTCTCACAGCAATGTGAGGCAATATGCATGGTGTGCTGATGTCTTAGTTCTGTTTCTTGTTGTGACAACATACACACATATATAAGCAAATTAAGAGCAAAAGGGTTTATTTGGCTTTTTATTATTGGTTATAGCCCACCATTGCAGGGAAGTCAATGAGTTAGGAAGTGAAAGCAGCTGTTCACATCCACAGTCAAGAGCAGAGAGAATGAATGCATGCTCACAAGTGTTTAAGCTTGTTCTTTGCATTTCATTAAGTTTAAGGTTCAGCCCATAAAATGGTATGGTGTACATTCAGGGTAGCTCTTCTTGCCTGAAATAACTCAATTAAAACCCCTCACATATCCACAGGAATACACAGTGTTAACAATTTCTCATTGAGATTACCTTCAACATGATTTCAAAGTGTGTCAAATTGACAAGACTAAAAACCATCAAGAAACTCACATGAACCTTGGGGTCTTGTCATCCAGACATGGAACACCCACTGACTCATCATTTTTCAATCTCTGAAATGAACACTCCAGTGCAGCGTGGTCCAGGATACCAAGTTCATACCAGTATACATTGACATCATGGTCAGCATATGCTAGTGGGTATAGCCAGAGGCCCCTGTCTCATTTGACACCTCTATCAGTAAGATTATTCCAAAGATCAGAAGTGTTATAGTTTCATTTCTGTTGCCACTATAAAATACTTTGACCAAAAGCAACTTAGGGAGGGAAAGGATTTATCTGATGCAAAATTCCAGGTCACACTCCATCACTGGGGGAGGGTCAACACAGGAACTTGAAGGCAGGCCTTCTTCTAGTCCACATAGCATTATCTCTAACCTAGGAACTCAGTTTGCAGCTGAAGGAGTACAGCAGGAAACATGAAGGATGCTGCTTGCTACCTGGCTGGCAGGCAGACATATACCAACCTGGTTTCTTACATAGTTCAGGATCATTTGTCTAGAGATGGTACTGCTTACAATGGGCTGAATACGTCTACATCAATAAGACATCTATCTTAGTCAGTGTTCTATTTCTGAGGGGACACCATAATCATGCCAACTCTTATTAAAAAAAGCATTTAATTGGGCTTGCTTACACTCTCAAAGGTTTATTAGCCCATTTTCATCATGGTAGGAACCATGGTGATGAAGGCAGACATGGTACTAGAGAAGGATCTGAGGGTTCTCCATCAGGATCTGCAGGCAACAGAATAGAGGGAGAAAATGAGCCTGGCTTGGGCCCTTGAAATCTCAAAGCCCATCTCCAGTGACATACTTCCTCCAACCAGACCACACCTCCTAATCTTCCTGGTGACCACAAATTAAATATATGAGACGATGGGGTCCATTTTCATTCAAACCAACACAACACCCCATCTCCCAAATTCCAGTAAGCCAATTTGATCTGGGCAATCTCTCAATTGAGACTCCCTTAGATGAGTCCAGGCTGTATGAAGTTAATAGTTAAAGCTGAGTAGAATAGTGGTCATAGCTCAGGAAGTAAGCAAAGTCCAGTCCTTTATTTGAGGTATACAGGCTTTGAGCACTGTTTGCCCTCTTATCCTCTTTACTGCACACCAAGGTTGGAAATGAAACAATTTCTCACAGGATAGGTTTTTAGGTCTAATATCCCCAACTTTTGACTCCTAAGACTGTATTTATAACTCCATGCTGCTTTAGTGGATACTGAGCCTCTTTACAAACCAAAGATGAAAATTAAATTAAGGGTTGTTTTCCTGAAAGCCTTGGTGAAAACACAGAGAAACAGTGAAATAGTTTATTTCATTAACTGAATAACTGAGACTGGATAATTTATAAAATAAGAAAGATTATATAAGCTACTGGTTCTAGAAATGTTAGTCTAATTTCAGGCAGTTCCATCTCTTAACTTCTGAGCCATCTCTACAACTCCTAATTCATTTATTTTAAGATTAAAAAGTTTTTTCTTTAAGAATGTCGTACAACATATTTTTAATATAACTGTTCTCTACTCCCCTTCCAACCCATACCAGAGCCACCTCTACAAAGCCCATTTCCCAACTTCATGTCCTTTTTCATGACCTGCTGAGTCCAGTCAGTGCTATCCTTGGATGCAATGATGTAGGGTGTTCCACTGGACCATAGGCTTATCAGGTGCTAATTCCATGAAAAACACTGACTTCCCATGCCAGCAGCCTTCAAATACTAAAGTTTTTCAGCTAGAGATGGAGTTATGAGTCTCTCTTCCAAAAATGCTGGAATTTTGACTGGCTTGATCTTGTACTAGTATTGTGCAGGCAACCACAGCCATTATGAATTTATGAGCCCTGTCATGCCCAGAGGACCTACAGAGCCATCCATTGGAATATTGGCATTCTAACATGAGCCTCTTCTCTGGAGACAACTAATTCTCCCTACCCCAGCACCACTTTCACAGCCATTGTCCACAACTGCTGGATCTTAAAGTCTTTCTGCCCCCATTCCACAATGTTCTCTGAGTCATATAGAGGTTGGACATTGTCGGCTCCTAGCCGGCAGGTCCAGGCAAGAGGAGAGAATCTGGTCCAGCCAAGTCTATCCAGGGCTGAGCAGGATGGCGAGTGTCAATGGCCAAAAAGAAACACACCAGGCCGGGAGTCTTGTCGAAGCAGGAACTCAACTTTATTGTATCAACCTCTCACTCTTATATAAAGAAGGCAAAGGGGGTGGGCACTTAGGTATGGGGAGAGAGGACGTAGGAGGCGGGGAATGGGAAAGGGTGACTGACAGGGCCAATGACATAGCTCCACATCAGCAATGGCAGGGCAGAGGGAGGGCCAAACAGGTCTTGCTGAGTCACTCCTATATGGAAGTGACTGAGACAGGTCTCAGTCCTCGAGCCAGGCTCGGGTTTGTCCCCAAGGCCTAAACCAGGGTCAGAATGGGGCCCAAGACTACCACTTCCTGGGACCCCACCTTCTCGCCCTCAGGGCAGTGGGAGGGAGAACAACCCCAGTGCTGTTCTGGGGTCCAGTTCTGAGCTGTGGCCCAGAGCTGCCCCAGCCCCAGCTTGGCTTGGCAACATGGTATCCAGTGCAGGAGGGCAGATGGGCAAGTCAGTGAAGAATCAGGATGCTGCTCTTGCTGCCAGAGTTGCTGCTGCGAACCCAGGGCCCCTGCACCCTGCCCCTACAGCTGAGACTGCCCCAGGCTGTGTGCAGTGCTCCCCTCCATGGGCCACAGAGGTGCACCCCACGATCATCGGCATCCCCTGCAGAATAGGGGCTGCTCTAAAGAGGAAGCTGGGGCGCTCTCCTCCCTGTGCCATCGCCAGCTTGCAACCTGGGGCCCGCAGACAGGCTACCTTGGGCCCTGCCGCCCCCCAGACCAGGTGCAGAGGGCCGTCACTGTGTAGACAGCCATGGTCCCTGGTCCAGGCTGGGCAGCCGAAGGGGAACTGCACTGAGGGCCATCACCATGGAGGCGGCTCCAGCCCTAGTGGCACTGCCGGATCACGAACTGCGGCACAGCCTCCCCACCCCCAGCACAAGCTGCTGTACCGCTTGCGCTGGTGGGGGCAGAGGCCCAACAGGACATGATATAGTTGTCCTATTTAGGGCTGAGTAAACCTCAGTGCAGGTGTGTTTAGAGATACCCTCACACTGGGAAATATAGGGGCTTGGGGGCTCCAGGCCCTTGCAAAGGCAAGAGGCATTTCTGTTTAATAAAACTGACTCCAAGCCAGGTACATGTGTTTAACTCCAGCATTTTGGAGGCAGAGAAAATTAGATCTCTGAGTCCAAAGGTAGTCTAGTCTATAGAGCAAATTCCTGGACAGCCAAGTCTACAAAGAGAAACCCTGCCTCTAAAAAACAATACAAAAGAAAACAAAACCAATCAACCAACAAACCAAAATGAAATAACCGTCCAAACAAACAGCAAACACTGGATTCCTACATACTTTCGCAAAGATTCCAGTATTCAGCTAAATCTCATCCTTTAGACCTGCTTCATCCTGTCTCAAGTTCAAGGATTTCCATCCTCAGAGAGTACTTTGTGTGAAAGAGGCATGACAATTCAAGAGGTAAAAGCTTCTAACAGTCCCCCCCCCCCCCGGAGGCTCCCTCCTCTTGTCCTCATTTCTTTAGCAAGTTTTTGTGTTAGATTCCCATTTCTGTGACAATGATAGTTTATCTTGACTTACAAATTTGAAGACTTCTATTCATGATTGGTTAACTTCATTGGTTTGGGACAATGATGAAGCAGATTTGGGCTTACCGATCTCTTCTGAGGTACACCTCAAAGACCTCAAAGACCTCCATTAGGTCACACCTCATAAAAGTTATGTCAATGTGCTGAAATAGGGACCAAACCTTTTTTTTTTTTTTGATACTTTATTTACATTTCAAATGTTTTCCCCTTTCCAGGTCTCTCCTTTGGAAACCCCCTATCCCCTCCCTCCTCCCCCTGCCTCTATGAGGGTATTCCCTCACCCACCAACCCATTCCCATCTTTCTTCCCTGGAATTCCCCTATACTGGGGCATCTAACACCCTCTGGTCCAAGGGTCTCTCCTCCCCCTGATGGCCAACAAGGCCCTCCTCTGCCACATATGTGGCCAGCACCATGGGTACCTCCATGTGTATTCTTTGGTTGGTGGTCCAGTCTCTGGGAACACTGGGGGGTCAGGAGAGTTGACACTGTTGCTTGCTCCATGGGGCTGCAAACTCCCTCAGCTCCTTCAGTCCTTTCTCCAGCTCCTCCATCTGGGACCCAATGCTCAGTCTAACAGTTGCTATGAATTGAATCTTGGGTATTCCGAACTTTTGGGCTAATATCCACTTATCAGTGAGTACATACCATTTTTG
>CM052707.1:100325175-100337672 GCA_028551405.1 Uromys caudimaculatus
GAGTCCTCATGTAGTTTTATGTCCATTTTTCTGAGGGTCCGACAAACTGATTTCCAGAGTGGTTGTATCAGCTTGCAATCCCACCAGCAGTGGAAGAGTGTTCCTCTTTCTCCACATCCTTGCCAGCTTCTGCTGTCACCTGAGTTTTGATCTTAGCCATTCTAACTGGTTTGAGGTGGAATCTCAGAGCTGTTTTGATTTTCATTTCCCTGATGACTAAGGATGTTGAACATTTCTTTAGGTGCTTCTCAGCCCTGCAAATTTCCTCAGTTGAGAATTCTCTGTTTAGCTTTGTTCCCCATTTTTTTGATAGGGTTATTTGGTTCTCTGGAGTCTAACTTCTTGAGTTCTTTGTATATATTGGATATTAGTCCTCTATGGGACATAGGATTGGTAAAGATCTTTTTCTAATCTGTTGGTTGCCATTTTGTCTTATTGACAGTGTCCTTTGCCTTACAGAAGCTTTGTAATTTCATGAGGTTCCATTTGTTGATTCTTGATCTTAAAGCACAAGCCATTGACGTGCTCTCTCCGGTTGGGGGAAGGGCAGGGCAGGTGGAGTCTCCGGGTCGGGGACCCCCAGGGGTTGGGTCCGCACAAGTAAGTGCCCTAGGCTTCAAGGATCACTGCCGCAGCAGCCCTCTTCATCGCATACGCCGCAGGGCTTGATGCTGCGGGAGTGAGACGCCAGGGTCGAACACCCCTGGCACTGATGGAGTCCGCCGACTTGGTGCCCAAGCCGCCAAGCACAGTCTCGGCCAGCCGCTTGGCCGCGGTGTAGGGAGGGAGCGGACAGAGATTAGCCATGGGCACCTGCGTTGTGCTCAGAGCATTTGCCGCCCTGCGCCCCCGCTGTTAAACCCAAGAGTCACAGCTCCCTTAGACAAAAGTTCTCCGATGCCAAAATAGTTTTATCTTTATTCGTTTTGGATGGCGGGCAGCGCTCCCAGGGCAGGCGAGTGGAGAATGAGGGAAGAGAGAGCTACTTGGGTCAATGTGTTCTATTTATAGTTCTGAGAGAAGGGGATGGGGTTTGGTAGTTGATACTTTCCATTGGCCACCTTGGGATCCCTAATCGTTGCCTCATTTGCCTCTACACAAGTTTCACATGCTAGGCCTCTCTCCATAAAGGGGTCGTGATAGTTATGAAGAATTTCCCGGGAGCGTTGGCCAGAAGCATAAATTCTGGTCCCTGGTGTACTCTTCCACCGGGTCTCCCAGGGCTTCTAGCTTATGCTCAACCGGGCATTATAGATCACTGCCCCACAAGCCATTGGAAAAATTCTGGAACTTTTCCCCTGTACCCATGTCTTTGAGACTTTTCCCCACTTTCTCTTCTATTAGATTCAGTGTATCTGGTTTTATGTGGAGGTCCTTGATCCACTTGGAATTGAGCTTTCTACAGGGAGATCGGAATGGATCAATTCTCATTCTTCTACATGTAGACCACCAGTTGGACCAGCATCATTTGGTGAAAATGCTGTCTTTTTTCCACTGGAAGGTTTTAGCTCCTTTGTTGAAAATCAGCTTACCGTAGGTATGTGGGTTCATTTCTGGGCCTTCAATTCTATTCCACTGATCTACCTGCCTGTCACTGTACCAATACCACGCAGATTTTATTACTACTGCTCTGTAGTACTGCTTGAGATCCGGGACGATGATTGCCCCAGATGTTCTTTTGTTGTTGAGAGTAGTTTTTTCTGTCCTGGGTTATTTGTTAATTCAAATGAATTTGAGGATTGCTCTTTCTAAGTCTATGAAGAATTGAGTTGGAATTTTGATAGGGATTGCACTGAATCTGTAGATTGCTTTCGGCAGGATGGCCATTTTTACTATATTAATCCTGCCAATCCATGAGAATGAGAGATCTTTCCATCTTCTGAGGTCTTCTTCAATTTCTTTCTTCAGAGACTTGAAGTTCTTGTCATACAGATCTCTCACTTGTTTGGTTAGAGTCACACCAAGATACTTTATATTGTTTGTGACAATTGTGAAGGGTGTGATTTCCCTAATTACTTTCTCAGCCTGTTTATCCTTTGAGTATAGGAAGGCTACTGATTGGTTTGAGTTAATTTTATATCCGGCCATTTTGCTGAAGTTGTTTGTCAGCTGCAGCAGTTCTCTGGTGGAGTTTTTCGGGTCACTTAAGTATATGATCATATCATCTGCAAATAGTGATATTTTGATTTCTTCCTTGCCAATTTGTATCCTTTTGACATCCTTTTACTGTCTAATTGCTCTAGCTAGAACTCCAATTACTATATTAAATAGATAGAGAGAGGGAGGGCAGACTTTTCTAGTCCCTGATTTTAGTGGGATTGCTTCAAATTTCTCTCCATTTAGTTTGATGTTGGCTACTGGTTTGCTGTATATTGCTTTTACTATGTTTAGGTATGGTCCTTGAATTCCTGAGCTCTCCAAGACTTTTGTCATGAAGGGATGTTGAATTTTGTCAAATGCTTTTTCAGCATCTAAGGAAATGACCATGTGGTTTTTTTCTTTGAGTTTGTTTATGTAGTGGATTACATTCATGGATTTCTGGGTATTGAAACATCCCTGCATCCCTGGGATGAAGCTACTTGATCAAGATGAATGAGCATTTTGATGTGTTCTTGGATTTGGTTTGCGAGAATTTTATCAAGTATTTTTGCATCGATATTCATAAGGGAAACTGGTCTGAAGTTTTCTTTCTTTGTTGGGTCTTTGTAAGGTTTTGGTATCAGTGTAACTGTGGCCTCATAGAATGAATTGGGTAGTGTTCCTTCTGTTTCTATTTTGTGAAATAGATTGAAGAGTATTGGTATTAGGTCTTCTTTGAAGGTCTGATAGAATTTGGCACTGGTTCCATCTGGTCCTGGGCTTTTTTGTTGTTGTTGTTTTGGAGACTTTTAATGACGGCTTCTATTTCTTTAGGCATTATGGAACTGTTTAGATGGTTTATCTGATCCTGACTTAACTTTGGTATTTGCTATCTGTCTAGAAAATTGTCCATTTCATCCAGATTTTGCAGTTTTGTTGAGTATAGACTTTTGTAGTAGGATTGGATGATTTTTTGAATTTCCTCAGAATCTGTTGTTATGTCTCCCTTTTCATTTCTGATTTTGTTAATTTGGATACTGTCTCTGTACCTTCTGGTTAGTCTGGCTAAGGGTTTATCTATCTTGTTGATTTTCTCAAAGAACCAGCTCCTGGTTTTATTGATTCTTTGTATAGTTCTTTTTGTTTTTACTTGGTTGATTTCAGCCCTTAATTTGATTATTTCCTGCCTTCTACTCCTCTTGGGTTTATTAGCTTCTTTTTGTTCTAGGACTTTCAGGTGTGCTGTTAAGCTTCTAGAGTATGCTCTCTCTAGTTTCTTTTTGGAGGCACTCAAAGCTATGAGTTTTCCTCTTAACACTGCTTTCAGCGTGTTCCATAAGTTTGGGCATGTTGTACTTTCATTTTCATTAAATTCTAGGAAGTCTTTAATTTCTTTCTTTCTTTCTTCCTTGACAAAATTGTCATTGAGTAGAGCATTGTTCAGCTTCCGTGTGTATGTGGGCTTTCTGTTGTTATTGCTGCCATTGAAGACCAGTCTTAATCCATAGTGATCTGATAGGAGACATGGGATTGTTTCAATCTTCTTATATCTGTTGAGCTTTATTTTGTGATCAATTTTATGGTCAGTTTTGGAGAAAGTACTTTGAGGTGCTGAGAAGAAGGTATATTCTTTTGATTTAGGATGAAATATTCTATAGATATCTGTTAAATCCATTTGGTTCATAACATCTGTTAGTTTCACTGTGTCTCTGTTTAGTTCGTGTTTCCAAAATCTCTCCATTGATGATAATGGGGTGTTGAAGTCTCCTACTATTATTGTGTGCAGTGCAATGTGTGTTTTGTGCTTTAGTAAAGTTTCTTTTATGAATGTGGGTGCCCTTGCATTTGGAGCATAGATGTTCAGAATTGAGAGTTCTCCTTGGTAGATTTTTCCTTTGATGAGTATGAAGTGTCCTTCCTTATCTTTTTTGATGACTTTTTGATGAAAGTTGTTTTTATCCGATATTAGAATGGCTACTCCAGCCTGTTTCTTGGGACCATTTGCCTGGAAAATTGTTTTCTAGCCCTTTACTCTGAGGTAGTGTTTGTCTTTATACATTTCAGGTAGTGTTTCCTGAATGCAGCAAAATGCTGGGTCCTCTTTATGGATCCAGTCTGTCAGTCTATGTCTTTTTATTGGGGAATTGAGTCCATTGATGTTAAGGTATATTAAGGAATAGTTGTGGCGCAGTGATCTGTGGCAGGCAATCTGGCACCCGGTTGAGCACAGGCTGAAAACTCTGGAAGACCCAATGGAACAATCAACAAGGGACTGGAAAACGTTTTTGCCAATGCTCTTGGAAAACTTGTAAAACAGTTACAGTGTCCACAACCCCTGCAGAGAGTCCTGTCATGTGAGATTTGTCATGTAGGAGCAATGCCAAGCCCTCCCACATGCAAATAAGGTCCCTCTTAGCCCTCAGACCAAATCACTGGGAAGTACCTGTTGTCAAGATCTCTGACTCCCCCCAAACAGTATATTTGACCACCCCAACCTGTATAGGAGAGATCCCCATCCAGAAGGAATAAAGGTGTGAGAACTACTCTGTCGTTCGAGAGCTTCTATCACAAGAGCTGTAACATTGCTGCTTGGGAAGAGGTCTGCTCTCCCGAACGCCACCAGAAGTTTCCTGCACTCCTTGCCAGCTAGTCGGCCTCTCATGGTCTCAGCTCGGGTCCAACTCAGCGCAGGGTGGCAGGTGAAGCTTCTTGGTGCATCTGAGGTGGCAACTGTAGAGACCGAGGTAGAGGAAACTCCGTCCCCACTCTCACTCTCCCCTTTGCCTGAACCCTCACACTTGGACTGGACAGAGATCCCTGAGGAAGGATCCCAGCTCATAGACCAACATTTGGCACCCACATGGGGCTTGAACGGTGACAGCACTGCACTGAATGGATACCTTGGAAAGGTGTGCCCCCCAAATCAGGAGATAGTTGACCTGTCCTTTCCTGCTGTGCTTTCAGTCAGTGCAATCGCATGTATTTAGACAAGCTGAATGGACACCTGAAGCCTTCTGGCCAGAGCTACTCTCTGGTGTTGGCTGAAGGTCCCTCTAGCCTCTATTTGAATTCTGACAGCCCGTAACAGATGTTGGCAAAGACTCTATCTATCTTCTTCTAAAAACAGAAGAAAAACTGGTAATGCAGCAGCCACTTAAACGCCACAGGGCGGATGCCAGTTCTTAAATCTTCGGGAAGGCTTAGTGTTTTGGTCCTCTGTGGAATCCCCCAAAGCCAATAGGCCAAGGGAATGTTCCCATTGGACAAAGCGTTTCTCCTCTTTTCTGTCATGGGCAGCTCACAATCACACAAAAAAATCTCCCCAGGCCATGGAAATATGTGCCCTTCTAAAATCCTATGGAATAAAAATAGCCAAAAAACAAGCCTCCTGGTTTTGGGAGGAAGTCCTGAATTTAGTGCCAAGTGTGGCCAATGATAACATTTATAGCCCAGACTCATGGATCCAAGTAGCTTCTCTCATCAAAAACAGAGATACCCAAGAAGGAAAAACACCCTCCGGAGATTTTCTGCCAATCTTAGCTGCAATTTGGCAGTGCCATTTAGGTCCATCACCTAAAGTAGGACAGATTGATAGCAACACAACTCTTGAGCCTCCTCAGTTAGATGAACCCAAAAATCAAGGACCTAAGATCCACCCTATTTCAGATCTCACAGTCCTTACACAACTGATAAGGGAAATAAAATTCCTTTACCAATCCCTCCCCCCTTATGCCCTGGAGGAAACACTAAAGGAACCTTCTGTTCCTCCTGCCCTTCCCTCTCCCACTCAAGGCTCCATTAACAAAACGAAGGAGCTTCTACCAGCCTCTCCCTCTACTGCACCTCCCCCCATCTGACCAGAGAGAGATATCTCTCCTCCCCTTTCTCCAAGCCGGAAAACTGAAAGAGTTGTAGTCTCTTATACCCATCCTTCTACCACCCAACAGCTTTGTAATTTCTGAGACTCTCTTGCAAAAACTAACCTCACCTTCCATGCTACTCAGGAGTCTGATACGGAGCTAGAAACCTAGAATACTCAAGCATTCCCGGTTAATATCAACAGCAATCGAACTAAAGCACTCAATTGGTACCCACTCCAAGTCTCAGACTTAAAAGAACTCAGGCAAGCAGTGAAGGAAGAGGGCATCCACACACTCTGGACAAAATCTCTCCTATAGAGCCATATTGCCAACTTAAACACTCCCCAAGATTTGACGGATATTTGCCGTTCTTCTCTTCCTGGCCCAGTGTTTTTGAAGTGGGAAGCCTTATTTAGAGATGAATGCCTTCAACAAGCCAGGCAAAACCGGGACAGAGGTGACACCCCATGGGGTTTTAATGAACTCTTTGGCCAGGAAGAATTTTCTACTGGGGCACAGCAGGCAACTCAGCCAGCAGGATACTATGAACATATCTGTCTCTGTGCAATTCAAGCTTGGGATAGGCTCACCCCGCCTTCAGGGTCACAAGATCCTTCCCCCTCCCTGCTCTCACTCCATCAAAAGCTGGGAGAACCTCTATCTGATTTTATTCTTAGAACTAAAATGAGCCTAGGAAGAAAAATTCCCAGCCCCACAGCCAGAGATCTCTTTCTTAAAACCATTGTATGGGAAGGCATGACTTCTGAATCCAGGCTGGCTTGCCAGGGTCTCCAGGAGGAGCATCATAATAGGTGGATTGTGGCTACTATTGATATAGGGATGGTGTCACACCAGATTACATCTGTAGCTCAGGCATTTGTAGCAGCAGTAAAAACAGAAGGAATCTGCTTCAAATGTGGAGAGGCAGGGCATAACAGACTCTAATTCCCCTAAGTATATCTTTCCCCACTGCAGAAAAGGTTTCCACTGGAGGAAACACTGTACTGCTGTATATGATAAAGATGGTAAGCCACTAAAGCCTTTAAACTTCAGACAGGGCAGCCCTCAGTCCCGACAGTAAGAGGGACAGATATTCCCATAGAAGACTTGTGGGTGTCCAGCATTTCAGAAGGCTCCCATCCAAAATTAACCATTAAAATAGATGATAAACCATTCAAATGTCTTATTGATACTGGAGCAGACAGGACAATTTAAGACAGCAAGAGATCCCATGTGACTGGCAAATGATCCCTGGGCCCCAGCTCCTAGGCATAGAGGGTACCTCTCATGCATTTATCACCAAGCAGGCCTATAGATGGGAAGACTCGGATGGAGCTACTGGCCTCATACGCCCCCTGGTGCCTCAGGTAGCTACCAATCTTCTAGGGAGAGATATCTTACAGGCCTTAGAGGTGGTTCTTACTACCCAACCAGAAAGAGACCACATTACAATAGAAGATATTACCTATAAAGAAAATAATACCCAAGAAAATCCTAAATACCCTCTCCAAATCACCCCCAATTCTAGGGGCCACTGTTATATTTAATACTCCCTGCCTTGATTGGCTCTCCAATGAAGCTGTCTGGGTCCCACAGTGGCCTCTATCAAGGAAGAAGCTTAGAGCCCTCACACAGCTGGTAGAAAAACAGCTGTTGCTACAGCATATCCTCCCCTCCCACAGTCCATGGAACACCCCTGTATTTGCTATAAAAAAGAGCTTAGGGGGATGGAGATTATTACAAGATTTGAGGGCAGTCAACAAAACCATGCGAGTCTGGGGCTCCCCACAGAGAGGGCCACCCCACATCTCAGCCATTCCTGTCAAGGTACCTTTATTAGCAATAGACATAAAAGATTGTTTTTTTTCCATCCCTCTCCACCCCAGAGACTATGAACATTTTGCATTCTCAGTACCCCCCATTAACAATTCTGGCCCAGCCTCACAATATGAATGGACTGTCCTCCCACAGGGAGTGGCTAACAGTCCAACCATTCATTAGGAGACTGTAGCCGCTGCATTAAAACCCCATTTAAAAAGAGGACTCAATATTTATCATTATATGGATGACATATTAGTGTGGGGAGACTCTTCTACCTTCTCTTCCCAACTTAAGGACCAGCTAATACCTTCCCTATCTGCCTTAAGATTCAAAATCCCTCATAAAATCCAACTTATTCTGCCCATCACATTTTTAGAGACGGAGATCTCCCTTACCTCAATATGCCCCCTCAAACCCACCCTTTCCTTCCCTCAAAAATTAACTCTCACCTCTCTGCAGAGCTTTTTGGGCAACCTCAATTGGCTTTGGCCCTGGATCCCCCTTCCCACAAGCACCCTTCAATCCCTCTTCAACCTCCTGAAAGGAGACAAAAGTCCCTCCTCTGCAAGAACACTGTCCCCAGAAGCAGTTCAAGCTCTAAATTCTGTCAGTGAAGCCCTAAAAGATATGACTATTGCTAGATATGACCCAACAATACCTATACAGCTCCTTATCTTTAACTCCTCCCCTACACTTGTGGGAACCCTTTACCAACCTCAGGGAGTGATGGAATGGCTCCACACCCCGATGGGTGGTGCACCCCGAATTTTAAATGAGGTGGATGCACTAGCTTGCATGATTAAAAATGGCAGGGATAGAGCTCTACAAACCCTAGGGAAAGAACCTGACATTCTTGTCACCCCCTTCTCCCTCTCCAACATCCCGTGGCTAATTAAAAATCACTCCTGCTTTGCTATTAGCTTAATAGGATTCACAGGGCAAATTGACAACCATTATCCTGATAAAAAGCGGGCCTCTGACCTTCCTCTGTTGAGATGGCTGCCACCAAACCATTCTCAAAAGAGCCCATAGTGGGAGCCCCTTCAATATTTACTGATGGGAGAAAGAGGGGAGCTGTGGTAGTAATATACTACTTACCAGAGGATGAACTCCCTATCTTCCAATTAAAAAAGAGCTACTCCATCATTCCCCTCAATATAAAGAATTATATCCAATCTATCTAGCTCTAAAAGAAGTCAAGGGCTCCCTTAACCTCTTCTCAGACAGTGTATATGCTGTCAATTTGCTTCCCTGGTTGTCAAGATCCTTCATCAAACTAGAGGCCAACCCACTTTCCCCTCTACTTATACACCCTCCTACAGGAAAGAGCCTCCCCCATCTACATCCAGCATGTCTGATGTCCCTTACCAGGCCCTATATCTGAGGGAAATGCACTCGCTGACCAATCTGACTCAACAGGGATATTCATGGCCTCCACTGAACAAGCAGGCCAATTTCATTCATGCACACACACAAATATAAAGGGACTTCATGCCTGCTTCCCCCACATCCCTCTTGATCAACCCCAAAGGATAAAAATAACATGCTCCTCTTGTGCATCCCTCATTACCACCCCAGCTTTACAAATGATGGGCACCAATCCCTGAGGCCTTAAGTCCAATGCCTTATGGCAAATTGATGTCACCCATATCCCCCAATTTGGTAGACAGAAATATGTTTTTGTCACCGTAGATACATACTCCCATTTTATATGGGCTACAGCCCAAACAGGTGAAAACTCAAAAAGGTTAATTTACCTTATGCTTTCCACTTTCACCATCATGGGCTTTCCTCAACAGATAAAAACTGATAATGGCCCTGCCTTCACCAGCTCTCAATGCAAAACCTTCTGCACACGCTGGGAAATTGCCCATCATACAGGAATTCCCCACAACCCTCAGGGCCAAGGAAAAATAGAAAGAACACATCAAACCCTAAAGGCCCAACTCCTAAAACAAAAAACAACCACCAATCCCCCTAATGTCCAATTAATGATGGCTCTGACTACCCTAAACACATTTAACATCTACAGAAGCTCCAAACACCCTCCTATCTCCCTCCATTAGCACACACCAAAATTAACCCCCTCAATCCTAGTACGATGGCAAGATCTTTTGGTTGGAATTTGGAAGGGACCAGACCCCCTCCTTACAACTGGAAGGGTTTTTGTTTGTGTTTTTCCACAGGACCAGCCTAAGCCTATCTGGGTTCCTGCCAGAAATGTCTGCTATCACCCCACCAACCAAGTAGATGGCTCGCCTCTCCCTGGCAGATCAGAGACAGAAGAAGAGGAGGAATCAGAGGAATCGTCACAACCAGAAGAACAGTAAGATCTCCTCGAAGGACATCCATGACCTGATAACTGCTGCCCAGGCCATGTGCCCTCCACAAGCCCCCGCCCCCCATTTCCTCTGTTCTCTTGTCTGTTTTTGTCATTCTTCATGATAACTCTGCTACTGCCCAGCCTCTCCCTAACCTTCCCAATATCTACCTCTGGAGATTCTATGCTAAGGAAACCTACAACGGACACAATAAGGTTATAGGGACCCAAGACTGTCCACTTTAAGGATGCCGAACCAGGATTGAGATCCTTCTACATCTGGATCCCATCTCCACTATCCCCAGTCCTTTTCTCTGCTTTCCCTACCGAAACACAAGTGAATGTCTCCAGGAAGTCTCCACATATGGAGGTTGCAGATACTGGAGCTGCAGAATGGAATCCACCAGTCAAGGTGGCACCATGCTTGCCAACCTTAAAACTCATTTTCAACTTTCCATCAGCAATCCCTGGGGTGAACGTTGGTGAACTGGAGTCATGGGAAAACTTTACCCCAGTGGCTATGCCAAATACCCAGTAGCTGACCTGCACATCTCCCATGAGCTTGTTCCTGCGTACAGATCAGTCTTTACCCATGCTAATATTATCCAACAGGAAAATCAGTCTCAGAAAGATCTCCAAGCTACCCTCTCCTGGCTACAGTACATCCAATATGGAGCTGACCTCCTTCCCTTAACCACCCACCTCAACTCCTCCCAATGCTTTTTCTGTGCTTCTCTTTCCTGACCATTATTAGCAGCTGTTCCCATTAATATTTCCCTTCACGACCTCCAGGGAACCCTACCCACAAGGAAAGCACAGGACATTCCTCTCTTTGACCTGCGCCCCCCTCTTTGCCTTGTAGGGCCCTCCTCAAAACCTCATCTTACATGTGTCCATGATATTACCATCACCAAATCAGTGTGCGTTAACCCTCCTGCCCTCCTCTGGTGCAAAGACACTACTGGTGC
Source organism: Uromys caudimaculatus (assembly GCA_028551405.1). Classification (NCBI taxonomy): domain Eukaryota; kingdom Metazoa; phylum Chordata; class Mammalia; order Rodentia; family Muridae; genus Uromys; species Uromys caudimaculatus. The sequence goes on from CM052707.1 coordinate 100,336,224, forward strand.
CTGTATTAACCCCTCTTTTCAAGGCTCCTGCACACACACCCTCCCCCCCCCGTGATAATTGTCTCCCAGGTTTATCTCTACAAACCTGAAGAACTTGTCCTGCAGATGGGAGGAAGCTGAAAGAAGAGAGAAATCTTCATTTCTCTGCTCATCAGACTAGGCCTTGCTGTCTCACTGGGTGCAACAGGAACTGCTGGAGCAGTCCTTGTCCAAACACAATATCTGGCCAGGGACTTCCAGGACAAGCTTGATCAGGTGATGGCTTCCACTGCAGACAGCCTTGCGTCTCTTCAATGCCAGATAACCTCCTTAGCAGGAGTTGCTCTCCAAAACTGGAGAGCCCTGGACTTATTGACTGTTGAACAGGGAGGGACTTGCATTTTGCTGGGGGAGGAATGTTGATTCTATGTCAACGAATCTGGGCTGGTAGAACAAGATGTACACATGCTTAAAGAGCTCCAGGGGAACCTCCGGGCGCACTATATTCCAAAAAGCCCTTCTTCTTGGTACTCTAACCCCTTGGTAGCTTGGCTTTTTATCCTCCTTGACCCGATACTAGCCACTGGAGCCTTGCTTCTCTTGTCACCCTGCCTCATTCAGCTTCTAAATCAGCAGATGAGTAGCATTGCAAAGTTCACCGCAAATCAGGTCTTGGTTCAGTATCAAACTGTTCCCAATATGGGAAAGAGTTATTCTGATGACATCTCTCCCTTATAAAAGAAAAAGGGGAATTGTGGGGCAGTGGTCTGTGGCAGGCAGTCTGGTACCTGGTTGAGCATAGGCTGAAAACTCTGGGATACCCAGTGAAACAAGCAACAAGGGACTGGAAAATGTTTTTGCCAATGCTCCTGGAAGACTTTTTTTTTTAATTTTTATTTATTTATTTATTTTTTGATACTTTATTTACATTTTCAATGTTTCCCCCTTTCTAGGTCTCCTCTTTGGAGACCACCTATCCCTTCTCCCTGCCCCATCTCTATGAGGGAATTCTACCTCCCACCCACCCGCCCGCCCACCCCCATATTCCCACCTTGACATTCCCCTTTACTGGGGCCTCTCCTCCCCCTGATGGCCAACAAGGCCCTCCTCTGCCACATATGTGGTCCGAACCATGGGTCTCTCCATGTGTATTCTTTGGTTGGTGGTCCAACCTCTAGGAAGACGGGGGGGGGATCAGGCCAGTTGACACTTGCTCCCTCCATAGGGCTGCAGACTATCCCAGCTCCTTCAGTCCCTTCTCCAACTCCTCCATCTGGGACCTCACTCTCAGTCCAGCAGTTACTGTAAAGTGAAACTTGGGTATTCCAAACGTTTCGGCTACTATCCACTTATCAGTGAGTACATACCATGTTTGTTCTTTTGTGACTGAGTTACCTTGCTCAGGATGATATTTTCAAGTTCCATCCATTTGCCTGCAAATTTCATTAAATCATTGTTTTTAATAGCTGA
>CM052707.1:100338172-100353619 GCA_028551405.1 Uromys caudimaculatus
AACAAACTGTCATTATTCAGTTTCAGTCTTAAGAGCACAGAACACAAAACAGAACAGAAGACAACAGTTCACCCCAGCTCGCCCCTGCCACAGGTGGCGGGTGTAACCAAAGAGTTTGTCCCTTCCACAGACTCAGAAACCAGGTGGCCCTGCCGCATCGGCAGAAGCCAGATACTCAGGCAAACTGAGGGTCCAAGGCATCCCTCGGTCCCTCAGTGGCCACGGCATTCAGGTATGTCTACCCACCGTGAACACCACTAGACAGTGGCACCGAAGTGCCCAGACAGATGGCACTGAAGTGCCCAGAGGCTTGCAAGCAAAACCGTAAGTAGGCGCCACAAAAGAGGAGGACAGAAAACAGACAAAGAGGGAGACAAACAATACCCGCTCGAGCGTAAAGTCAAACTTAGGGAGGGGAGTAGTAGATATCATCTATCCCATCCTCAAAGTCGCAAACAAGACAAAACAGATACTGAAAATACACAAAGACTGACAAGTGCCCGCTTCCACTGAGGCAGGCGAGCCCAATTCAGAAAACCAGATGGCCGGGAGGACTGCATCCTCTCCGGCACCCCGACGGGAATCTCCCAGGCATCCCTGGGGTCCCTCCAGACCTCCTGGGATGTCTCCCAGGGCGACAGTCGGTGATCCCCTAGCCCGTTGGCCAATCACACCCCCAGCCTCTACCCAAGACTGGGAGATCATCATCTCCTCATGAAGATGCGAGCGACTGCAAACCAGACTGCACGCACAATCCGAAAATACAGATTCAGACTTCAGCCAGCACAGAGGAACAAGAACACAAACAGAATCTCACCTCCAAGTAGGTTTTCGGAGATGAGGGTGGTCGCAAATCCCGGACGAGCCCCCAAATGAAAGACCTCCGAGCTGGGGAGACCCTCGCTCAAGTCTCAGGATGGCGCAACCCCCCAAGAACTCACGAAAGACCATCCTTGCTGCAATCACATGAGGTTTATTTGGGGGGGGGAACCAGTGCACTGGGGTGGAGCTCATAACCCACGCAGGGGCAGAGGAGTCCGACCCCAAGCAGCTGAAGTCAGGGGTATTTAAAGGAAAAAAACCACAAAGCAAGAGTGGGGAACAGAAAGAATTTGCATTATGGGGAAGTACAGAATGTTCTAAGTTAGTCACAAGGCAGTTGCACATTTTTGTGGTTAGCTAGTTCCTGAAGCATTGTGCCTCTGGCCCTGGGGCCAGGCCAAGGTCACCCGTTTCTTAGGGAAAAGAATGCAGCTGGGTGGGGTTTGGCAATTTCAGTCCTATTTCTGTTTCTGGCTCCAAGTTTGCCAGGGGTCTAACTTTCCTCATAAGGGGGTCAGGTCTTTCAATATTACCATATCCCCCTTTTCTTTCCCACCCCCTTCCCTTTTACCTAAGAAGGAAGGATAGCGAAGAAGAAAGGAAAGATAGAAATCCCTGAATTTCTATCTAGTTCCCTCCCTGTCCAAAGCTACATTTGTACAGTATCCATTAAAGGAAAACATATCTATAATTCATAAAATAACCAGAACCATCCACCCCAACATAAGGAACTGGGACAATAATCTTCTTTGTCTCCTTCCAGCTGAATTGGGGTGAAGAATTTCTTTCTGGGGTCCCAAAGGGAAATAGGAAAGTTTGTTTTGTCAAAGGAGAGCTAGCTGGCAATATCTGCCTTACAATCACTATGTGCTGAGAAAGTTCATTGCTTAGTTGGCATCTTGATCATGACAGCCTCAAAGGCTGAATAGGCAAGCTAGCTGTTCTTGAAAAGTTCTGGAAGCAAGTCTTTAGAAGAAACAGCTTTGATGTGGTTGAGGTAGAGTTAAGCGTGAAGCAGGAATGGAAGGTCCCAGAATCTCAGCATCCCGGAGTGTGAATCTTTTCAGGGTTTTTTTTTTTTTTTTTTTTTGTCTTCTTCTTTCATCCTGCAGTACACAAAACTTAAAAGCAACATATGAAAAATTAGACATTTACATGGACCATGCAGGGTGCACAGATTGGTCAATGAAGATCAATAAAGAAAGACAACTGCCTTTCTTCAGGTTAGTTTGATCACATAATCAAACTGCAATATAACTTCATACATTTGCCCTCGTAAAGGATGGTATGTAATAACAAGTCATGAGAAATTTATACCCAATAAATGCTATTGGCTGTGTATGGGCATTTTAGTCTCAGTCATTCCAAAGCTGTCTCCATATACAGAGACATAAACATCTCCACATATACATCACCTATTTTGTTAATCATGTTAGTCTCCCTTTTCTTCTCCATCACCGAGGTGTCTTCCTTTGTCATGTCTGATTTTTATCAACTTAGAAGGGACCCACAGCTTTTCTTTTCCTGTGGAAACATAGGCATAACCCCTTCCCCAATGTAACACATTTCCCATTTTCCATTCTGATGGCAGAATATCCTTAATATAAACAGGTTGGTTTAGTACAATAGCTCTTTCCACAATCCAATGGCTTTCAGCAGCTGTGGTGTTTTGTTCATTGGCATTTAAAATTTTTAAGGTTAGTAAAGCACTATGTAATCTATCTTTGGGGTTCTTGTTGCTCTCTTTTGCCTATTAAGCATCTCCTTTAGACTTTGATTAGATCTCTCCACAATTGCTTATCCAGTAGGATTGTGTGATATGCCTGTAACATGTTTTATATTATAATATTCAAAAGATGCTTCATCTTATTAGAGATATATGCCATACCATTGTTCATTTTAATTTGTGTGGGTATTCCCATAATGACCATAACTTCTAACAAATGTGTAATTACAGAATCAGCCTTTTCTGACACTAATGCAGTTGCCCACTAAAATCCTGAATATGTGTCTACAGTATGGTGCACATATTTCAGTTTTCCAAACTCTGTAAAATGGGAGACATCCATTTGCCAAATGTCATTTCTTTGGGTACCCTTAGGGGTAGTTCCTGTAGGCAATGGAGTTTGGTTCTATAATGAGCAAGTCGGACATTGTCTCACAAGTTCCTTGGCTTGTTACCAAGTGATAGAGAATTCCTTCTTTAAACCTTTGCTGTTAACATGGTGTTTTTTATGGAATTCTGAAGCCTCTAGTACACTTCATATCAGTAACTAGTCAGTTTCATTATTACCTTGCACCAAAGGGCCTGGCAGACTTGTATGTGATCTTATGTGTGATATATATATATAGTGGATAACTCCTATTTCTGATCATTTGTTGTAGCTGAATAAATAGTGAGGTCAACTCAGAATCATCCTGAATAAATTTGGCAGTCTCTATGTGTAAAACAACTCTTTCTGCATATTGAGAGTCAGTTACTATATTAAGAGACTCTTGGAAGTCTGATAACACCATGATTATTGCATATAATTCAGATTTTTGAACTGACTTATAGGGACTCTCAACCACCTTACTTATATCTTCTGATTTATACCTTGCCTTTCTTGATTTACTGGCATCAGTGTAAAATGTAGGGGCTCCAGATATTGGAGTTCCCTTTATTTTACAAGGGAGAATCCAATTAGTTCTTTTTATGAACTGAAGCCACTTGCTTTTAGAATATCTATTGTTAATCTTTCCCAAGAAGTTACTACATGCTCTTTGCCAATATTCATCTTGTGCCCATAATGAGGCAATTTCTGTGTTAGTAAAAGGTACCACAATTTCAGCTGGATCCATTCCAACTAATTGTCGAAGTCTCGTTTTTCTTTTTAGTATCAATTCAAAGACCTTCTCAATGTAGATTTTTAATTTCTTGCTCTGTTTATGTGCTAAAAATATCCATTCTAAGATTTAATCTTCCCTCTGCATAAGAATTCCTATAGGGAAATGAGTAGAAGGTAAGATAACTAAGATGCAGGCCATCTTTGGATCAATACGGTCTAGATATGTATTCTGCAATTTTTTTTTACCAAAGTTAACTCTTTCTCAGCCTCAGCTGATAGTTTCCTTAGGCTATTTAAATCTTTTTCACCTGGTAAGGTTTGAAATAAATTTCTTAGCTCCTGAGTGGCCAAGCCAATCAGCAGACCGCAGCCAGTTGATATCTCCCAGTAGCTCTTGAAAATCATTAAGGGTTCTTAATTGGTTTCTTCTGATTTGCATCTTTTGTGGCCTAACCCTTTGCAGACTTATTTTATACCCTAGATAATTAATAGAATCTCCTCTTTGTATTTTTTCAGAGGCGATTTGTAATCACCAGCAAGGTAAGGATTTTTTTTTTTTTTTTTTTTTACTTCATCAAACATTCTTTCCAGGATATTTATATCTGGATCAGCCAATAAGATATCATCCATATAATGATAAATAATAGATTGGAAATTGTTTGAAATCATCTCCAATGGCTGTTGTACAAAATATTGACACAAGGTAGGGCTATTTAATGTTCCTTGTGGCAGGACTTTCCAATGATACCTTTTTATTGGAAACCTCTATTGAAGGTAGGTACTGAAAAAGCAAACCTTTCCTTATCAAATTCATGCAGAGGAATTGTGAAAAAACAATCTTTCAGATCAATCACTATGATGGACCATTCCTTAGGCAAAAAGGAAGGCAATGGGATCCCATTGGCTGAATAATCCTATTAATCACCCTGAGATCTATCAACATCCTCCATTTGCCAGATTTTTTTAAAAGACAAATACTCGAGAATTCCAAGGGCTGGTAGACTGCTCTATATGCTGAGCCTTCTGCTGCTCCTGGACTAGCTGTTCTAATGCCTGTAGTTTTTCTTTTGTCATAGACCATTGATCAATCCAAATGGGCTAGTCAGTCAACCACCATAGTGGTGAGGCTGTTGGTGTCTTGGCAAGCAGTGGCCCCTTGGGGTAGAGCTAAATTGTCAGCCTCTGCTGTATCTTGTTTATGGACAGCTTGGACAGTCTGTAATTGACTTTGATAACATTCCCTAACTAATTTAGAAATTTTATTAGGAGCCTGACGGGTTTCATGGCTAGATACTGAAACTGAGGGGATATTAATATGGGTTTTCCACTGCTGTAATAGATCTCTTCCTCATAAGTTAATAGCTATGTCAACAACATATGGCCTCAATTTTCCTACCTGACTTTCTGGTCCTAAACATTTAAGCCATCTGGTGCTTTGCTTTATTTGGGATAAGGTCCCAACTCCTTGAAACCGGATTTCTACTTCTTGAAGTGGCCAACTTGCAGGCCAAAATTTTGGAGAGATAATGAAGACATCTGCTCCAGTGTCAACCATTCCTTCAATCTCAATATTGTTTACTAGTATTCTTAGTTTTGGCCTTTGAACCTCTATGGAAGTTTGCCAAAATACTTGTTTTTGGTTCTCTTTGAGGCCTTTTGAATTGTCTATAGAACTTGCCTCAGCCTTGTCTGGTCTCAAAACATCTGTTTTTAAAGCAGTAATGTTTCATTGTCCTGAGGAAGAGGCCTCTCTCTGCCTGGCATTGGGGCCTGCGAGAGGCCCCCCTGGGAGTTTTTTGGCAGGGTGTTGCCCCATTTATCTGTTGTTGCTCTACATTCCCTAGTCAAATGTTGGCCTTTGCAACATCTTTGACATATTCCAGAAGGCATAGGCCCCCTTTTAGGATTACTTTGGTTTTTTCTGCAGTCATTTCTGAGATGACCCTGCTCACCACAATTAAAACATTTGAAATCTTGGATCATCTCTAGGTGTCTAGTGGCGGCTTCTCCTATTACAATCATATCAGGTGAGCAAGATTCAACATCAGCTATATATCTGATTCACTCATCTATTGATGCTGACCTCGCCCTCAGCGGTCTGATTACTTCCTTGAATTTAGCATTTGCATTTTCAAACGCTAAAGACTCAGTTATTGCTTTTCTTGCTGCTGAATCTGATATACTCCTTTCCACAGCTGAGGTTAGCCTTTGTAAAAAGCCAGGGAAGGTTTCTTTTGTATGACTTGAGAAAATGGTTCAAGTCTTTTCCCTGATTCTGCGACTTTGTCCCAGGCTTTTAAGGCTGACAGTTGACACAATGCCAGAGTTTCTTCATCATTTACAGCCTGTACTTCTACCTCAGCAAAGCGACCTTCACCAAGCAGTTGGTCTGTGGAAATCTTTCTACCCCTGGCTCTATTTTGTCGTGTTATCTCCCTCACCTCATCTCTCCACCATGAGAACCATTGTAGATGTGCAGCAGGTTCTAGTATTGCTCTTGCCCTATCTTTCCAGTCTTGGGGGATTGTTCTATTTTTAATAGTCCAAGAAGTCAGGATTTGTTTTATGAATGGTGAATGCATTCCAAAATTAGTGACACTTTCCTGAAATTTTCTCAGATCTAATACATCCATGGGTTGCCATTCAAATTCCTGATAACCCTGTGGATAATAATTGTCTGGAGGTCTTTGTTGCATATTAATCAGATAGACTAAAGTTTGTTTTCTAATAACCTTTGGTTGACTTTCTCTAATTTTATCTTCTGTCTCTACCTTATTTTTCTTAATTGAAATTTTAAATTCCTCCCTTAAGGTCTGTGTCCACACTTCGTATCTCTCCTTTTGTTGCTCCTCCTGGTCCCTGAGTTCCTGTACTCTCTGTTCAAGGTTCTGCCTCCATATTTTGAACTTTTCTTTATATTGCAATTCTGATAGTCTGCTATCCATTTTATTTTGATTGATTAATTTTAAAAGGTTATTTTCTAAGTCTTGGTCCCAATCCTCATTATTTTCTCTCTGCTGCTCAGTCCGATCTCTGAACTGCTTTGTTCTAGCATTTTTTCCAACTTCTATCTCACACCTTCATTTTCATCTTTCTGTCTCTTATTCTGATCTATAATTTCCTGTGTCTTCAATTTTAGTGTTTCCTCTAAGCCACATTGCCAAGTCTTAAATTTCTCTTTCTGTTGTTCATGCTGCTCTATAGATTCCTGTATCTTCTGTTCTAAGTCCTGCTTCCATAATCTTATCTTCTCTTTGTGTTGTAATTCTAACATTGCAGCATCTGCCTTATTTTGGTTTGCTAGCTTTAGTAAATTATCCTCTAGACTTTGCTTCCAAATTTTATCTCTATCTCCTTGCTGTTCAGTCTGATCTGTGAATTGTCAAATTCTTTTTTCTAATGTCTTTTCAACTCCTGTTTCCAACCTTCATTTTCCTCTTTCTGTTGCTTATTTTTACCTATGAAATCCTAAACCTTTAGTTCTAGTGTTTTCTCTAGGCCATGTTGCCAAGTCTTAAGCTTATCTCTCTGTTGCTCAGACTCATCTATGAACTTCATAAATTTCTACTCTAGCATCTCTTCCAGCTTCTGTCTCCAACCTTTATTCTCCTCTTTCTGTTGCTTATTTTGACCAATAACATCCTGAACCTTTAGTTCTAGTGTTACTTGTAATCTCTTTTCTAAGGCAAGGAGGTTTTTTTCTAGAGCCCTATCTTTTGAGAAGACATAGTAAATCAAGAGAATAAGTATTGCAATAACAGTAAATGATAAGATGTCTCTTTCATTTAAATCTATCCCTGTCAACCCATTCAAAATATCATCACATAAAACCCAAAAGATGCCGGGCAGTGGTGGCGCATGCCTTTAATCCCAGCACTCAGGAGGCAGAGGCAGGCAGATTTCTGAGTTCTAGGCCAGCCTGGTCTACAGAGTGAGTTCCAGGACAGCCAGAACTACACAGAGAAACCCTGTCTCGAGAAAAAAAAACCCAAAAGATATTTATTGTGTTTCTCATCTTTAAGTATCAATATATTACCTGGTCCAGGGCCCTTTGTACCTTTGTCTCCCGATTCTTTTATTCTCAGGGAGAGGCTGAGTGTAAAAAGATCTGCATCTTCTATATCCCTGTTTAGGTTGCAGCTGGCAGCATGAGCTTGTGTGCTGATATCAGGCAATCCACAGTGTAAACAAGCAGTCCAGAGATCCAGTCTGGCTGTCCTAGACACGGGAGGGGGAGACAACAGAAAAGACAGAAAGACTCTCCCAGGTGAAGATGCCCAGATCTGTTCACTATGTTTGCCCAAAAACTACCTCGAAGGAAGTTTTTTCCAGGGTCATCTGTCTGTCCCTGCAATTCTTACACAGCACTGCTCAAGCTCAGCTCCAGGCTGGGGTGTTGCCCCTAGCTGTAGCTCTCTCTCTCTGGGGGTTGGGGGGAGGGAGCCTCTCTCCCGTTCTCTGTAGGCCCCTCAGACTCAATCAGCTTTCAATCCATACTGCTGCAGCCTAGATCCCAAGCCATATTTGGGGGTTAGGGGGCAGTGAACTTTTATCTCAAGTTAGTTGAGTTCTAATCAATACATTGGGCACCATTTTGTTGGTTAAATTAGGGGAAAGATTGAAGAAACTGAAGGGGAGGGCAACCCCATAGGAAGACCAGTGGTCCCAACTAACCAGGGCCATAGGGAGCTCCCAGAGACTGAGCCACCAACAAGGCAGCATATAGAGCCTGTTTTGAGGCCCCTAGCACATATATAGCAGAGGACTGCCTGGTCTGGCCTCAGTGGGAGAAGATAAAACTAATCCTCCAGAGAATTCAAGCCCCAGGGAAGGAGGAGACCTGCTGGGGAAAACACCCTCTGGGAGACAACTGGAAGGAGGAATTGGATGAGGAACTGTGGGAGGGTGGATTGATGGGGACAGCTGGAATGTAATAAATAAAATATTTTTTTAGAAAAAAGAAACAAAATCATGAACAAGGGATTATGAGTTTTAAAAGGAATATTCATGCAATCAGTTCATGTCTCCAAACTTCTTCTCGTTCATCTTCTTGCCTTGCTTCCTCTCCCTGTGGAATCAAATTCTTTGTATCTCTCAACTTCCTGCTGCAAACTGAAAAGTCTTAGTGCCCAGAAGCTAATAGTTTTCTTTTTAATGCTTTTAGGATTTCATACATGAGTGCAATGAAATATGGTCATCTAAGAGTTTTATTTCCCTTATCCAACTCAGACCCCACACAAAACATCTGATTCCCAACTTTGTGTCCTTTTCTGTTTTTTAAAGAACACACTGAATCTAAATAGTGCTGCTCATATGTGAATGATGTGGGTCCATGCACTGAAACATGGGAAACACACCAGTGACCACACCCTAAAGAATGACTCCCCAATGCCCAACAGCCATCAACTGCAAATAGATATCATTAAAGGAGGGGGTCTAAAGAGCTTCTGCTCCTTTTGTGATGAAATTTTTGGTTGGCATTATCTTGTGCAGGTCTTGTGCAACAGTTTCCTCTCTGTGTCTCTGTCTCTGTCTCTGTCTCTCTCTCTCTCTCTCTCTCTCTTCGTTTTTTCTCCAATAATTTATTTTTTATTCACTTTATATCCTGATCACACAGCCCCCCTCCCTCCTCTCCTCCGAGTCCCACCCTTACAAGTCCCTCCCCCTGTTGCCCCCTTTCCTTCTTCTCAGAAAAGGGGGAACCTTCTTTGGGTACTACCCCACCCTGGGACATCTAATCAAAGCAGAGCTAGGCACATCCTCTCCCACTGAAGCCCAACCAGGTAGTCCAGGTAGTGGAAAGATGATCCAAAGGCAGGGAACAGAGACCAAAACAGCCCCCGCTCCACTTGTTAGGGGACCCACATGAAAACCAAGCTGCACATTTGCTAGAGGGCCTATATCCAGCCCCTGCATGTTCCCTAGTTGGTGGCCCAGTCTCTGTGAGCTCCCATGGGGTCAGGTTAGTGTACAACAGTTTCTTATTCAACCCTCATGACCATTTTTCTAAGCTAATTTAAAAAGCTTTATTGTCTCACATTGGAAATTCTGAACATTCTAAATGTGTTCCTTTTACATTTCTTATCATGAATCTTTAATACTCTGCCCTTTCCCTACCAGTATATCCATCATTCTATGATTTACATCTTTGTCTTTTTAAATTAAAAAAAAAAAAAAAACTCTTATCAAGCAAATGCTTCATGCATTCTTCCTTTCCACGTGGCATTTTTTTTTCTCGTTTGGAATTTTTCTATTTGTAGTTTCAATTGTCAGTGGTTTCTCCTCTTGCTTCTACCACTGATTTTATGACACAGAGGAATTTATTCAAGTTTCACTTCTGAAACTGTGATAAAATGCCCTAACACAGGCAACATAGGGAGAAAAGAGTTTGTTCTGCTTACAAAGTTAAGTTAGTCTGTAAGAAATAAATTATGATGGTCTATTTTCAGTATGAGGTGCTGTGATGGTTGGTTTTAATGTCAACTTGTCACCAATTTGAATCACATGATTAGGGAGCCTCACCTGAAGAGTTCCCTGATTGCTTTAATTGATAGAGGAAAGCACACTCTCTTGCCATCAGCTTGAATTACCCTGTTGCTAATAATGATAATTTCTTTCTTGATTTCAAACCGACCTTTGCAGTCTTCCACTGTTGACTGAAGGCCAGTGGTTAATCAGGAACATCCCAGGTTTTGGGTGCTAGATTGGGACTGCTATGGCTGAGCATCATTAAACAGCTTTTTACTCTCCTTAAATGAAGTAAAAACAAGCAAAAGAAAGCTGACAAGCTGACTTTTATGGGTTTTTACATTTTCATTAATTTGAACTCTCCAAATCTCACTTTACTATAAAGACTCTATTTTTAAGATTTACTTCTTTTGTTATTTTATGTGTATGAGTATTTTGTTTGCATATATGTCTGTGCACCACATGAGTGCCTATGCTCATGGAGGTAGAAGAGGACATCGGATCCCATGGGACTGTAGTTATAGACAATTGTGAGCAGTCATGTTTGTTCTTGGCATCAAACCCTTGTCCTCTGAAAGAACAAGTTCTCTTAACCATTGAGCCATCTTTCCAGCTTCTAAAGGTTCTCTTTTTGATTCAGTTCCTTTGTCACATTTCATGTAAACCAAAACCAAGTGTTGGGTACCATATGTAGTCAGTACCTACTACATTAGTGTCTATTATACACAAATGCAAAAATGTTGTTACTTAAGGACTCATTGACCAAGTCAATCAAAAATGGTGGTGGTGGTGGTGGTGGTGGTGGTGGTAGTGGTGTGAGGGGACAATTAATGTGGGTGTGGGTTCTAGCACATGTGGAGGCTATAACTTAATGTTGGGTGTCTCTTATTGATATCTATCTTATTTTTTGAGAGTGTCTTTCAACTAAATCTGGAGCTCACTGATTTTCAACACTGGCAGGCCAATGAACTCCAGGGACCTGCCTGTCTCCACCTGAATTTCCCACCATCAGTCTGGAGTTACTCTTTTTCTCTTTTTAACATGGGTGGTGGGACAAATCCAAATCCTCATGGCAAGTCCACTGAACCAATATTTCTACCCACTTTTGACTTTTTTTTTTTTTTGGTTGAGTTATGAAAATTCTGGGCTTGCACCTCATCATTCCTTGACCTGAGTTGCTCTAATATAAATTTTATCTTGAAACTGTGGTCTCTGGGTCAAGGGAGGCGGAAGCACTGCCTTAGATAAAACTAGAGCATTTCACTGTGATGTGGTACACTGACTGCATGTGACCTTGGCTTTGAGGAGGGATTAGAATTGTAGCCTTTTTCTTGTATCTTCCATGGTATCACCAGCATCCCAAGGAGTAAGTTCTTGCAGGCTGTGTCACCAATACAAAATAGCCACTAGTCCCATGGGGCTGTTTAAATACAAAATAATTTAAACTGGTCTTAGAATATATTCATTGTAGACTCCTGTGTTTGAATTGGTGGTCCAGAATCTAGTGACAATTTGTGGAAACCTTTAAAATGTGGTGCTTAGAAGGAAATGGGAGACTGGAGGAAAGGTCTTGAAGTTTATAATCTTGCCCTGGTTCTGGCCCATTATCTCTATGCCCCAGTCATATCCTGAGGTGGAAGGAAGCTATGCTTCTTGCCACCATGATTATATCCCCTGAGCCATGAGCCAAAATACATTCTTCTTCCCATATTACTTCTGCCAATTATTTTGTTACAGTAAAGAGAAAAGCAGCTAACACAAATGAGTTTCATTATGACATTTTTACATTCTTTGTTAGTGTGTGTGTGTGGGGGGGGTATTTGTGTTCTTGCCTGTGTGTGTGTGAATGTAAGCATGTGCACATCCACATGCACATAGCTCACATGTATATATGCCACAGGATGCATGTGAAAGTCAGAAGACAATTTTCAAGAATCAATTCTCTCCTGCCACCTTGTAGGATCCAGGGACCAAACTCAGGCCAAGAGCATCTACCTGCTGAGCCATTTCACCAGCCCTCATTATGACATTTCAATAAAGTCCTTTAGCTTACTTGCTTTGTCATAAGATATACATACCACATGCTTAACCAGTGCATGTAGTAAGTGGCTTACATAGTGGACAATGAAAATCAACAACATTTAGACCTTAGAAATACAGTATGGGGTTTGTATTATAGTCAAGGGTGACCCCTCATGGCTGTCAGATAAACTGCTACTAAATTTTTTCCAGGATAAAAGTAGACAATATAGCAGACATCAGTCTAGATATTTTCTCTTCTCAAAGAAAAATCTCTTTTCATAAAAACATAATTTATATCAATCTGTTCAAGGGTAGTATACAAGAACTCTTTTCTTCTTTATATCTATCCTTCATTATGGTTCTCACCTGTGATAAGAATTCTACTACTACATTTATAACAACTGCATTCTGAGAAGTTGAATGTAGAAAATACCATATATAGTTCTACCATAGAGCCTTACCATTTTGTTGACATACACTGTTTCCAAAGGATGAATCTGCATCATTTTGCTTAAGGAGTAATTCTGGTAGCTACCATCTGTTCTGCTAATGTATTCATGTTATTAATGCTATGGAAACTAGTCCTCAACTAAGTCCTCAACTAAACATGAGCAGAAATTGATAAGTAATTGCCTCTTTCAATATGTGAAATAATTCTGAGGAATATATGGCACTGAGTCCCAATATTGCTCTGCAGGAACCTTGGGTGACCATATTTCTTACTAGTTTAATAACTTTATTCTTATCTGGCAAAGCATATCTAAAATCCTAGAACTCAGGGATCTAAAGCCCACCCTGTATGTATATGTATATATATATATATATATATATATATCAGAAATATAAAAGAAGTATTTTGAAACAGCACATTCTTTATGACTGCTTTCTCTTCCTGGCCTCACATTTCTACTTCTCAGGACCACTGAAATGTTTTTCTTAGCTACATTTATCGAACCACTTAATGAGTTAATTGGTACGCTCGCAAAAGATATATTTAACTGTAACCTGTGAGTGTGATTTTCTTCAGAAAACCAGCGCTTTGACATCCACCGAGATTCCCCGCACTGTGAATTATGGGCAGATGATAGCTGTTGGAGGGAGTTCTATTTTAGAAGGTGTGGTCCCTGGTAGATTTTCTATGCTACAGGGTATGAGCCCACACAAGTGCACTTAGGGATAGCACTTCCTCGATTTCATGAGTTATCAAAGCAAGCATATTGTGACAGCACGGAAAGCATTGGAGATCAGAAATAAGAATTAGATATAATCATATTCATATATATATTAAATTCATTTATTAAACATATAAGAATTGCTCTGAAATGCTGATTTAATTTGAGACGTAATTTGTCTCATTAATAAAAGGACAACTATCTAAAATTCTTAAAGAATTTTACATAAAGTTTAAATAAAAATAAAATGAAATTTTAGCAAAGAAAACCAGAAGCAGAAGAAATGGCTCACTGGATAAGAGTACAACTGCTGTTGCTGAGGGACTGAGTTCAATCCCCAGCACACATATGAGGTTCCTCAGAACTACCTGTAACTCCAGTAAAGATATCTGATGTTCTCCTCTGGCCTCTGTGGGCACTAAACCCACATGTACATACACACACACACACACACACACACACACACACACACACACACACACACACACACACACAGACATACACATACACACACAGACACACACGCACACACACATAATTAATATTAAAAATAATTTTTAAAAAATGATGCTTCTTTCCATCTGTGGCTGGAGACCTCAGCCTGTGCCACAGGGCTCTATACTCAAATAGTTCTGGGAGAAAGATAGATTCCAAGGAGTGTGGACAAGCCTGTCTGCTCAGAGGGACCCACCTGGAATCCCAGTACACAGTGACTGAGGAGTGGTCTGCTGGTTTCTTTCTGTGGCCAGGGAGCTGATCCTGTGACACAGGGCTCCATACACAAATAGTGCCAGGGGAGAGCTGGTATCCCAGGAGTGATGACACACCTTCAAGCACAGGCAAGACCACCACTTCTGTTCAAATTCACTGGATCAAGAAGGACCCTTGCAGAGCTATCAGGACACAGGAACCAAAGGACAGCTGAGGACAAGATCCTTTGGTTTCTGTCTGCACCCCAGAGCTGACGCTGTGCCACAGTTCTCCAAACTCAAATACCTCTCAGAGACAGCTGGTCTTCAAGGAGTATTAACACAGAGGCTTGCAGGAGGGACAAGCTACAGCCAGAGAGAGTAAGACTAGCTAACACCAGAGTTAACCAGATGGCAAAAGGCAAGGGCAACAACATACGGACCAGAAGCAAAAGCTACTTGGCATCATCAGAACCCAGGTCTCGCACCACAGCAAGCCATGGATACCCCAAAACACCAGAAAAGCAAGACTCAGATTTAAAATCATATCTCATGATGATGATAGATTTTAAGAAGGAAATAAATAACTCCCTAAAAGAAATACAAGAGAACAGAGGTAAACAACTAGAAACCCTTAAAGAGGAAACACAAAAATCCATTACAGAATTACAGGAAAACACAACAAACAGGCAGAATTACAGGAAAACACAATCAAACAGACGAAGGAAATGAACAAAACTATCCAGGAACTAAAAATAGGAATAGAAACAATAAAGAAATCACAAAGGGAGACAACCCTGGAGTTAGAAAACCTAGGAAAGAAATCAGGAGTCATTGATGCAAGCATCACCAACAGAATACAAGAGATAGAAGAGAGAATCTCAGGTCAGAAGATACCATAGAAAACATTGACACGACAGTCAAAGAAAATGCAAAATGCAAAAAGCTCCTAACCCAAAATATCCATGAAATCCAGGACACAATGAGAAGACAGAACCTAAGGATAATTGGTATAGAAGAGAGTGAAGATTCGTGTCGCGTCCCTCGAACCAGCAAGGAAAACACAACACCGGAGATCTTCGGAAAACAGTTTACTCGGGCTTCTGATGCAGGAACTGACTGACTCCCCTCACACATTCTCTTATATATCCAACTGAACATCCAATCAAAACATGACACGTTCCGAACTCTCATTGGTTGCCATTAGTAACCCACATCCCATAATAGTTGTTTTTCTTCAAGGCGCCTGGATATGAGCACCATCTTTAAGGTGCGGCTCCCTACAGTTCCCCCTTTTTATTTTTATTAAGATGAGCAGATGAAACAATGCCCTGTCTTAGGTCGACCATTTATTTCCTTGTCTTACCCGTCATTGGTTATCTCAGTCTTACCCTGAGACACCTGTCTTAGGTTGATCAAGGAAAAATGGAAGTTGCCCGTCCTCGG